>CP106726.1:15181838-15651854 GCA_025506655.1 Gossypium rotundifolium
TTTTACAATTATGTCGTAGATTTATAGTATAATTGCATGCTAAAAGTTTATTTAATTAGGTGGAACCATCCGACGAGTCATGTTGGAATACCTAAATCGCTTGAGGATATACGGCTCCTATTGGGAACAACGTGGAATCACAAGTAAGTGTCGAATTTCGTTATTATAATTTAGTATTTATGTATATAACTAATATTTTGGTAATGTTAATATAGTTTCAATGGACACCGTACGAGGATCCCGAAATTCGGGCAGTAATTCCGGAGGAGTGCCTTCCCACGGTTAATTTCTTGCAAGACCTTCGGGCTCCATACATGGCCTCCTTGCATCTGCCCTCGATAACTCGCTGCTCTCTTCGGAAATAGTGCCGCTAAATAAAAATATGTCTCCCACAAAATCGCTGTAATCAGCAGATGATGGGTTCCTTTTAGCACAGAATTTATGCATTCGGCCAGGTTTGTGGTCATATGACCATATCGTAGGCCGCCATCATATGCTTGTGTCCACTGTTCAAAAGGAATATTGCATGTACTCACTCTGTGCCTTCGTATCTGTAGCATAAACGGCCAACATCTCGTGCAAACGATCTTTATTGATCTCATACCCTGCCAATATACGTTGATAGCGAATATTACATACCACTATTCAATTGCGAATAAATTGAAAATTTCAAAAGAAATTATATTAATAGATATTTCATACCCATATCGGTCACTTACCGTTTTTGTCTTTTAGATCGGTGTTGCCCATAGTAGTTGGATGAAACATGCCTCAGGCAATATCGATGGTGTGTGCGATGCCACATGCTTCCCTGTCGTTCTATTGCCGCAAGTATTCCAGGGCCCCGATCCGATATAACGCATATGTCGGGTTGAGGCGACATGCCTCCTTAACCTAGATAGGAAGAAGTCCCGTCATCACCGACTCCGGTGTTATTGCGAACGCAATCGGAAGGATTCTCCCACGTACCGTCTTGTGCCACAAACTAGCAATAGCCGATCGCGTATATCTACCATACATGAAGGTACCGTTAATTTGTACCAATGGCTTGCGGTATGTAAAAGCATCTCGGCATTGCTTAAATGTCCGATCAGCGCTTGAACACTACGCATCCACGGAGCGACGATCGTTGTAGTACGCCAGCCTCGTTTCAAGGTCATTGTCTTTGCTGGGACATACGTCTCTAACACCGACACCACCGCCACACTTCATTATATGAAGCGTCCCCACCGACCGTGCAACTTTTCCAACGCCTTCGCTATTATCCAAGCCTTTCAGAAGAGGGCGTGTACCCCATTTGGCTACGAATATTGCCAATTAAGGCCGGCACTGTAGTTTTGGGATCGGCCTTCACCGTCGAGATTATTAAATCAGCCAACATGTCTGAATCCATCCTCGGATGATCTTGTGTTACACCAGTCAACGAAGTACGTTAAATAATGCAACATTACATAATATTAGTGTTATTTGAAATCATTGAACACATAGTGGTACTGTCTTAAGAAGACATGTATGCGGACCTTTGTACTTTTTCACCTCCCACATCCCTGTCCTTTTCCTCAACGATGCCATGATTTTCCATGAACATGTGCCGCCTTGCACTTTGCACACTTCGCCTCGCACCTATCGAGCTTTGATTTAACCATAGTGTAGTTAACCCTGCTCCACGATCTTTGTATTGTTTCAATGCACCAAGAAAAGTATTCTTGTTGGAAAACTGGTTACCAACTTCTAATTGGTCCGAATCCAACGAAGAATTTGTACGGTCACGCGTCAGGTGTAGCAGTTCAGGAAACTCCAATGCATCATCTTGAGATAGATCGACATTATGCATGTGCGTTGGAGGTGAGTATGCCCTGAATAGCAGATCTTCTTCTTCTTCGTCTGAACCACCCTCAACATCTTCAGGTACAATTGGAATGGGCTCCGATTCAGACCAACTTCTGCACCGTCAGGCCCTGGCTCCCGAGGTGGATCCACATCGGATTCATCGTTCGATCCTCCATAACCTGCAACAAACGAGGGCCCCTCGCTGGTAGATGTCATCGGTAATACATCATCCCTCCTTAAACATCTTTCGTAAAGATCCCAATCGTATCTGGATTGCCATCCACTAGAAGTTGATGACGTCCCCCAATACGTATTTCTGTCATCCGACGTCGAATGACGAATATGCATGTCCCATCCACCAACCGAGTGTCGTGCAGGGGTTATGTTTTCCATACTACCACCGCACACGGGCACTTCTGTGTTTTGCCTCCCACTTACAGAGTGTCGACTTGGGGTCGTGTATTCCCCTCGAACGATACTAGATGTTGAGGTCGCAGCCAGATCACTTGGAGATGAAAATTCTACATATACCTCGATATAGGGTGAACCACTGGCAAGATGAGTCTCCACCATTGCCTCAAGGCTCCGAGGACCTTTGATGTCGAATGCGTCATATCTCACCGGATCAACCGAAGCGCAAAATCTATACTTAATAGACTGAACTTTCATTAGCGTTGTTCCGAATATTTTACGCCTAATTCTTTTGCGAAGTTCTACCAAATCGACGTTCCGATTAAAACTCAATCGCGCTGTGTTCTCCGATAAGAAAACAACACCATCTTCGGTGTCACGCACTTCACCATCGTAGTAAATAACAGCATTAATACGTTCACTCATTTTCAATTTTTTTTCCTTTTGCTTGAATTTGCTTTCTGCCAACTGAGAATGAAATTTGGCTAATTTATAGCCTAATTTTGCCGGATAGCACTGTAGCAAAAGCGCGTCCACGTGGGAGCGCTTTTCAGTACTCCTGGTAATAGTGCACCCTGCTGGAAGCGTTTTTGGCCACTGTTTGTTCAGAAACGTCTCCTCAAAATAATTTTGTCGGAGACCACTGTAGCAAAAGAGAGTCCACGTGGGAGCGTTTTTGACCACGGTTTGTTCTGCACCGTCTCCTCAAAATAATTATGCCCGAGACCACTGTAGCAAAAGCGCGTCCACGTGGAAGCGTTTTCGGCCACGGTTTATCCTGAAACGTCTCCTCATAATTATTTTGCCGGAGACTACTGCCTAAAAACTTATTTTATTTTTCACATTGCAAGTGGACAGGAAAGATTCCCCAAAAACGCGTCCACGTAAGCGCGTTTTTGGGGGAAAATGGCCTAAAGCGTCGTCCACAGGGGCGCTTTTGCCACCTCAAGCAAGCGCCCTGTGGGAGCGTTTTTCTTGAGGTGGCCAAAAGCGCTCCCAGAACGCGCTTTAGGCTGCTTTCCCCCAAAAACGCGCTAACGTGGACGCGATTTTTGGGGAAATTGCCCTTTCCGGTCTATATTTTTGAAACCTGTCCTTTCCGATAATTTTTGATTTTTTTTGGTATTTTTGGGATATTTGCCCAATTTTACTACTATTTTAAACTCATTTTCTTGCAATGTTATTTAAGTATAAAACTTTTTTAAATATATTTTAATTTGTTGGGAAATATTTATTTTAATGTTTGTAGTATATTTGATGTATTATATTTTTAAAATTTGTTTTATATAAAATGATAATCTTAAAAAAATTAACACGGATGAGTCAGTCAGTTTAGATTTAACATTTTTAATGTAGGTTTAATTTGGATAAAATTTTAAATCTATTTTATAAATAGTTAATATTTATTGCTTAAAATATTTAAAATTTATATTTTATATATTAAAATATTAACAACAATTTATAATAATCTATTTATATTTTTATTAAAATATAATAATATTAACTAATTTAAATATTATTTAAATGCATATTTGTTACTTGATAATAACATGTCTAAAATGGACATTTTATTACTTAAAAATACTTTTTGATAGCAATGCTAAATACTCAAATTTTAAACCAAACTTTTCAAAAGCACTTCTAATCGAAGGCTTTCTGGTATTAAGGGCTCCAATCCTGCACTTTCCCTTTTGTTTTAATAAATTTGTCAATGGTGAGATGATTCTAGAGTAACCTTCAAAGAAGCGTCGGTAATAATTTGCCAACCAAGGAATAACCTCAACTCAGTTACCTTATTTGGTGGCTTCCAATCAACATTAGCCTAAATTTTGCTCTCATCCATCTGTAGGGTGTAAATGAACAAAACGTTCAATGAATTGTTCATGAATCGTTTGTATGACATTTGTTTATACCTCGTTTATTAAGCTAAATAAATGGTTATGAACAAGTTTTTTATGCTCGTTTAATAAATGAAAGAACATGAACAGATGTGTGCTCGGTTTATTTATGTTCACGAACAAGCTCGTTTATGACTTGTTTATTTATTAATGATATTTTCTTATAAAAATTCTATTAGTATATATTAATCAAATTATCTTGGTTTGCATTTTTTTCATTTATAATATAAATTATTAATATTTATATTCGACTATTTTATATCTAAATAATATATGTGTGTATGTATTTATTGTTTATTTGTTTGTTTATTATTTGTTAACATTGTTCGTGAACATGTTTGATTAAGATAAATGAACATGTTCGTGATCATTAAACAAACGAACATGAACACACATAATTTTAAATAAACGAACATGAACAAAAATTTGAAATTCTTAACGAATACAAACTGAACACAAACAAGCTTAAAAATAAACAAACGAACATGAATAGAGGTTTGTTCATTCAAACTCGGTTCATTTGTAGCCCTAGCCATCCAGATTCTGCCACCTCCCACAATGTGGCCTAAGAAAAGTACCTTACACAGTGCAAATGAACAATTTTCCTCCTTGACATAAGCTCATTCTCTTGCATGGTTTAGAACACTTTCCTCAAATGCTTCACATGCTCTATAAGTGAATTACTGTACACCACAATAACGTTAAGATAAACAATCACAAAATGATTAAGGAAAGGCTGAATATTTGATTCATCAAAGTGCAGAATGTCATTAGAGCATTAGCTAGTCCAAAGGGTATTACCAAAAACTTATACAAGCCATAGTACATCACACAATCTATCTTTGGTTCATCCTCTTTAGTTATTCTAACTTGATGCCACTACAGCAAAACAGACTTATAGCGGCGTTTTTAGTGGCGTTTGTAATAAAAACGCCGCAAAAATTTTACACTTGAAACGCCGCTAAAAAATGAGCAATAGCGGCGTTTATTTAAAAAACGCACTTAAAAATGATATATAGTGGCATTTTTTACTCAAACGCAGCTAAAAGTCTGAGTTTTAGCGGCGCTTGTGATAAAACGCCGCTAAAAGCGGAGTGTAGACGCTTTAATAGAAACGCTAAAAGTCGAACTATAGCGGCGCTTTCAGAGAACGCCGCTAAATGCCGAGTCAGTGCGGCGCTGAATAGATACGCCGCTACAAGTCAGACCTATAGCGGCGCTTTCCTAGAAACGCCGCTAAAAGTCAGATCTGTAGTGGCGCTTTCGTAGAAACGCCGCTAAAAGTCAGACCTATAGCGGCGCTTTCCTAGAAACGCAGCTAAAAGTCGAGTCAGAAGGCGCTTTTTAGAAACGCCATGAAAAGTCGGACCTATAGCGGCGCTTTCCTAGAACGCCGCTAAAAGTCGAGTATGAAGTAACTTTGTTAGAAACGCCATAAAAGTCTGAGCTTCTCTTTAGCAATTTCTTGGATTTTTAAATTTATATATTAAATAATTTATTATATAATCGTAAAAGATATATATTAGTTTTAAAATATTAAATTAATTATCTTCATAGCTTAGGGTTTATGGTTTAGCATATATATATATAGTTTAGGTGTAAAGTTTAGGAGTTACTATTGGTATCAATATAAAAATTGGAAAAAAAACTCGGCATTAGTGTTTATAATTTAGTGGTTAAATTGTCTAATGTTTAGGGTTTATAAGTTTATAAGGTTATGAGTTTAGTGTTTACAGTTCATGATTTAATGTTTAAGGTTTATAGTCCATGATTTAAGGTTTTGGGGTTATTTATTGGGGATTAGGGTTTAAAGGATACAGTTTTAAGGTTTATGGGTTTAGGGTTTAAGGTTTAAAGGTTAAGAGGATAAAGTTTACGGTTTAGAGTTTTAAGGCTTGTGATTCTAAAGTTTAGGGTTTTAAGAGGATAAAGGTTACGGTTTACTGTTTATGGTTTAGGATTTGAAGTTTAGGGTTTTAAGGTTTATGGTTTAGTGATTTAGGGTCGATGGTCATGGGTTTATGGTTTAAGGTTTATAATACTCGGCATTAGTGTTTATAATTTAGTGGTTCAATTGTCTAATGTTTAGGTTTTATAAGTTTATAAGGTTATGAGTTTAGTGTTTACAGTTCATGATTTAAGATTTAAGGTTTATAGTCCATGATTTAAGGTTTTGGGGTTATTAGTTGGGGATTAGGGTTTAAAGGATACATTTTTAAGGTTTATGGGTTTAGGTGTTATGGGTTTAAGGGTTAAGAGGATAAAGGTTAGGGTTTAGAGTTTTAAGGCTTGTGATTCTAAAGTTTAGGGTTTTAATGTTTAGGGGTTAGTGTTTATGGTTTAGGATTTGAAGTTTAGGGTTTTAAGGTTTAGAGTTTAGTGATCTAGGGCCGATGGTTAAGGGTTTAGAGTTTAGGGTTTAGATTTTAAGATTTAAGGTTTAAGGTTTAGAGTCTATGATTTAATATTTAGGGGTTATTTGTTAAGGATTAAGGATTAAATGATACGGGGGTTTTTCGGTTATGTGTTGTGATAGGGGTTTAAAGGTTAAGAGGACAAAGGTTAGGGTTTAAGGGTTAATAGGATAGGGGTTAGGGGTTTAGGATATTTTGTGTGAAAATAGATATGTTAACAATTTGAAATACTATTATTAAAATAAATTTAAAATTTTTGGGTCTATGACTGCTTTGTTTTAATTTATATTAAATAAATTCACATTTTAAATCATGTTCAAAATTTTAAATTTGATCTAATTCTTTTAAATATTATTTAAATTTTAAAAAATTATTTATTTAAATTAAAAATTAAAATACTGTTATTAAATAATTTTATATTCTTTTAAATATTATTTTATTTAAATGAAAAAATTGTATTGTTTTTATTTTATATATTAAATAATTTTAATTATAAACGATTAGCGGCGTTTTTATAAAAAACGCGAAAAGATATAAGAAAACGCTACTGCTTTTATTAGATTTTTAGTGGCGTTTTGGTTAAACGCATAATAGGTACCCTTTAGTCGCTTTGGTTAAAAACGCCGCAAACGTTAAATTTATTTGGGCAAAATGGTGTCGTTTTGCTCTATTGTTTTTTACCCACACGATAACCTCCTTCCCATTTCCTTCTGCCTGGTCCGTTTCCCCCCTTTTCCCTACTCCTAAATCCCTAAGTTTTTCACCCATTTTTCCCCATTGACATCGGTTTTTCTCTCTTGTTCACCCTTTTCCCCACCCTTTTTTCCCTTCGATCTGTTTCAAGCTTTCCCTAGATTTTGAGCTTCAACTACTATTTTTCGTATTGGTAAGTTTGTTTATAACTTTGTTTCATCTGTCTGTTGAAGATTTTCTTTTTCTTCTTCTTCGTACTTTTTTATGATTTTTTTTTTATGATTGCAGATTGGCTATTGCTTGGGCTAAATTCCTCGAAAGGAAACTGTAAGATCCCAACGGCTTGTCTTCCATTAATCCTCATCTCGTTGAATTGGCTGTCAATAACGCTAAAGCTACTGTCTTTCAAAGTACTCTTCTATTCATTTCTTTTTCTTCTCTACTTTTAATTAGTTTAGGTTTTCTTTAATATGAATTAGTTTATATCTTTTAGTTTTGGGTTTGAAGTTAAATTTTTTTTTTTTTTTTTGTAGTGAAGTTCATTTCTCTGCTGCCTGAATTTGCTTATTTGCATGTTTGTTAGAACGTAAAATGTTTGATCATTTGCCTCAATGAAAATTGAACCTTGTTTAGCTATGTAATTTTATATTCTGTTAAACCCAAGTTCTTTTTTAATTAATCTCAATTTTCTAAATTCAATCTTTGGTCATTGGGTTTCGGTTAAGTAAAGCCTTCTCTTTGAATGAAAGATTTAAGTTCGGATAGAAAATATACGTTTTAATTTTCTGTTTGTGTTGTTTATGTTGCTTTGCCTTATGCTATACATTTTGTAGTAGTTCTAAGTTAGAAGATTTAAACCCATAGTGGCATTGCTTGAAAGGGTTCAGTACTTGAGGCTCTATAAGATGCTTAATTCACACTTCATGCAAGCATTTACTTTTTTTTCTTGTCACATTTTCTCTTCTTTCTGGAAACAAACCACTCTGGACCATCACTGTATTTTAAGCTTCATTATCTACTTTCCTTTTCCTTTTTCTTTTTATGAACAGGTACCCTTACTATAAAACCATTCATCGAATCTGAAGAGTGGAAAAAAAGTGCACCTGTGAGGTCATTAACTAATAAGATTGTCCATACATAACCATTGATCAATACATTTAAGCAGATCATGCTACCAAATAAAATTACAACCACTTCTCAAGGTAGCAAAACTAGCTAGAAGATGAGTTGGTTGATTCCGTTACCTAAGTACATGTTTAAAATAAACCATCCCCAAACTAGAATAAAAGGACTTAATGTAAGTAATTAGATGCCCTAGGTTTGACAGTACACGGTCAGTGCTTGTAAAGAACCAAATTATCGCCATGTGAATCACTTTCTATAACAATTTCTAATACACATTTCTAAAAGTCATTGAACTCCAAACAAGATAGCATAAGCTTCCAACATAAATAAATTGGCAGTGCCAATTTGCAACCGGCACCTAGCATCAACAAAGTCTCCATTTGCATCTTGAATCACTGCCTGAGCCCCAGCTCATTCAAATACTGATTTATTAAATTTTAATTGGTGGTTGGGAGAGATTATTCTTGCCTCTTCTTTTAATATATTTTCTGCTCTTTGAACATGAGAACTTTCCTCAGCCTTCACTCTGATCTGTCTATGGCTTCTTTGGCAATCGTCTATCTTCAAATAAAAACTTCACAAGTCTTGGTTCAACTTTCTGGCTTGTACCATGAATGCAACAGTCTTTCAAATTATTTGAATAAAATTTATTTACTTAAATTAAATATAGTTGGTGATTAAAATGTTTGAAATTGAATGAAATTTTACTATTTAATTTTTAAAAATAAGCTTAATGTCTTTCAAATTATTTGAATAAAGTATTATGAACTGTTGAATCAATCACTAAATTGAATACAAATTATTTTCTAAGTCAATTTTAAAATAAATTTCATTAATAGAAACCATAAATAATATTGAATAAAAGATAGGGCACATACTATGATTAAAACACTACAAATTGAAAAATTAAATTGATATTTGCAAGCAAATTTGAGCCGTGCTTAAGATCAGTGCCAACTATTTCAGACATTTAGTATGAACTAGGCAGAAAAACAAAGAACACATGATATGTTTATTTAGTTTGATTTCCTTACCTCTGTGGGGTGTTGCCTAGAAGATAATCCACTATCTTAGCAACATGTATAACAAGTGATTACAACATCTAACGCTCACTAGATTAGCCTTATCACCTTTGTGCCTAAGATCTAGACAATAAGTTTTCACTAAATAGTTTCTAAATCTTTCTAAGCTTCCAATTATTGACTATTTAATGGGAATAAATCATTTTAAATAAAAAATAGTTTTTTTTTCTTCATTTTGCCTATAAAAGAATTTTGTTTTGTTGGTATTCTTCGAAAGCTCTCATGTTGCCATGTGCTTCCAACATTCCTTAATTAAGTTGGTCAAGACGTAATTTAATTAATCCAAGTTAAAATCTAACCTAGTTAATTAGGTTGGAGTCTTTGTTGCAACTTTGCAAAGCATTTGAGGTTAGTTTCCAATTTGGGTTACATGTCGAAGATTTGTGATTGAACATTCTAAGTAAAATTTGCTTAGAAATTCGATTTGTGATTACTTGTATTCGGAATTGACTTCGTGTAATAGTTCATTAAAATGTTTTTAATAATGGTTATTTGTATAAATTGCTACTTTTATAAATTGTTAAAAATATTCAGTAAATTTAATTAGAAATTTATCAGATATAGTCGACACGTGTTAGACTATAGGGATCCCATCACTGTTTATTGTGTGGATTACTTTGAGTGTCTGAGAATATTTTCATTGATATGTTTTTCACATTTGGTGTTTGGTTAGTTAATAATTAAGTCGTATTTATCGCGCAATGGAGTATTATCATGTTGGCACTTGTGCAGCTATTTTTTTATTGTCATTGAGAGTTCGATTTGAAATTCATATGTCTGAATGTTTTCCTTCTCCTGTTGCTTAAGTAAATTGATTAAATGAATTTTATTTGTGATTAAATGTTATTGTTGGCTATTGAATGCTTTTAGAACGCTTATTTCAATGTCAATTTCTTTTATAATGTGCAAAATTTAGAAATTAAATATCTACACTTCCTGAATTTTAAAATGTAATGTATCATCATTAAGTGATTTTTTTAGCGCATCGTTTTGTTTGTTTCTGTGCACATATTCAAAGTCGTAACAAGGAGGTCTGATACTGTAGTAAATTTAAGCTTTCACACATGCAAAATTTCTTTCATAAAGATCTTTCTAATACATCTAAACTTTAAATTTTGGTTCGACATGTAACTGAGGCCTTCGTTGTTATTTTTGTTATCATCATTTTATATTTTATATTTAAATTGTAATAATCGAACCTTATCATCATTGCTTGCAGGTGTAATTTTATCCCTGACAATGTTATAGACAAAGTTCTGTTATTGACTCATAGAAGGGAAAAATACTTAGTATTTGCTGTAGTTCGATTTGTTTGCACCATTCTTACTCGTCATGTAAGTTAATTCACTCGTACTTTTGCTATTTATACCGTTTTATTTTTCATTTATTTTATTATTTTGATTTTATGGAGTTTCTTTTTATTCTTCTTGTAGCTTCTCAAAAGTTTCAGCGCCCTTTGCTCAACACAACAAGATTTCTTTGGAATCGACTCGCCATCCAATTTACAATTTGTAAGCATGTATAGTTAATTTGCTAAATTGCTGTCCAAATTAGGTTTATTATCTTGCTTGGTTGGTATATATGTCTGTTTGTTCTATTGCTGTCCAAAAAAAAGATTCAAAGTATATAGGTTGGAAACCTAACGGGTTGCCTTATATCGGATCCTCCTAGGTGTAACAATGCCACGTATGATGAATCTTAAAGAATTTCGCATCTAAATTGTCGTTTATTATTGCTATTTATTATTAATAATGTTTGAACAACCTCCAAATTGCTATCTAGCTACTCATGCCGCTTAGATTTTTACAAGCTCCGTGTATTATTTTTAAAATTTAGGTACGGTACGATATAAAAATAACATAAACAAAATATAAAAGTTAATTGTTAAAATATGTTATAATTTTTAACATAAATGTCATATTTTAATAAAAATTTGCAAGTTAAGAAGGATTAACATAATTTAATACAAACTGTCACTACATATATTATATATTATATTAAAGAATTTTAATATGTTTTAATATAGAAAATAATTTTTTTCAAAAGAAGTAAGTTAAAACTTTGTAAACTTGGATATAATTTTTGAAAAATTAGTATGCTTTTGTAATAATATAGCGCTTTTTAAAATTGTAAAATAAAATGGCTAAAATCTTGCATATAAGATGATATAAAATGATATAAAATGGTAGTAATATTCATTATCAAGATAATATTAATATTTATCAAGATGTTAATATGTTTTATTATAAAAATAAATTTGTTTTAAAAGAAGTAATTTTAAAACTGCTTAAATTTAAAAATTTATTTGTATATTTTGTTATCAATATAATAATATAGATCATTATTTAAATATATTTTAAAATACAAAATAAATTCTTTTTTAAAAGAAGTAAGTTAAAACTTGTTAAATTTAACATCTCAAAGAAATTTCAATTATAACAAAACATATAATAACATTTTTAAAAAAATTCATATAATAACATTATAAAAACATATAATAACATTTTAAAAAACATATAATAACCAACAAGAATAATATTTACAAAAAAAAAAGTACAATATAATGCATGCCATATATGTTCACACCTCAACTGATTCTCGATTTGAAATTTTAATTTAACTAATATTAATACATAATACATAACTAACATAAAATTATTTAACTTACATAATAAATAACTTACATAACTTACATAGCTTTCATCAAATTATCTAACTTACATAATACATAACTTACATAACTTTCATCAAATTATCTAACTTACATAATACATAACTTACATAATACTTGTATAGATAAAAATAAAAAGATTCAAAGTATATAGGCTGGAAACCTGACGGGTTGCCTTATATCTCACTGGAAGATATAACGGATCCTCCCCAGGTGTAACAATGCCACGTATGAAGAATCTTAAATAATACATAACTTACTTAATACTTGTATAGATAAAATAAAAAGATTCAAAGTATATAGGCTGGAAACCTGACGGGTTGCCTTATATCTCACTGGAAGATATAACGGATCCTCCCCAGGTGTAACAATGCCACGTATGAAGAATCTTAAATAATACATAACTTACTTAATACATAACTTACAATGCCATGTATGATGAATCTTAAAGAAATTTTTATTTTAAAAATCAAATTCTTGTCAATTAACAATTTAGCCGTGTAAATTATTGTCAACTTTAGACTTCAACAACAACGAAATGGATAGGAGTTGGATGAAATTGTCAAGGGTAAGCAACGGCTATCGAAATGGAGCAGAAACTTTTCTGAATTTCGCATTTCAAAATGCAAGCCAAGAGAATATGATTCTTTGCCCGTGTAAGAAGTGTGCCAATATTAACTGGCATTATCGTGAAGTGGTCTATGAACATCTAGTTGTTGATGGCTTTGTCCGGGGGTACAAAATATGGTTTTTTCATGGAGAGTGTACATCTAGTGGAGCATCTTCATCGATGAATCTGGGGTATCCTTATAGTGCTTTCAATCAGAATGTTAGAGACGATAACATGGAAAACATGTTGCGGGATGCTTTTAATATGCGCAGTGATGGTTGCGGGTCATTTCCACCTGACTTGGGTGCAACCGATGATCATAATTTTGGTGGAAATACTTTCACCGAAGGGGGAAGATGTGTGCCGGATGAACAGCCAAATGAAGAAGCGGCGAGGTTCTACACGTTACTTGCTGAAATGAATGAAGAACTGTATGAGGGATCAAAATTTTCGAAACTGTCATTCTGTATTCGGCTTTTTCACTAGAAATGTTTGGGGGGTGGACCGGAAACTCGTTGACAATGCTGTTAGAGTTTCTGTAAGAAATGTTCTCGTTTGCAAAAATCCCTCAATCTTCCAAAGACATGAAGAAATTGATAAAGGATTTGGGTCTTGGCTACAACAAAATTCACAGTTGCCCAAATAACTGCATGTTGTATTGGGGCGACCGGATAAACCAACAGTGCTGTCACATATGCGGCCAATCCCGTTGGATTAATAGAAATACAGAGGACGGTAACGAGGATGAACACAATACACAGTCAAGGAAGCAGCCAGTTAAGATTTTGCGATATTTTCCGCTAATACCAAGGCTTCAACGGCTTTTCATGTCGTTGAAGACAGCCGAATCAATGACGTGGCACCGTGATGGACGAATAGATGATGGGTTGTTAAGGCATCCTGTAGATTCTTTAGCTTAGAAATCTTTTGACTCCAAATTTCCAAGCTTTGCAAGCGATCCTCGGAGTGTGAGGCTTGGGCTAGCATCCGATGGATTTAACCCTTACAAACTCATGAGCACAACGTACAGTACTTGGCCTGTGGTGCTTGTTCCCTACAATTTGCCTCCATGGGTTTACATGAAACAATCTTCTTTTATCTTGTCTATGATTATACCTGGAGAGAAAGGGCCGGGGAATGATATTGACGTCTATTTGCAGCCACTTGTTGACGAGTTAAAACAACTATGGGCTGGTGTTCAGACATACGATGCAATGAGAAAAGAGAACTTTAATTTACGTGCGGCTTTAATGTGGACTATTAACGACTTCCCGGCGTATGCTAATTTATCTGGTTGGAGTACCAGGGGACGTTATGCTTGTCCATGTTGTGCTGCGTAGACATGTTCGCAATGGTTATATAATGGGAGGAAGTTCTCTTACATGGGGCATCGTCGGTGGTTACCGGAAAATCATACATTTAGATATCAGAGTGCTCAGTTTGATGGTACTGAAGAGTTCAGACTAGCTCCTTCGTTTACCGATGGATCCGAAATATTCTTAATGTTGAAAGATATAAATTTCATGTATGGGAAGATGAATCAACCGGCCAACCCACAAAGAAATAGAAGATCTAGGGATGAATCTGATGATGAATCTGATGAAGAGAATGATCCTAATGAGGCGGACTTGTGGAAAAAAAGAAGTATTCTTTTTGAGTTGCCTTATTGGAAGCATCAGATTTTACGCCATAATCTTGATGTCATGCACATAGAGAAAAATGTCTGCGAGAACATCATTGGGACTATTTTGAATGTCGATGGAAAATCAAAAGATAATCTTCAGAGTCGACTTGATTTAGTCCACATGGGAATTCGGCGTGAGCTTCATCCCCGAGAACTTCCGAATATGAAATATCGGTTGTCGCCTGCTATTTTCTCCATGTCGAAGACAGAGAAAGAAGTGTTCTGTACGGTGTTGAAGGATATAAAGGTCTCGGATGCGTATGCATCAAATATATCGCGATGTGTGAGTCTTAAGGATCGAAGACTATATGGCTTAAAATCGCATGACTATCACATCTTGATGCAAGACTTACTGGCCATTGCTATGCGGTGTTGTATGTCAAAAAGGTGACGGCTCCGTAATTGAACTCAAAATATAATGAAAGGCATTTGTGGTAAAGTTTTGAATGTTCAAGAACTTGAGAGACTACAAGATCGAGCCGCATTGACTTTATGCAATCTGGAGAAGATCTTCCCGCCTTCCTTCTTCACTATTATGGTGCACTTGTTAATTCATCTCCCGCGTGAAGCACTTCTTGGTGGACCTGCTTTCTATCGATGGATGTATCTCATTGAAAGGTCTTAATTTATTTGCAAAATATTCCTTCATTCATTTCAATGCCTTTAGTTGCAACTTCGATAATGTTGTATACCGTGTTTAGGTTCCTTTCCAAATTGAAGTCATACTGCCGCAATAAGCGTTATCCGGAAGGATCAATTGCCGAGGGCTACTTGGCAAAGGAATGTATGACTTTCTGTTCGAGGTATTTGGAAGATGTTGAAACAAGAATGAACAGACCAAGTAGAAATGCTGGGCTCACAGATCATAATTTGGCCGAAACTTATTTATTTCAAAGTTTCGGAGAACCGATCGGCAAAGTTGAAATTGCAGAATTAGACGATAGATCGTGGGTCCAAGCACATCGATACATTCTTTTCATCACGATTCAATGGAACCATTTCGGACGTAAGTTCTAGAATTTGATAAATACTCATCAATTATAATTTGTTTGTCTTCTAACAAAGTAAAACCTTTTTTATCGTATAGTGAGTACAAACAAATATTGAGAGCTCGTCCACGATCCCGAAGATTAAATCGACGAGAAATTAATAAGTTGTTCACAGAATCATTCCATGAATGGTTAAGCCAAATGGTATGCAATTTAAGTTTTCATTGACAAGTCATAATGTTTTCTCATAACATTCATAATTACTCGATTTGCTCTCCATCAATAGGTTTGGAGTCGGAATGAAGTAAATGACGACGTTAAATGGCTTTCACAAGGTCCAAACAGAATAGTTAAAAGATATAATGGCTTCCTCATCAACGGATACAGATTTCATACAAGGTATCGCAAGAGATTGAGGAGAACCCAAAATTGCGGAATTGTTGTTAATTCTTCGATTACAAGTTATGCTAGTGCTAGGGACAGTAATCCGGTCGAGGGAATCTGAGTATTACGGACTTATTATCGACATCATTGAGTTGGATTATTACGGCAAATGCAAAGTTGTCTTATTTCGAGGTGATTGGGCTGATGTGAATACGGCTCATGAATTAAAAACGATCAAGATGGCTTTACAATGGTGAATTTCTCTCGATTGATTCACACCGGAGAACAACCGATGGACGAGCCGTATGTGTTTTCTTCTCAAGTTAAACAAGTTTTTACTCAAAGATCCAACTGATGAGGGTTGGTACGTTGTACTTTGAAACACCCTAGAGACTTGTTCGACATTGGCGGTGGAAGTAGAGATGACATAGTCGAAAGATCGAAACTTTACCTTTTCCGAACAAGACTTAATCGAAAATATCCCTAGTACTAGTCAACAATTTCAATGGGTTCGTCAGATGTGGACGAAGATATTTACTTAAATATGATGTAGTAAGATTTAATGATTTATTATTTATATGTAATATTATAATTTTCATGTTGATCATGTTATATAATTTAACTATTTTAAATGTCCTATTATTGTTGTTATTTGTTACTAAAATTTTGAACTATTTTATGTGTATTGCAGGAAAAATGCCTAGAAGACGATTACGAGGTTTAAATATTAGAAATTATACTCCAAATTTAGAAGACATAAATAGTGGACAGGATATAGTTGTTGGATCTTCTAGTCTGCCGGACATAGATGACGAGCATGGAGAATTCCAAAGTAATGTTAAGTTTATTTTACATGCATGTTGAATTTTATTATTGATTCATTTTTCAATTTTAATATTAATATATCATTTTTCAGCTGAGGGTGGTGGGACGCGCAGAGCTCGGGGACGTACGTTACTTATAGATTTATATGACTTACAGCCTACCCAGCGTGTTGAAGTAAGGAGAAACGATCATGGCCAGCCTATCGGATCCGAAGCTCGATTGTTGGCAGGCTATTTGGGCATTATAGCACTAAATTCAATATGTTGCCCATTAACTACTTAATCATGGCATCACATGCCCGATGCCAACAAAAATCGAGCTCTTGAAAATATTAAGGTAATAAAAGGTGAATGTAATTTATAATACTTTAATTTAACCTTCATTTATATTAACTTTTTAAAAAAATTCAGGGTAGATTTGCTTTAGAGGTCTCCGATGACTATGTTAAGAAGACGTTGGGTAAAAAATGGAGAGACAATAAAAGCACCCTAAAAAAATAATATTTTAAGAAAGACATCAGCCTCGACGAAAAATTGCGAAATGTCCCGCCGGGAATGTTGAGGTACCAATGGGAAGATCAAGTTAGATTTTGGAATTCAAAGAAATGAGAGGTATTACGTACTTTCAAAGTCTTAGAAATTTTTCGGTTTATCGTATTTACTATATAAATAATTCAAATCCCATTATGTAGGACCGTGAGCGAGTTGGAACAAGCAGCAGACAGAAACAACAATTCACGCACTTTGCTCGTGTGGCTGAGGCTGAGGTATTATAATTTATTACTTCTTTCAAATATTAATGATTTATACTATTAACTTATATTTTTTCTGCTATAATGTAGGAAGTTTCGTCAGGTCAAAAAGTTGGACGCCTTCAACTTTTTGACATTACGCATAGGAAGAAGGATGGATCTCCGATGACATCCAAGGCTGCAGAAATTTTGGTATATTTATTTAATAAAATTGATTTTTATAAATATTTATAATGTTTAATTATAATGGTTTAATTCATCGTTTGTAGTTTTAAATTTCTAATTTTAAGTTATGTTCCATTCCTTTTATTATATATTTCGTTTCTAACTCTTTTATTGATTTATTAGGATAAACTAAAGGAGAAGAAGGCGGAGTATGAAGCGGTTGTTTATCTCGACAGCTGTTAATCTCGACGAGATTGATAATGTAATTATTACGATGTTTTGGGTCCCGAAAGGTACGATCGCTTCGATTGATAGTTTTGTTAATCTTGAGTATATTTATAACAGAATTATCACTAATGTTTTGGGTCTTACAAGGTATGGTCGGGTTCGATGTCAAGGATCAGGTGTTACTCCGAGCCAATATTTTGGATCTGGCTCCCTGCAATACATGCCTTCTGGGAGTCAATCTCGTGCTGAAGTTCAGAGACTGAAAGACCAGATATCTCTGATGGAAGCGAGCATAGCTGAGCAAATTTCTCAGCTTAGAGCAGAGGCAGCAGCGAGGGAGGCGGAACAAATTTCTCAACTTAGAGCGGAGGCAGCAGCGAGGGAGGCGGAGGCAGCAGCGAGAGAGGCGGAGCATGTTGCTCAACTTAGAGCAGAGGCAAGAACATGGAGGCGAAAGCGAACGAAAGTATGAAGAACTCCACTACAAATGCAGCTATGATGAAGTTGTTCCAAAGAAGCAATGCAGAGGCCGCCTCTTAGACATTTCTTTTCTTGTTGTAAGATTTTTTTTTAACATTGTTACAGTTAAACATTATTGTAAGAATTGTTTGAATTATGCTTCATTTTTTAATAAATATCATATATTTTTTATTAAATTTGAAGTATTTGTTTAGATTTAATGCTTTTACTGAGATTTAAATGTTTTATTTGCTGCCTTGGGTTGGAATTATATGCAATTGTTGCTGTTTTTGGCTGGTTTTTACTGTAGGGAAGGTAGGATATTGGGAAAAAGAGCACAGCAGATCTGTGCAAATTAGTGGCGTTTGTTTGAAAAGCGCCGCTAAAAGCCCCTACCTGTAGCGGCGTTTGTTTTAGAAGCGTCGCTAAAAGCCCCTACCTATAGCTGCGTTTGTCTTAAAAGCGCCGCTAAAAGCCCCTACCTGTAGCGGCGTTTGTTTGGGAAGCGCCGCAAAAAGCCCATACCTATAGCGGCGTTTGTATTAAAAGCGCCGCTAAAAGCCCATACCTACAGCGGCGTTTGTCTTAAAAGCGCCGCTAAAAGCCCCTACCTGTAGCGGTGTTTGTCTTAAAAGCACCGCAAAAAGCCCCTACCTGTAGCGGCGTTTGTTTGAGAAGCGCCGCTAAAAGCCCCTACCTATAGTGGCATTTTTCTTAAAAGCGCCGCTAAAAGCCGCTAAAAGCCCCTACCTATAGCGGCGTTTGTCTTAAAAGCGCCGCTAAAAGCCCCTACCTATAGCGGCGTTTTTTCACAACAAACGCCACTAAATTTTGCGGCGTTTTCTTACGCGGCGTTTTTTGCGGCGCTTTCGGAAGCGCCGCAAACACAATTAGTGGCGCTTAAAAACGCCGCTAAAGGCCCAAAAAAAGGCCGCTAAAAGTCTATTTTGGTGTAGTGTGCTACCCCAACCACAAATCCAACTTGGTAAACTCTCTTGCACTACCAAGTTGATCAAACAAATCTGCAATGAGTGAGATTGGATACCTATTTTTCACAATAATCTTATTAAATGCTCGATAATCGATGCACAATTGTAATGACCCATCATGCTTCTTTTGAAACAAAATTGGTGCACCATGAGGCTTTAAATGATCTAACGAACCCAACGGCTAAGAAAAATGTGACCTCATAAGAATAGGATAATCGACTTAAAAGTGAAGTTGCCCAATAGATTGAGAATACAAGGTCTGTCATGAATACTTTGCTGGAAAAATTAGTTGGAAAATTAATTTAGTTGGGGCGATGAAATTTTAAGCACAAAAATTTGTTGTGATATTTAAGTAATAAATTTGATAAAATAAAATACATGAGGTTTCAAGACAAAGAGTGGTACAAAACTCGATGTTGGGTACTTTGGATATGTTCAAATTCATCTAATCCAATTGAACTGTAGTTCAAAATCTTGATGCTTTTTATCATTTGATATTTTTCATTATTCTTGAATTCACGAATGCTTAGAGAGCAGATTTTAACTCAAAGAATCAAATAAAGGGATGAAAACCAAGACTTCCCAAAGGGTAGATATTGACTTCCTCAAGGCGTTAAAAGTCAAAATTCAATTTTTAAATTTCAATTATAATTGCTAAGAAGATCGTAATTATAATTTCACCAATCTAGAACAATAAAAACTAAAAGTTGACGGTACAAAGACTAATAATTTTTGCATAGCCCATTCTTTTTATCTAATAATTTTGTCCATATCTTCTCAAATGTTGAAACAGCCTTCAAACTTGGATAGATAATTTACAGATATAATAAAGACTTATCCAATTACAAAATTTTCTGCCATAGGAAAAAGATGTACAATGTTTTTACATTCTATATACATTCTTGAAGGTCCCTTATAGTTTTCTGCCATATAATTTATATGGCAGAGCCAAATCAATCAAACATTCAATTTCTTGATCTTCTAGTTTTCATATAAATAAATAGAATAAACAAAACAAACAAGTTTCATCGAGCAGCAATAACTGAGATTGTAAGTTTATTTTGAGAGGTTTCTGGGATGCTTTGACTTGAATCTTGGACATTTCGGGCATTCGAGAAAGCCGGTTGCAACGGAGAAGGTAAGACGGTGAGTTCATTGTTCAACATCATCACAACGTCCGACATTGTCGGTCGGTTGGCCGCTCGTTCTTCAACACAAAGGAGTGCAATATTCATGTATCTAGTTGCTGCAATTGGACAATACGTATCATGCGTTTCAGGATTGATAAACTCTAGTGGCCTCTTGCTTGTCCAAAGATCCCATGCCTGAAAAACAAAAGTTCAATAAAACTACAAATGAATCCACATTGACCCAAAAGGCTCACAAAGACTTTCAAGTTGAAGTAGACAATATCTCGTAACTCAGGCTTTTGTTCCGACCCTCGCATTTCCAATAAGATTAAAAGAATTGTTCAATAGAAACCAGTGTTTGGTAAAGCTATAATTGAATCCACATTGACAGACAATATCCCTAACTCGGGTTTCGTGTGACTGAAGTTATGACACTTACATATCCAATGAGATCGAGAGAATTGCTTAGATAGAAACCGGTGTTCTTTTTGCCACTTAAAATCTCTAACAACAAAACTCCAAAGCTGAAGACATCTGATTTCACTGAGAAGACGCCTTGCAAAGCATATTCAGGAGCCATGTAACCACTGCATTTCATAATAAAGGGTGATTTTCAACTTTTTTTAGTACGTCTACAATCATAATAAACGAGATGTTTCACAGTTTAAAGACGTGCTTATGAGTTGTGACCCTAAGTTCACTGATGTTATAAATGTATATACATGATTTACTTACTAAGTTCCAACAATCCGTTTAGTTGCTCGTTGTTCTGTGCCTCCAAAAATTCTAGCCATCCCAAAGTCCGAAATTTTAGGGTTCATATCTTCATCCAACAAAATGTTGCTGGCCTTCAAATCCCTGTGAATAATTTGAACCCTAGAATATCGATGGAGATAAAGAAGACCTTGAGCAATCCCTTCGATGATTCGAACTCGAGTTTTCCAAGGTAGTGTAACCATTGCATTGGTACCTTCATGGATTTAATAGACAAAATGAACATCCAAGTGACAAAGCATGAGAACCTATGTTTGACGCACTCTTAAGTATTCGTATTTGACACATATTCATATATGAATGTTAGGTATTTAAATATAGTTGTGTTGTCAGACAAATACTTGTATCCGACAATCACCTCAAAATCCGACTAACATATCATAGAAATGTTACATCGTTATACTCAAATAACAAGAAGTAATTACCAAAGAGAAGAGTATCCAAGCTCTTATTGGGCAAATACTCATAGATAAGAATCTTTTCATCTCTTTCAATGCAACAACCAAGAAGTTTGACGAGATTTTTGTGTTGGAGTTTGGCTATTAGCATTGCTTCGTTCTTTAACTCATCCCAACCTTGCCCAGATTGTCTCGACAGCCTTTTCACTGCTACTTCATCCCCTTTCAATAATTTTCCCTGAAAAAGAACAATCCTTTCCCAGTGAAATTTCTCACACAAATATGATACTAACAATTGCAGATTACATGATTTTATTTCCTAAAATTGTGATCACTTGTATAACATTTAAATAGTGATTTGATTCGAAAATGTCACGGTTTAAGGTGCTTTACACATATTGATCTAAGTTTTCACATATATTTCATAATTATACTCATCACTTTAGACTTCGGATTTGAAAATCTAATCTACTCTGTTTAAGTTATATATATATGTTATATACACTTGTTCGACACTTGGGCACTCTCCTAATAGAAGTGTCAATGCTTCATAGCCATAAAATGACTAAAACTTCAACCTGTGCAACCTAAAACCAAATAGACTCGATTTGAGTATATTTGTTCATGGTTGAAATATTAATGTCAACCTATCAAAGTAAAGTTTTATGGGTAAATTTTATTTAAGCAAAGAAATAATATAGACATGTTTAAAATAGGTTGGAGTTAATTATTTTATAAATATATATGTGTGGGATTGGGTAAAAATTTTAGACCCATATTTCAGGTCGCGTTAGGCTTAAAGAAGTATAAAGTGTGTTAATACCATACTTAAACTTGATTCATGGTCACCTCTAAACTTAAAACAACTTGAATGTGAAATGACTTAGGGTATAAGTTACTAGAACCAAAATGATTCAAAGTAGACTTGATCATGAGCTGGGTCACCTACCCAAGCCCGAAGGCCCGCTCGAAAATTGAGAGAGTTCGGATAAAAATATAGCCCCAAAAAATGAACTTGTACAAAAAAAATAAGACCTGTTTAGAAAATGCACTACACCAAATCAAACTTTTAGCGGCGTTTTTAGTGGCGTTTTAAAGAAAAACGCCGCTAATATTACACAATTGTGGCGTTTGCAGGAAAACGCCGCAAAAAAATGAACAATAGCGGCGTTTATTTCAAAAACGCCGCTAAAAATGGTATATAGCGGCATTTTTTTGGTAAGCGCCACTAATGCTCCGACTTTTCCCGGCGTTTGTAGAAAAGCTCCTCTAATGCTCTGACTTTTTGCGGCGTTTGTACAAAAGCGCCGCTAATGCTCTGACTTTTAGCGGCGTTTGTACAAAAGCGGTATTTTCCGCTAATACCAAGGCTTCAACGGCTTTTCATGTCATCGAAGACAGCCGAATCAATGACGTGGCACCGTGATGGACGAACAGATGATGGGTTGTTAAGGCATCCTGCAGATTCTTTAGCTTGGAAATGTTTTGACTCCAAATTTCCAAGCTTTGCAAGCGATCCTCGGAGTGTGAGGCTTGGGCTAGCATCCGATGGATTTAACCTTACAAACTCATAAGCACAACGTCTGATGATTTGGCTTTGGTGGTGCTTGTTCCTACAATTTGCCTCCATGGGTTTGCATGAAACAATCTTCTTTTATCTTGTCTATGATTATACCGGAGAGAAAGGGCCGGGAATAATATTGACGTCTATTTGCGACCACTTGTTGACGAGTTAAAACAACTATGGGCTGGTGTTCGTACATACGATGCAATGAGAAAAGAGAACTTTAATTTACGTGCGGCTTTAATGTGGACTATTAACGACTTTCCGCTTATGCTAATTTATCCGTTGGAGCACCAAGGGACGTTATGCTTGTCCGTGTTGTCTTTGCAGTACATGTTCGCAATGGTTATATAATGGGAAGAAGTTTTCTTACATGGGGCATCGCTCGGTGGTTACCGAAAATCATACATTTAGATTTCGAGTGCTCGGTTTGATGGTATCAAGAGTTCGCACCAGCTCCTTCGCAGACCGGTGGATCCGAAATATTGTTAATGTTGAAAGATATGAATTTCATTTATGGGAAGATGAATCAACCGACAAACCCGCATAGAAATAGAAGATCTAGGATGAATCGATGATGAATCGATGAAGAGGATGATCCTAATGAGGCGGACTTGTGGAAAAAAGAAGTATTTTTTCGAGTTGCCTTATTGGGAGCATCGATTTACGCCATAATCTTGATGTCATGCACATAGAGAAAAATGTCTGCGAGAACATCATTGGGACTATTTTGAATGTCGATGGAAAATCAAAAGATAATCTTCAAAGTCGACTTGATTTAGTCCACATGGGAATTTGGCGTAAGCTTCATCCCCGAGCACTTCCGAATATGAAATATCGGTTGTCGCCTACTATTTTTTCAATGTCGAAGACAGAGAAAGAAGTGTTCTGTACGGTGTTGAAGGATATAAAGATCCCAGATGCGTATGCATCAAATATATCACGATGTGTGAGTCTTAAGGATCGAATATTATATGGCTTAAAATCGCATGACTATCACATATTGATGCAAGACTTACTGCCAGTTGCTATGCGGTGTTGTATGTTGAAAAAGGTGACGGCTCCTGTAATTGAACTGTCAAATATAATGAAAGGCATTTGTGGTAAAGTTTTGAATGTTCAAGAACTTGAGAGACTACAAGATCGAGCCGCATTGACTTTATGCAACTGGAGAAGATATTCCGCCTTCCTTCTTCACTATTATGGTGCACTTGTTAATTCATCTCCACGTGAAGCACTTCTTGGTGGACCCGTTTTCTATCGATGGATGTATCCCATTGAAAGGTCTTACTTTATTTGCAAAATATTCTTTCATTCAGCTCAATGCCTTTAGTTGCAACTTTTGATAATGTTGTATATCGTGTTTAGGTTCCTTTCCAAATTGAAGTCATACTGCCGCAATAAACGTTATCCGGAAGGATCAATTGCCGAGGGCTACTTGGCAAAGGAATGTATGACTTTCTGTTCGAGATATTTGGAAGATGTTGAAACAAGAATGAACAGACCAAGTAGAAATGCTGGGCTCACAGATCATAATTTGACTGAAACTTATTTATTTCAAAGTTTCGAAGAACTGATCGGCAAAGTCGAAATTATAGAATTAGACGATAGATCGTGGGTCCAAGCACATCGATACGTTCTTTTTCATCACGATTCAATGGAACCATTTTGGAAGTAAGTTCTACAATTTGATAAATACTCATCAATTATGATTTTTTGTCTTCTAACAAAGTAAAACCTTTTTTACCATCGTGAGTACAAACAAATATTGAGAGCTCGTTCACGATCTCGAAGATTAAATAGACGAGAAATTAATAAGTTGTTCGCAGAATCATTCCATGAATGGTTAAGCCAAATGGTATGCAATTTAAGTTTTCATTGACAAGTAATAAGGTTTTCTCATAACATTCATAATTACCCGATTTACTTTCGACTCGATAGGTTTGGAGTCGGAATGAAGTAAATGACGACGTTAAATGGCTTTCACAAGGTCCAAACAGATTAGTTAAAAGATATAGTGGCTTCCTTATCAATAGATACAGATTTCATACAAAGTATCGCGAGAGATTGAGGAGAACCCAAAATTGCGGAATTGTTGTTAATTCTTCGATTACAAGTTATGCTAGTGCTAGGGACAGTAATCTGGTTGAGGGGAATCTGGAGTATTACGGACTTATTACTGACATCATTGAGTTGGATTATTATGGCAAATGCAAAGTTGTCTTATTTCGAGGTGATTGGGCTGATGTGAATACGGCTCGCGGAATTAAAAAAGATCAATATGGCTTTACAATGGTGAATTTCTCTCGATTAATTCACACCGGAGAACAACTGATGGACGAGCCGTATGTGTTTTCTTCTCAAGTTAAACAAGTTTTTTACTCAAAAGATCCAATTGATGAGGGTTGGTACGTTGTACTTCGAAACACCCCTAGAGACTTCTTCGACATTGGCAGTGAAAGTAGAGATGACATAGTCGAAAGATCAGAAACATTGCCTTTTCCAGAACAAAACTTAAATGAAAATATCCCTAGTACTAGTCAACAATTTCAATGGGTTCGTCAAGATGTGGACGAAGATATTTACGAAATATGATTTAGTAAGATTTTACGATTTATTATTTATATGTAATATTATAATTTTAATGTTGGGCATGTTATATAATTTAACTATTTTAAATGTCCTATTATTGTTGTTATTTGTTACTAAAATTTTAAACTATTTTATGTGTATTGCGGAAAAATGCCTAGAAGACGATTACGTGATTTAAATATTGTCCGCGATACTCCAAATCCGTAAGAAGCTAATAGTGAACAAAGAAATGCTTGTTGGATCTTCTACTCTGCGGACATAGATGACGAGCCCGGAGAATTTGAAAGTAATGTTAAGTTTATTTTACATGCATGTTGAATTTTATTATTGATTCATTTTCAATTTTAATATAATAATATATCATTTTTCAATTTGAAGGTGGTGGGACGCTGCAGAGGTCGGGGCGTGCATTACTTAAAGATTTATACGACTTAGAGCCTCTTGATCGTGTTAAAGTAAGGAGAAACAATCATGGCCAGCCTGTTGGATCTGAAGCTCGACTGTTAGGAGGCTATTTAGGCATTATAGCACGAAATGCTAATATGTTGCCCATTAACTACGAATCATGGCATCACATGCCTGATGCCAACAAAAATCAGGCTCTCGATAATATTAAGATAACAAAACGTGAATGCAATTTATAATACTTTAATTTCATTTTCATTTATATTAACTTTTTATGTAACATACTAGATTAGGGGTTATGCTTTTGTGCATAATTCATGAGTAGTAGGTTTTGGCAGTGTTTGGAAGTGAATTAAGGGTTTTTAAAATCCTAGGATGGAAGAGAAAGCTTTGGACAATTATTGGTTTTCAAGTTAAAAACAAGAAGTGATGTGGAAAAGTGGCAAGGGACGCCACCTAAAGTGCAAGGGTTATGGCATCAAGTGAAGTACTTTGAGGGAAGAGGTTCGAATCCCATTGTGTGCATTTTTCTTAATTTTATGAAATAGCATGTTTACTGTGATATGGATGTGTGGTGTGCATTTTTAGAACCTTGGAAATGTAAGGAAATATAAGGAAATGTAAGGAAATGAAAGGAAATGAAAGGAAATGTAAGGAAATGTAAGGAAATATAAGGAAATGTAAGGAAATGTATGGAAATATAAGGAAATGTATGGAAATGTATGGAAATGTAAGGAAATGTATGGAAATGTATGGAAATGTATGGAAATGTATGGAAATGTAAGGAAATGTATGGAAATGTAAGGAAATGTAGAAAATGTAAGGAAATGTAGGAAATGTCCTGGAAATGTAAGAAATGATTTAGAAATGTTAAGTTTCAAAAAGAGGAAAGTGAACATTTTGGAAACTTGGAAATGTTAAGTTAAAAGAGGAAAGTGAACATTTTTGGAAACTAAGAAATATAAGGAAATGATTTGGAAATGATTCAAAAGAGGAAAGTAAACATTTGGAAACTTGGAAATGTAAGGAAATGTCAAGTTTAAAGAGCCAAACGAAAATTTTGGAAACTTAGAAATGACTTAGAAATGTAGAGTTTTAAAGTTTAAAGGGAAATTAAGGCAAGGTGGCCTTAAGAGAAAAAATTATGTGAAATTTGACACACAAACAGGGCTTGGAAAAGTGGCTGAAGATACCACTTAAAGCCCAAAGGAGGACGCCACTTAGGTGGATAATTTAGGCCTCGTATGGCCACAAGGAGTCCAATAAGAACAAGTTTAAATTCAGCTCATCAAGGGAAGGGGGTGGACGGCATCTAGCTAAGGCTTTAAGTGATTTTTTATTTAATTACTTAAAGAGGAAGCAATGGAGGACAATAAGGACTCTTAAGGGAAGAGTTTAATTCTCTTTAAAATTCGGCTAAATAGGTGGATAAATGAAGAATTATTCTTTAATTAGGAGAATGAGGGAAGAGTGATGGCCAAGTAAGGGATTCTAAGTTAGTAAATTCGGCTATAAAAGGAAAAGAAGGCCATTCATTCATTCACTCTTCCTTTGCTGAATTTCTTAAGCATATTCTCCTCTCTCTGCCGAAATTCCTACAGTTTTATTCTTCTTTTTGTTAGCCAAAGCCGAAATACCTTGTGCTCTAGCCGAATCCTCCATCTTTATTCTTCCTTCTCTTTTCCTTCTAATCCCTCCAAAAGCCGGAAGTAAGCCTTTTAAGGCCATAGCCGAATAGTTTTGAGACTTCAAACAAGGGGTTGTCGACTTCTGTGTTAAGGAGATCTTTTCGGGATTTGTTTAAGACAACTACAAGAAGGAGAAGTTCTTTTCCCAAAGGTACACCATAGGCCGCGTGTTCCCTAGTTATTCGGTGAATTTTGGGATTTAAAATCCACAAGGTAAGACATGCGAATATTCGGCCAAGGCCTATTTTTGGTGTTTTAGATCTAGTTCATATTTATTCAAAAGTTGAAACTAATTTGTTAAAGTGATTTAAAGCTTTGCCGAATACAAGAAAGAGTATAGTGAAGATTTTGGGATTTGGCACCAAGGTAAGTTTTAGTGTACTAATCCTACTAGGATTTGGATTTATGGCCAAATGGCTTACTAAGTATTAAATGATTGATTAAGTGTAGAGATTTAAGATCTAAGGCATTAGATCAAGCTTTTCGGGATTTGGATTGGAAACCTTAAGCGAATCAGGTGTGTACCCCACACTAAATCTCAATAGATTTACGGTTTTAATTCATTATATGTGTTAATATGAAAGTGTAAGAATATGGCTAAGGTACTGTGTGTACCCTACCCTAAGTTTTAATATGTTCATGGCTATGTTTTAAATTAAATGTGCATGTTTATAAGAATGTGAATATGGCTAAGGTACCATACTATGGTACAAAGTACTAAGGTACGTTTCCTACTCCTACTAGGAATATGAATATATGTTATTTTTAACATGTGAAAAGTGATAAGAATGTGAATTAAGGCATGATTTTGCATATTGTGTATGAAATATGGGGCATATGGGTTATATGAAAAGGGAAGTGAATGTGGTGACCTAAGACCGTGATATCTCGAATGTGGTGACCTAAGACCACTCAGAATCAAATGTGGTGACCTAAGACCACGAAATCTGAACGTGGTGACCTAAGACCACGAATGCGGTGACCTAAGACCGCAATATGGAGTGTAGCGGAAGGAGGGTTGACTTAGTAGTCCCTACTGTGCAGGATGGTACGGTGGTGTGTAGCGGATGGCATATAGGTTTGGGTTCGGGTTGCATCATATTGTTTAAATGTTTTATGAACATGTATGATATTGTATGCCCGAAATATTAAATTTTAGTGTTGGTTACACATTGAGTCTGCTGACTCACCCGTTGTGGGATTACTTTTCGGTGACGACCAAGGATGGACCGGCCGTGAGATGCTTAGTGGAGGCCATGTGAAGTTCAAATTTCTTTTATTTGGACTTTTATTTTATTTTAAGTATTTTGAATTTAAATTTTGGGAATTATTTGATGTAATAAGGCCTTAGTAGGAATATTTTATTCTGTTTTTATTGTTAAGCTTACGAATTTTTATCAATTAAAGATTAAGTAAATCTATTTTCATACAAAGCCCAAACGTTTTGTCACCTAAAGTAAGGATTTTAATAATGAATTAAACTTGTTTTCAACTCAAGACCAACCCAAAACAATCTTTTTTTCAAAACAGACAAGTTTTTCCTAAGTAACAAAAGAATTTGAAACAGTTTACACCGGGGAACATACCAGATCCGGTCAAAACTCGTGGGCCGGGTGTGGGGTGTTTCAGTTTGGTATCAGAGCCCAGTTTTAAACTCTCGACCTGTGGGCTAAGGCCCAAAACATTTTTAAATCGAGCCCAAATGAGTTTCTTTGAAGTTAAGCAGGTTTTCTGGCATGGCACCTAAGTCTCTGACCCGCAGTCCACCAGGTAAGTACCCCTATCTATCTGTGTGATTATGTGAATTGTAGAAGGGTAGAAACGGAATGGAACATAGAATAGCGTGATAGGAACTTGAACCCTATGATTAGTCTACTCAAACACAATACATAAGACTTAAATGCCTAATTGAACAAACCTGTGGTTAAGTCGCCGAGTTAGGGTGTGGCAACCATGGTACGCATGTCTAGGATTGGTTTCGGTGGGAGCTTGGTATTTAAGCAGTCCGTGACTCACCTCCTCTCCACTGAATCCTACAGTGCGTAGCCTCGGCTCACCCTAACCAAGAGGACTTATACACTGCTAAACCCCTAACTAAAACCCGAAAGGGACTAGCCGTATTTTTATGGAAACCCTAGTTTTAAAATTTCTAAGTTACCCTCTCGATTTGAAAAGATTATTTTGATAAATTTTCCTGAAATATTTTCGATTTACAAATTTACTAAAATACCCTTAGCGGTAACATTACAAAAATACCCTTAGTTTATGAAATTTTCAAAATACCCACAATTCCTATCAAAATTTCATTACTTTATAAAATGTTCAAAAACCCTAATCTGCAAAATGACAAAATACCTTGATTTTAGAAAAAAATTACGAAATTACCCCTACCCTGCAAATTATCGAAATACCCTCAAGATACAAAATTACCAGAACGACCCCTGATTTTCAAAATTTTCGCAACAACACCAATTTGGAAAACAAATTCTCAAAAAGAACCTCAAGTTTTGCAAATTTTGAAATACCTTGATTTATTAAGATTTATAAATTTACCACGGTTTATTACCAAATACCCACGTAATTTCAAAATTTCAAATACCCCGTGATTTCAAAATTACCAAAATACCCTTATTGACAAAATCACCAAGTAACCTTATTTTGACAAATTACGAAAATACCCCTGTAGGTAAATTACGAAAATACCCCTAGGTAGTGGAAAAACAACAACAATGAAAACTACAACATTTCTCTGAATGAATGAAAGTTCATAATTGATTGATTGATGTATGAATGTAAAGACTGTGTGCATGTATGAATACGAAAGAACCACTCCTAAAATTCTTTTCATAAAACTTCTTCGCGGCTAAACAGTGGAACAAAGAACTAATGCATAAAACTTTTTAATCAGATTAAATCGCGACGTTAGTAATGAGTTCTAGTGGACGTGGTCGAGGTAGTATCTAGGAAATGTGTTAGTTTTGTTAAGATCGAGTCTTGTGAGAAAGGCGTAGTGTGATGAGTTAGGATTGAACGATAGTAAGTAATTTCGAGGACGAAATTATTTTTAAGGAGGGTAGAACTGTAACATCCTAGATTAGGGGTTATGCTTTTGTGCATAATTCATGAGTAGTAGGTTTTGGCAGTGTTTGGAAGTGAATTAAGGGTTTTTAAAATCCTAGGATGGAAGAGAAAGCTTTGGACAATTATTGGTTTTCAAGTTAAAAACAAGAAGTGATGTGGAAAAGTGGCAAGGGACGCCACCTAAGGTGCAAGGGTTATGTCATCAAGTGAAGTACTTTGAGGGAAGAGGTTCGAATCCCATTGTGTGCATTTTTCTTAATTTTATGAAATAACATGTTTACTGTGATATGGATGTGTGGTGTGCATTTTTAGAACCTTGGAAATGTAAGGAAATATAAGGAAATGTAAGGAAATGAAAGGAAATGAAAGGAAATGTAAGGAAATGTAAGGAAATATAAGGAAATGTAAGGAAATGTATGGAAATGTATGGAAATGTATGGAAATGTATGGAAATGTATGGAAATGTATGGAAATGTATGAAAATGTAAGGAAATGTATGGAAATGTAAGGAAATGTAGAAATGTAAGGAAATGTAGGAAATGTCCCGAAATGTAAGAAATGATTTAGAAATGTTAAGTTTCAAAAAGAGGAAAGTGAACATTTTGGAAACTTAGAAATGTTAAGTTAAAAGAGGAAAGTGAACATTTTTGGAAACTAAGAAATATAAGGAAATGATTTGGAAATGATTCAAAGAGGAAAGTAAACATTTGGAAACTTGGAAATGTAAGGAAATGTCAAGTTTAAAGAGCCAAACGAAAATTTTTGGAAACTTAGAAATGACTTAGAAATGTCGAGTTTTAAAGTTTAAAAGAGGAAATTAAGGCAAGGTGGCCTTAAGAGAAAAAAGTATGTGAAATTTGACACACAAACAAAGCTTGGAAAAGTGGCACAAGATACCATTTAAAGCCCAAAGGAGTGACGCCACTTAGGTGGATAATTTAGGCCTCGATGGCCACAAGGAGTCCAATAAGAACAAGTTTAAATTCAGCTCATCAAGGGAAGGGGTGGACGGCATCTAGCTAAGGCTTTAAGTGATTTTTTATTTAATTACTTAAAGAGAAAGCAATGGACGACAATAAGGACTCTTAAGGGAAGAGTTTAATTCTCTTTAAAATTGCTAAATAGGTGGATAAATGAAGAATTATTCTTTAATTAGGAGAATGAGGAAGAGTGATGGCCAAGTAAGGGATTCTAAGTTAGTAAATTGGCTATAAAAGGAAAAGAAGGCCATTCATTCATTCACTCTTCCTTTGTCAATTTCTTAAGCATATTCTCCTCTCTCTGCCGAAATTCCTACAGTTTTACTCTTCTTTTTGTTAGCCAAAGCCGAAATACCTTGTGCTCTAGCCGAATCCTCCACCTTTATTCTTCCTTCTCTTTTCTTTCTAATCCCTCCAAAAGCCGGAAGTAAGCCTTTTAAGGTCATAGCCGAATAGTTTTGAGACTTCAAATAAGGGGTTGTCGACTTCTGTATTAAGGAGATCTTTTCGGGATTTGTTTAAGACAACTACAAGAAGGAGAAGTTCTTTTCCCAAAGGTACACCATAGGCCGCGTGTTCCCTAGTTATTCGGTGAATTTCGGGATTTAAAATCCACAAGGTAAGACATGCGAATATTCGCCAAGGCCTATTTTTGGTGTTTTAGATCTAGTTCATATTTATTCAAAAGTCAAACTAATTTGTTAAAGTGATTTAAAGCTTTGCGAATACAAGAAAGAGTATAGTGAAGATTTGGGATTTGGCACCAAGGTAAGTTTTAGTGTACTAATCCTACTAGGATTTGGATTTATGGCCAAATGGCTTACTAAGTATTAAATGATTGATTAAGTGTAGAGATTTAAGATCTAAGGCATTAGATCAAGCTTTTCGATTTGGATTGGAAACCTTAAGCGAATCGGTGTGTACCCCACTAAATCTCAATAGATTTACTGGTTTTAATTCATTATATGTGTTAATATGAAAGTGTAAGAATATGGCTAAGGTCTTCGTGTGTACCCTACCCTAAGTTTTAATATGTTCATGGCTATGTTTTAAATTAAATGTGCATGTTTATAAGAATGTGAATATGGCTAATGTACCATACTATGGTACAAAGTACTAAGGTACGCTTCCTACTCCTACTAGGAATATGAATATATGTTATTTTTAACATGTGAAAAGTGATAAGAATGTGAATTAAGTCATGATTTTGCATATTGTGTATGAAATATGGGGCATATGGGTTATATGAAAAGGGAAGTGAATGTGGTGACCTAAGACCACAAACACGGTGACCTAAGACCGTGATATCTGAATGTGGTGACCTAAGACCACGAGAATCTGAATGTGGTGACCTAAGACCACGAAATCTGAACGTGGTGACCTAAGACCACGAATGCGGTGACCTAAGACCGCAATATGGAGTGTAGCGAAAGGAGGTTGACTTAGTAGTCCCTACTTGCAAAGTGATGATGGTATGTGGTGTGTAGCGGATGGCATATAGGTTTGAGTTCGGGTTGCATCATATTGTTTAAATGTTTTATGAACATGTATGATATTGTATGCCTGAAATATTAAATTTTAGTGTTGGTTACACATTGAGTCTGTTGACTCACCCCATTGTGGGATTACTTTTCAGGTGACGACCAGTGATGGACCGGGCCGGCAGATGCTTAGTGGAGGCCATGTGAAGTTCAAATTTCTTTTATTTGGACTTTTATTTTATTTTAAGTATTTTAAATTTAAATTTTGGGAATTATTTGATGTAATAAGGCCTTAGTAGGAATATTTTATTCTGTTTTTATTGTTAAGCTTACGAATTTTTATCAATTAAAGATTAAGTAAATCTATTTTCATACAAAGCCCAAACGTTTTGTCACCTAAAGTAAATGATTTTAATAATGAATTAAACTTGTTTTCAACTCAAGACCAACCCAAAACAATCTTTCTTTCAAAACAGACAAGTTTTTCCTAAGTAACAAAAGAATTTGAAACGGTTTACACCGGGGAACATACCAGATCCGGTCAAAACTCGTGGGCCGGGTGTGGGGTGTTTCATTTTATACTTTTTTTCTTCAGGGTAGATTTACTTTAGAGGTCTCTGATGACTATGTTAAGAAGACATTGGGTAAAAAATGGAGAGACAATAAAAGCACGCTCAAAAAATAATATTTTAAGAAAGACATAAGCCTCGATTTAAAAATTAAGAAATGTTCCACCGGAATGTTGAGGTAACAATGGGAAGATCAAGTTAGATTTTGGAATTCAAAAAAGGAGAGGTATTACGTACTTCTAAAATCTTATAAATTATTTGGTTTATAGTATTTACTATATATATAATTCAAATTATGTTATGTAGGTCCGTGAGCGAGTTGGAATAAGCAGCAGATAGAAAGCAAATTCACGCATTACCGGAGTTCTAGAAGTTTTGCTTGTGTAGTGAGGCCGAGGTATTATAATTTATTAATTCATCAAATATTAATTACTTTATACTATTAAATTATATTTTTTTGCTAAAATGTAGGAAATTGATTGGTCAAAAAGTTGAACGAGTTCACTTTTTGACATTACGATATAGAAAGAAGGATGGATCTCCGATGACATCCAAGTCTGCGTAAATTTTGGTATATTTACTTAATAAAATTTTATTTTTATAAATATTTCTAATGTTTAATTATAATAGTTTAATTCATCGTTTATAGTTTTAAATTTATAATGTTAATTTATGTTGCATTCTTTCTTATTTATATATTTCGTTTCTAACTCTTTCATTGATTTATTAGGATGAACTAAAGGAGAAGAAGGCGGAGTATGAAGCGGTGCTTGATCGATAGTTCTGTTAATCTTGAGGAGATTGATAATGTAATTATTACAAATGTTTTGGGTCCCGAAAGTACTGATCGCTTCATTGATAGTTCATTAATCTTTAGTATATTTTAATAGAATTATCACCGATGTTTTTGGTCTTGAAAGGTATGGTCGGGTTCGATTTAAAGGATCCGTGTTACCCAGACCCAATATTTTGATCCGGCTCCCAGAAGACATGCCTTCCGGGGTTAATCTCGATCAAGTTCGAGGCTACAAAACCGGATAGCTCGGATGCAAGAGAGCATGGTTGAGCAGAGGCAACAAATTGCGATGTTCAAAGAAAATATGAAGAACTCCAAAGAATAACTTAGAGCGGATGCGAAGCAAGCGAGCGAAGGAGGCAACAAAGAAGAATGAGAGAGGCAAATGACAAATGCGAGGGAGGCAGAGGCAAGATCGATGCTAGCAGAGCGTAAGAAAGTACGAAGAGCTCCAAAGACCACTTGAAAGATATGATGCAGATGTTTCAAAGAATGCGAAACCGCCATCTTAGACATTTAGTTTCTCGTTGTAAGAATGTTTTGACATTATTACATTTAACATTATTGTTACAATATTTTCAGTTATCATTCATTTAATTTATTAAATTTCAAGTATCATTTAGAATTAATGTATTTGGTGTGATTTTTATGCTAAATTTGCTGTTTTGGGTTGGAATTATATGCTATATTTACTGTTATTGGTTGGTTTTAGTGCAGGAGGGGTATAATATTGAAAAAATTGCACTTCGTATCAAACCTTATTCCATGGTATTTACATGAGATTCCTCTTTCTTATTCTTAAGCAAGTCCCCGAGAGGGCTTAGTTGATCCATGATTTATGTTTCAGCTTTCGTTTCCTTTTCGTTTGTTTCGAGAAATATATCGATCAATTCCGATTCTTTCTTTTTCTATTGATTCTTTTCCGATCGAGATGTATGGATCCATGAATCTATGTGTCTATATCGATCCTGTTCATGGATTAACGAAAATGTGCAAAAGCTCTATTTGCCACGGATATATAAGTCATGTTATACTGTTGAATAACAAGCCTTCAATTATCTAGTTCTAGATAATTTGTGCGCTTGGGAGTCCCTGATGATTAAATAAACCAAGATTTTACCATGACTGCAATTTTAGAGAGACGCGAAAGCGAAAGCGAAAGCCTATGGGTCGCTTCAGAATCGGATAACCAAAGACCGAAAACCGTCTTTACATCGGATGGTTTGGTGTTTTGATGATCCACAAATTAGCGGCTTTTGTATAAAAGCGCCGCTAAATGTGAAGACTTTTTTGCGGCGTTTGTAAAGAAAACACCGCTAAAGGTCATGGTCTTTAGCGGCGTTTTTTGGAAAAGCGCCGCTAAAGACCATGACCTTTAGCGGCGTTTTCTTTACAAAGGTCGCTAAAAGTCATGGTCTTTAGCGGCATTTTTTTCTCATAAACGTCGCAAAAATTTGCGGCGGTTGTATTGACGGCATTTTTTGTGGCACTTAGAAAAGCGCCGCAAACACTTTTAGTGGCGCTTATAAATGCCGCTAAATGCCAAAAAAAAGGCTGCTAAAAGTCTGTTTTGCTGTAGTGATGAGCTCGGTCTCAGGCAAGACTTTTTTTACCCAGGCCCAGTTCAGCCCGAATTTGGCAAAAAAAAATATTCTGCTGCTCCTTGATATTGCTTACTATTGTTATGTTGTTGTTTTGTTACTGTCATGTTGTTGTTTCGCTACTATTTCGCTATTTTATCGCTACTATTTTGTTGATATTGTTTGGGTATTATATAATTCTTGTTTTATTGTTAATTTTGCTACTATTTTAGAAGCATTTGTTAATTAAGTTGCAACTATGTTAGTATTATTTAATTATAAAGACTTTTTTACATGGACTTTCAATTTATTGGGAAACATTTATTTTAATATTTTTAGTCTATTTGATGAATTATATTTTTTTTAAAATTTATTTTTATATAAAAAATAATCTAAAAAAATTAATACAAGCCCAGGTTTAATATTTTTTTATTCGGGTTGGGCTTGAGCAAAATTGTAGACTCATTTTTGAGTCGGGTCAGGTCCGAGCCTAAAAAATGAGCCTGATTTCTTGCACCAGCTTAACTCGGCCTATGATCAGCTCTAATTCAAACTCATAATAAGACAACCAGAAAATCTGAACCTCAAACACAAATGGTCTGAACCTAAACTTCAAAAATCAAACTAAAAATCTTAAAACCCAAATTGACTCAATTAAAATCATCTCAACCTAAAACCAACACGACGAACTTGACTCACATATCTATAATCATAATTTTTATTAGAATCTAGGTCGAAAACCACCCAGATCAAAATCTTAAAACCCGAATTAATCCAATTCAAATTGAGGAAATATTGGAATGTTCAAACAAAATATATGAAATTTACCTTGTATACAGGTCCAAAACCACCCTCTCCAAGTTTATTTGAGAATGAGAAATTATCAGTAGCAGCAGAAACACTGGAAAAGCTGAATAATGGAATTTCCACTTCCTTCTCATGTTCCACTTGCCATCTTCCTTTACGTTGTTCCTTTTTGGTATGTGATGCACTCATAGTAACTTCAAATGATAACAAGTCTTGCCCTGCTTGTTTAACAGTTGAGGAACCATATGAATGAGTACATATAGCACATAACATGAAACACGAATATGTGCCACTGGTGTCGGATACGAATACTTGAAACAAAATAGAAGAGTCTAAACTTTCACCTTTTCTTTTATCTCTCTTCACCTTCACTTGCCAAATGCAAAATGCTGAAGTAAAAACTGTCATAGTTACTGTCACTGATACAATCACTGTTCTCCTCATGTTACTTGAGCTTTCTTCATATCCAAGAAACAAAACAAGTTAATTATGTCATTTTCCACCATTGAATCCAAAGGTGAAAAAATGTTACAATTGATCTTACTTTTAGTCTCCAAATCAGTTGCTGCTAGTTTGAGATAAAAATCTGTTCCAGAGCTATTATTATCTGGTAGCTGCTGCAAATTGATTAGTTCTCCGGTCCATATCGAGCAATTCCGATCGGTATACGAAAAACCGGAACACGAGCAGTTACTCAAACAGGATGACCTGCAGTCACCAAAGCTTTGAACCTCTCGTGTCAGATGTTTTTGTGGCAATTTTACTTTAGTAAGCATATGAAATCCATCGTTCTTGCCACATTGCAATTCATTTTTCCTTGAGCATCCTTCTTTGAAATCTCCATTGTTCCAAAACTCAACCGAACTCGGTTTGAATCCTGGTAAACAACTACAAATTGGTGATGAAACGTTGCTGCAGCTCGAATTGGCACCGCAGTAAGCGTATACTTGGCACGGTTGCACCGGTTGACTGTTCAAGACGCTCCATTCGTTGTCTAACCATAAGAGTTGCCTCAATTGTCCCGTTGCATCGATCGTGAATCGACTGATCGTGTCGTTCCTATAGATGTTGTAAGTGAGATAAGCCGTATCAGATTCCGAAACAAAGCTAAAGTTGTACATGTTCAACCTTGTTTCAACGGGGAATTCAAAGAAGTTGCTGCTATCTCCCCATGACATAACTGATCTCCAGTATATCGCATCTCCGTTCAAGATCATGATCTGTTTTTCAGGTCCGGAATCCAATTTGAGGGTGAAATTTCCAGGACTCGGGTCATTGGAGCTCTTCCACGAGACATACGACCAAGTGCTCTGAATCCTTGTATCGTATCCGAGTTTCATACCGGGCAAGTAAGTATGAGAAGGGAAATCAAAGCTTTGCCATAATATGCTAGAATTTTCATTTCTCAAAATAAGATTGCCTGAATCCAACAATGTAGCACTCACATTTGCATTAGGTAATGTCATATCTGTCACCCTGTAAATGATCCTACCTTGCTTAATCTCAAGGTTGCCATCATCGCTTATGCAGAAAAAAGCCGAAGCAGTGACCGGATAATCCCGGTTCGCTATCCAAACCACTGGATCTTCCTTGATATTCTTGTACCAAATTCCCACATAGTAATGTTCTGAATCTGTAGGTTGAAAAAATCCCAACTCAAACATTTCACCAACTGAAACCACTGTTGTTGAGCTATTCAAGTGGTTGCCTGGTCTGATTGTGTCCATTGCAGCATCAGCACATAAGAACATCAGCAGGATAAAAGGATACAAAAATCTGGTTTTCGATACCATTTTGTTTCCGATTAGTAGTCCAAATCCAACCGCTATGAGACGACAAAAACCGGATCGAATTTAGTATCATCTAGAGTCTGGTTTACCAAATAGTTCAAAGTTTTGAATCATGTCAAATCAACGAGCACGTAATAGACTACCATTAAAATGAATGCTAAGAAGCACTTGAACATCAAAATAAGGGATACCCTTTATCGTATTATCGAATATATATGTATGTACTATGTATGTATTGAATGCTAAGAAACAATGGCATACAGACAATACCTGAAGCAGAAGCTTGTTTGTTGAATAAACGTCTATGGCAGTAGGTAGCATCCATTGACAAGGTAATGGAAGAAAAGTTAGATAATTGAAATGATTCATTTCTAAGCAAAAAACTATTGGATAATTGTTCTAAGAAAAAAGACTGGTAGACTTGGTCATTGAGGGATTTTCTAAAAAAAAATATATAAACAAATAAAAGTCCACGATTTCTACAAAGAAAATTGCATATATGTTCCTACTGATTTCGTGTTTGCTTCCTTTAACCATTTGGGTTACTTTGAAAGGTACTTAATTTATTAATTTAGCAATGGCAGATGAATTGCAGAGAAGAAAAGATACATAATAATTTGTCCAAAGTTGATGATTTTAGTTGACTTTGAAGAACAAAGCATTGATTTTTCTTTTTTTTTCTCATCAGGAATTTTTCTTTTAACTGATTGATGCATCTACCATTGAAAATAAGCACGGCTTCAAAACAAAGATGAAATCAAAATAAAAAATTAAAAAAAATGATGAACTTATTTTCAATTAGTGGATAAAGTAAACACATTTTTTTATACAAATTTCGCCTCTACTTTTACTTCAAACACTTAAATCGAAATACAATACAAAGTTAAACTTGTTCAAACACAACAGTAACGATGAAATATAGTCAATATCATATCGGTAGGTATATCGCTTTTGTTACCAATACCAACATGTTTATACATATTTAAAAATTCCTTTTAAATAAATTACACTTTTGGTCATTTTATTTTTGAAAATTTGTAGTTAAGTCACTTAATTTGAGAATTTTTACAATTCGATCACTAAAATTTGTAAAACTATTAATATTTTATTTCGACACAATTGAATTTTATATGTTAATTAGAATTTCTTGATTCACTCATGTAGTATGTAATAATTAATAAGTACTTAAATTTATTTAGATATTTAGATATTCAAGTAATAAATTTTAATAGTTTTGATAATTGAACTTATTTGGCTAAATTAATTATACATGTCGATTTTTTATTTGGTCTTTTAGGTCTTTTTTTTAAATTTAAGAAAATATATCGCTTTTTTTAGAGAGAAAAAAACGTGTTTATAATTGATAATTTGTATTTCCTTAATTTTAGTGCCAAAATTGATAATTTTAATAATTGGGTCACCAAATATAAATATTTTATTTTATTATCACATTAGTTTTAATTTAAAATCTTTAAAAACCATTAATGAATTAAAAAGTGATGAAATTACAAAATATTTTTAAAAATATTTAATTAATTTAGAATTAGTTATATTAATACTATTTAATCGTAAAATTTTAATATTTAAAAATAAAAAATCATCATTATTTTAATATCAATATTAATTCATAATAATTCAAAATACATTATTAATAATTTTTTACAGGTTATTTGTTATGTATATTATACGGTACTTCTTGCACAAAGGTGATTTTAAAATACATAATACTTTGCCAATTGAGTCTTCATTCAATAGGCATCGACATTATTACTAGTGCAGGAGGATATGAGTTCGAGTACGTTGAAGAGTATTATCTTCCTATTTAAGACTTCGGAAGAGGCTATGACAGACCTATCCATGGGTCAGGCTACTTGAAAAGTGAGAGTGTTTGGATAAAAATATAGGCTCAAAAAATGGGCTTGAACAAAAAAATAAGGCCCTTTAGAATACGGGTCAAGCCTCGGGTAAGGCTTTTTTTGTCTAGACCTGGCCCAAATTTGCAAAAAGAAAAAAAATATTATTTTCTTGTTGTTTTATCACTGCTATTTCATTATTATATTACTACTATTTTGTTGTTATTATTTTAATATTGTATAACTCTTATTTTATTGTTAATTTTGCTATTATTTTAGAGACATTTACTTGTTAATTTGCATATATGTTAGTGTCATTTAAGTATAAAGATTTTTAAAATTTATTTTAATGTTTATAGTATTTTTTGATGTATTATATATTTTTAAAAATAATACAAAAAACTTTAATACAGACATATCATGTCCAGGTTTTAACATTTTTATTCGGGTTAAGTTTGATTAAAATTTTAGACCCATTTTTTTGGCTGAGCTATCAAATAGGCTTAAAAATTTGTTAAGACCTAACCCGGCCCAAGGACAGGTCTAGGATATAGTAATTCTAGGTATTGTATCAAAATAAGCATATATGATAAAAACTTATAATGAGATTAATGTTTAAAAAAATACATATCACCTTTAAAAATTATTCTTAGAAAATAATTTAATTTGAATAATTTTAGATCAAATATATAAATTACAAAAAAATCTAAAACTCATATGGAAACCAATTTGACCTAAAATCAAGTTCCAATCAATTTTAGGTTTTAATTGGACGAATTTGGATTAATGACCGTTTATGATTAAATCAAACTAAATCAAATTTAGGTTAATTAAATCGGTTTTAAAATTTGGATTAAAATATAAAGAAAATAATTAATATATATATATATATATATATACACATGACCTCCTACATTTGAAGTTGTGTAGTTTTTATCGTCACAACACACAAGAAGACCATAAATATTTGTTGCATGTCAAACAAGAAAAGTAAGATATATATAACTTTGAGAAATTTCAAACTTTGGCTTAAATAAATACATATTAATTATGTATTAACGATTTGGACGTGAATATCTAAACAAGAGAGACCAATGTCTGACGTCCCCTAAATAATATATCGAATTTGAGTTTTGTGGATGAAAAAATAATCCCGAAAAAGTTCTGCTTCTTATTTAGCGGTCCAACTTGGGCACGACTACAAATTTAGTTGTAGCCGAATAGGGACTTTAGACAAAAAAAAGAAGAGTACAATAGGGACTAAATTCCCATGATGGACGAAAATCATAATTCTTAGCAAAGAGGGCTTTCTAACGTATAAGACATGGAACTAAGCAGACTCGCACCCAATTTGCTTAACTCTATATACATATCATGGCGGATTCTCAAACTTTCGAACTAAGATCGAAAAAACTATCGAGGTTCCATTGTAGAAACTGTTATGTGATTCGCTGAAAGTGTTGCAGGCCTGCTTGAAGGCTGATTTGAATTAGAGAATGCTGGCTGTTTGGGAGAATTTAGAACTGTAAGTTCATTGGTAAGCATCGAGACAACTTCTGACATTGTCGGTCTGTCGGCAGCGATTTCTTGAACACAAAGAAGTGCCACTTGAATGTATCTGTACAGCATAGGATATGAAACTAGGTCTTCCAATCTATGATCCACCAATTCAAGAACTTTATCTCCTTTCCAAAATTCCCATGCCTGAAGTAAAAAACAACATGTTTGAATGTGAAACTTGAGGTAAAAAGGGAAAAAAAACAATAAGTTACTCAGACTCGAATGAGAGTATCAAGTTCGGGTTTAATGGGGAAAATTTGTGACTCACACGTCCAATTAGATTAAGAGAACTGCTATGGTAAAAGCCAGTGTTCTTCTTGCCACTCACTATCTCCAACAGCAGCACACCGAAGCTGAATACATCGGATTTAATAGAGAAAAGGCCTTCCATGGCGTATTCAGGCGACATATAGCCACTATATTTCATCATTTTCACAAAAAAATTGATCAGATTCTTAAGTGAAAGAGACTTAGAGTAGCAGATAGTATTGTAAGTTTCTGGAGTTTTGAAGTTCACTTACTAAGTTCCTACAATCCTTTTAGTATTTGCTTGTAACTTGTCATCACCAAACATTCTTGCCAACCCGAAATCTGATATTTTCGGGTTCATTTCACTGTCTAACAGGATATTGCTTGCCTTAAGATCTCGATGTATGATCCGTAATCTCGAATACTGGTGAAGATACAGAAGACCTTGCGCAATCCCCTCGATTATTCGAACTCGTGTTCCCCAGTCTAGTAACCCGTCATTGTTTGTACCTGTTACAAATTTTGCTTATCAAAAGAAATTCTTGGGGGGAGGGGGGAGGGGTGGAAGGAAATTTTAAGGCTTCATAAATCACAAACCAAAAAGAAATAAATCCAGGCTTTTGTTAGGCATGAACTCATAGATCAATATCTTTTCCCCTTGTTCTAAACAGCAACCCAATAGTCTAACAAGGTTCCTATGTTGAAGCTTTGCTATAAGCATCGTCTCGTTTTTCAACTCTTCGAGCCCTTGTCCGGACCGTTTCGAAAGCCTTTTCACTGCTATTTCTTGTCCATTTAATAGTTTTCCCTGCAAGCGAAATCATTCAAAACCTGAATTCCATTGCTGGTAATAGTCTTAAAATGTGATAGACTTAATACCTTATAAACAGGTCCAAATCCGCCCTCTCCCAGCTTATTCTCCAAAGAGAAGTTTTCCGTAGCTATCGATATGCTAGCAAAGCTAAACAGCGGAAATGCAGGGTCCTTCCTCCGTTTTCGAGAGTTTTCGGAACCCGAAAAATCACTGCTACTAGCTGTGATGCTCATCTCCATATCAAAGAGTAGTATATCCTGCCTTGTATCTTCCATCTCCCCTGTTCTCAGAGACAGAGAGGTCTGCATATGTAAGTACATCCTTTCGAATATCGAACAAGCTTGCGAATCGATTCAGAAAAACCAATACGAAACAAATTACCTCTGTTTTTAATACTCTTCCTCCACCGAAAAATAAAGAAGGATGCAGTAAGAAGCACCAGTAGAACAATAGGAAGTACAAATATCCATACGTCCCATTTGGCTGCTAGAACTCGAATTCAAGAAAGCAAGAATGTGAAACAATTTAATGATCAATTTAGTTCAAAGTTTTTAATAAGAAAGTACCTTTGCCATTGTTGAATTCGGAAGCTGCAAGTTTGACAAAGATTCTATGTCCAGTTGGATAATTTGATGATAATTGTTGAAGATTAATAAGGTCACCATACCATATTGCGCAATGGCCAGTTGTGTTGTGTGCATATGCACTGCAACTGCAGTTATTCAAGCAAGCTTCTTTGCATGAATTCTCATCGGAGATCAAAATTTGAGGGCCTATATATGGAAAAGGATTTGAAGCATTGATTTGCTGCATGGAACTCAAAGGATAAGTTACATCATCAATCCCTAAGAATCCGTCTTTGTTATCTCCATTCCCACATGTTAGGGGCGTACTCCTGATACATCCACCATTGTGGCCTTGTCGGTTCTCCGATGGATAAAAACCTCGCAAGCACTTGCAACTCTGAGTATCCTCAAAGCATCTACTGAATGAGCCACAAGAGTTTAAAATGCTACAAAACTGTCTTGGTTGAGACCAGAACAAATTCCATTGTTGATAATTTTCAAGCCATGCATATTCTTTCATACGTCCGTCGACATCGAGGCTGAATCTAGTTATAGTTTCAGGTTTATAAAATGAATACGAAAAATATGTTTCGTTTTCATCGCTATACAAGCTGTAGTTGAAGATGTAGTTCAATCTCATTTCAGGCATCAAGTCAAAACCATGGCCATTCCAAGGTCCACTACTCCATAATACTTCAGTACCCCTCATGAGGAACACTTCATTTGATACCATTCTCACCTCGAAATCCCCCTTATTTGGGTCTTCTTCATCCAACCAAGATGTTAGAGACCAAACTTTCCCTGTTTTATTATTGTAACCAAGCTTCATCCCAGGCAAAAAAGTGTTTGAAGGATAATCAAAGCTCTGCCATAGTATATCCATATTCCCATCTCTTAGAACCAAATTCCCAGAATCCAACAGCGTTACACTCACGTTTTGGCTTGATGATGGATCATCACTCACCCTATAACTTATTCTGCCATTCACAATCACAAGGTATCCATCATCATTGATGGTGAGAATCATAGATGAACCAGTGAAAGGATGGTCTCTATTGGCAATCCACACAATATCCTTGGTTGCAACATTATTCATCCGAATCGCCAAATACAGATTAGTTGAGCCAGTTGAAAAGAATCCCAATTCAAAGGCATTTCCAGAAGACGTTAACAGACCTGAGGCCGTCATGATTTGACCTTGGAAAAGGGTATCAGTGTCTGCAACTGTTCCATTGTAAACCTGCATGTAAAAGCATGAAAAAAGAAGCAAGGAAATACGTGGAAATTTTCTCATGGTTGCCATGTTTCTTTTGCTAATATCGTAGTCAACCATTAACAGTTATTGCGGGTAATTTCTTCCATTAACAGTTTAAGTATAAAAAGAAACACACCACGGAAAGCCAAGCTTTGACCAAATACTTTTCCTGGTTTTCCATTAAAAAAGAATAGGTTTCTTTGTTGTTCTTCCATGTTCAAAGAGACTGAGGCAGTCGCCATCAGGAGGTTCTTATTATATTATTGCGTTGCAAAACTGGGGTTGAATCTTTGTTTTCATGAAATCCATATTGAAACCTATTTTGGTGATATGACTGGTTCCAAGTTTAATTATTGAAACCCAACCATTAATAAACATTAACATTAGTCTGATAATCATTGGCTCAATGATGTCAGACATGGTATCCTACTCAAACCCATATTTGTTTCTCTCTCATGCACCTCCGTCCGCTCGTAGAGATTGTTTGAACCATGGTGTTGTGTTGTTGAAGGGTTCTTACCGCTGATATGCTACTTATTTTGAGGACCAAATTCTTTAAGGTTTAGAAACAATTTTATTTTCGTAAATCGAATCCTTATAAGTAATTTAATCAAGAAAATAAATAATTAAAACTTATATTAAATTATAAAACTTAATCTTTACTGAATTTTAAATTAAAAATACTTAAAAATCTAGTAAGGAATAATTCAAAGGACCTAAATGGTTATTTAACCATTAAATTGAATTGAAAAGTGAGAATACAATGAATATCGACTTGTTTTTATTAGTGAAATTAATTAGTAATAAATTAGAATAATCATTAATAAACTTAATTAATAAACTAATTAACCTATATATATGCTAAACTAAGTGGAAAGGAAGATGAAAAACATTCATCTTCTTCCACCGCCCACTAAAAGAACAAAAGAAAGGAGAAAAATTCTATTGTTGAAAGCTTTATTCGGCCATTCCAAATTGCAAAGATAATCAGGCTATGTTCATCAAACTTTTATAGATTCTTCATCATGAGAACTTAAATCAATTAACCCATGCATCAATTTTTTTCAATTAGTAAATATTTAACAAGTTGTCATTATAGAGAAATTGATGATTTTGAATTTGATTTGAAGAACTAAATTAAAAACCTAATTAAGCCTGCAAGATAATTTCATAATATTAAGGATTAAACTGAATAAATTAAAAATTATTATAAAATTATACTACAGATAGATATGTTTTAGGATATGAATGGGGTGTAAACTGCTATTATTTTTATTATTGACCCTCACCCATTGTGCGAGAGGAAAAGTCGACAATAATTAACATCACAAACAAAACCGAAAGTCCAGAACACAGAACCAAACAAAAATAAAATGATGAGAAGCAAACAAAACCTAAGATCGATTTCGGGGTTTTGAGTACTTGAGATTTAAGCATCGTTTCAGAAATTCGAACGGCCAAGATGTTGAAAGTGGTGAGGAGAAGCCATGGTTGAAGTTCCATGATGATTCAACAGTCAAGATTTGCAGATCGGGGCTTGAAAAGTTCTAAAGATTGTGAAAAATTTTCAAAGTTTTGATAAGTTTTTCAAGAAATAAAATTGGAGAATCAGAAAGAAGAGAAAAAGGTGAATCGTTTGGTCCCAATTTTGACTTGAATGGAGGCCGGACGGCAGCATAATGATGACGACGACTGAGTTTCTCATGGAAGAAGAGAATAGAAAGGAAAATAATGAAGTAGGAAAATAATTAAATTAAATTTTTATAATTTTAGGTGGGTTATAATGTAATTTTATCTTTATTAATTTAAAATTTTAAAAATTTTAATGAGTCTAAATAATAATTTTTTATTTTAGAGAGGCCGGGTCCCTGCCAACCCCCTAGCTACGCCTCTAGATATTTAATCTTAGACCCTTCATTCAATTTTTTTTAAAACTAACATAACTCAAAGAGGATTTTTTTTTTTTATCATGTCAAATGTGAGGTTGTCACGTGTTATTAGACCTTATCATGGGTTGACCAGAGTTTGGGTCAAGTCAATGCAAAATTTTAAGTCTATTTTTTAGGTTCAGGATCGACTTGAAGAATAAGCTTAAAATTCTGTCCAAATCTGATCTAAAGTAAAAATGCTAAATCTTAGTTTGACCTGACCGACTAGTATTAATTTTTTTTAGATAAAAATAAATTTAAAAAATATAATACATCAAATACACTACAAATATTAAAATAAGTATTTCTCAATAAATTAAAAATACATTAAAAAATCTTTAAACTTAAATAATACTAAAATAGTTGGAGCTCAGTAAGCAAATACCTCTAAAATTAAAACAAAATTAATAATAAAATAAGTGTCATATAATATTCAAATAATAACAACAAAATAGTAATAATATAATAGCAAAATGACAACAAAACAACATATTTGAGCTCGAGCCAAAAATCCTACCAGAGGCTCGACTTATTTAAAAAACGGGCTTAGACTTATTTTTTGAGCTTATATTTTTAGTCAAATTGTTTCATTTTTTTTTGACCGGATCTAAGCGGATAACCCTTTGTTAATTTCAACATCGATGTAAGCCTAGTTTTATGAGAGTTAGGCACAAAGTACTAGAGGTGTGCATGGGTCGGGCGGCCCGGCCCGGCCCAAAGGCCCGCCCAAAATGTGGGAGGGTTTGGACAAAAATATAGGCCCAAAAATGGGCTTGGGCAAAACGAGGCTGTTTAGAAAAGCAGGCGGGGCCTCCAAGATGATTTTTTGCCCGAGTCTGTCCTACCGGCCCAAATATTTTTATTTGTTATATTTTAATTGTATTTGATTTATTTTTAAATATTTTTATTTATATTTGATTTATTATATTTTAAATGTATTTGATTTATTATATTTTTCAGTTATTTTTGTTTTAATATTTATTTTATTTTTAAAATGTATTGAATTTATTATATTTTATTTTTAATAAAATAAAAAAAATTATACTAGTCGAGCCGGGCTCGGGCCTACCAATTTTAAAGCGGGCCGGGCCTGAACAAATTTTTAGGTCCATATTTCGGGTCATGCCGGGCTCGGGCCTACCAATCGGGCCGAAAAATTTTTTTGGACTCGGCCTAAACCCGGCCCGGCCCGGCCCATGCACAGGACTAAGTTGGGTTGTACAAGGAACTCCTATTTATGTATATAATAATGATATTAAGACGAAGTTCCATAATACAAGAAAACCCAAGGCAATCCAAAGGGAAAGACAAGCAGCTTGGTGTAGAAGAGAGGGTGAACAAAGTCCCCAAGCATGTTAAAGCCCGCAAATGCTTAGTTTCCTTGCACGTCACTCACATCCATTGCCCTGCCCTCTCTCTACTGTTTTTTTATTCGCATGGTACCAAAATCCCTTGCCCATCTCGCACTAAACTGAATATTCTTCTTGTTAATATCACCCCCTTTTTTATCTTCACATTCAATCACCCCTTTTTTATCTTCACATTCAATCAACACATGGTTGACCACACTGCAATGGGGAATTGTCTTGCATCCTCTTCTTCCTCAGATGTCTCCAAGAAGAAGAAGGCTTTGCCAATAGAAACTGCTTTTAGGCTTCCATCTCCCTTACCAACATGGCCTCCAGGTACTCTCTCTCTCTCTCTCTCTCTCTCTCTCTATTTCATCTCTAATCATGGGCGAAGCCAGAACAATTTTTTAGGAGGCCAGATAAAATTTTAATTTTTTATAGTTTATATCTTTATAATTTGTAAAGGATTAAATCGAATTTTTATAATTTTAGGGGGGCCAAAGTGCAATTTTACCTTTACTAATTTAAAATTTTTAAAAAAATTTAAGGATTTAAATAGTAATTTTACATTTTAAGGGGTTGGGCCGGGGCCCATGCTAGCCCCCCGCTGGCTTCGCCCCTATCTCTAATGGCTTTGGCTGGTTAAATCACTTGCATATGACTCAAGGATCGATATATAGTTTTACAAATTCATCCATTTCGTTAATGATTATTAAAACATGGGATAATATGATTTATGGCCTCTAAACTTGGCAACTAGCTTCAATTGGATACCTACACCTCTTTGAACTCGGCAAATAGATCTTTTTTTGTTCTTGAACTTGGATTCTGTCAAGATTTGAAGATATGACATTTTGAGAGCTAATTGATATAATGGTCCGAATAAAGGAGTTGAACCAATTGAATCGGAAATTGCTTAAAATTGGTAAAAATTGAAAACCAAGATAAAAATTGAGAGTTGAACAAGTTGAACCGGTTTGATCATTTTTTTATGAATTTTTAATTAATTATTTAATTATGTTGATCCAATGGTCGAATTGATCAAACTAGCACTAAATGTGACATTCTAAGATTGTACCATATTATTACTTAGAATATTATATAAATTTTTAATTTTCAAGTGATAATGTGACATAATCTCATAGTGCCACATCATTAAACTTTTATATTTTTAAGTTTATAGATCAAAATAGACCTAATTGTTAAGATCAAGTATTAAAATAGACCAAAAAATAGTACAGGTACTAAAGTAAACTTACTTATCAAGTTCAGGGACCAAAAATTATATTATCTCTTAAAAAATTAATGATTATCGACATGAGAATACATGGGGAAAGGATTGTATAAAAAAAGTAATGCCACGTCATCTGTATCCCTTTTCTAATAGATTTATGTCACATTAACATTTTCATCCTAAATTTTAGTATTTTCATCTTAAAAAAATTAAATCCAAATTAAAATCCTGAAATTCAGGATAAGATTACTGATGTGACATAAAATTATAAATTATTAAAAAGGGATAATATCCCTGTTTCATACAATCCTTGAATACGTGTGATATGAAATGATAAATTTTGTCAAAGTTCTATTTAAGTTGACGAATTTAAACATTTCTTTAAAGATATTAATTTGATAATTGTACGCAACATGATGGATTACATTACAGGCGAAGGGTTTGCGAGTGGAAGTATTGATCTTGGTGGAATACATGTGTGCCAGTGCGGGATATCATCATCTTCCACAAAAGTATGGGCGACTCACGAAGGGGGACCAGGAAATCTTGGAGCCTCATTTTTTGAACCATCATCAATACCAGATGGGTACTACATGCTAGGTTGCTATGGGCAGCCTAACAATAGGTTGCTTTCTGGGTGGGTTCTTGCAGCGAAAGATGACAGTGGTGATGATTCTTTACTAAAACAACCAATCGATTACACCCTTGTCTGGAGCAGTGAGTCTTTGAAAATCAAGCAAGATGGCAATGGTTATATTTGGTTGCCTATTGCTCCACAAGGATACAAGGCAGTTGGCCATGTTGTCACCAACACCAAAGACAAGCCTTCCCTGCAGAAAATACGTTGCGTCCGGTCTGATTTTACGGATGAAACTGAGAATGATACATGGATATGGGGACCTGGAAAAGAAGTGGATCCAAAAGGGATCAACTTTTTCAGTTCAAGGCCCATAAATAGAGGAACCCAAGATATGGGAGTTTGTGTAGGAACATTTGTCGCCCAAAATCCTCTACCATGTTTGAAAAATGTCAAAGCTAATTTATCTTACATGCCTAACCTACGCCAAATCGAGGCACTGTTCCAAGCTTACTCTCCTTGGATTTACTTCCACCCTAATGAAGCTTACCTCCCATCGTCTGTCAGTTGGTTCTTTGTGAATGGGGCACTACTGTACATGAAGGGAGAGGAATCCAAGCCAGTTCCTATACAGGTAACGGGTTCAAACCTTCCCCAAGGCGGTGCAAATGATGGTAACTATTGGCTAGATCTTCCCATAGACGAAGCAACAAAGGAAAGAGTAAAGAAAGGAGACTTGCAAAACTCCCAAGTTTATTTGCATGTAAAACCTATGTTGGGTGCAACCTATTCAGACATAGCGATATGGGTGTTTTACCCCTTCAATGGAGCGGCAGAGGCTAAGGTGGAATTCATCAACATTTCATTAGGAAGGATAGGTGAACATGTTGGTGACTGGGAGCATGTGACTTTAAGGGTCAGCAACTTTAATGGAGAATTACATAGTATGTATTTCTCCGAACACAGTGGAGGATCATGGGTGAATGCATCAGAGCTTGAGTTCCAAGGTGGGAATAAGCCTTGTACCTATTCATCGTTGCATGGCCATGCCATGTATTCAAAACCTGGACTAGTCTTGCAAGGAAGTGGAGAGATAGGAATTAGAAATGACACTGCCAAGAGTAAGATTGTTACGGATACAGGCCTCCAGTTTTCATTAGTTGCAGCTGAGTATTTGGGTTCCACGACCATTGTTGAGCCGCCATGGCTCAACTATTTCAGGGAATGGGGTCCGAAGATTAGTTATAACTTGGCAGATGAGATCAAGAAGGTGGAAAAAATATTGCCTGGAAAGCTTAAAACTGCTTTTGAGAAATTTATTAATGGCCTTCCAGATGAATTGCTAGGGCAAGAAGGGCCAACAGGTCCTAAGGTGAAAAGGAACTGGAACGGAGACGAGGTTTAGAATGTTGCTTTGAATTATAGCAGCCTTGTTATGAAATTATTGTACAAGGCTAAGGAAATTTACAAACTTCCTAAGTTCATCCCAATACAATGTCATTAATGTCAATGTAAAATTGTTACTTTAATTCTTGTAAAATAAATTTACAACAACTAAACAAGTATTTATTATTTATTTATGAATAGAATATTTATAATTACCCTTGAAAGTTTATGTTTATAATAAAAATATAAAATTTTACTTGTATATATACACATCTCACACTTGGTATTTAGCCAATGTGGTGTAACACCCCTAACCCATTATCAATTCTAACCATATTATTAATTACTCAGCCACTGAACTCTTCGATTTCCCACTTGTGAGCTTAATCAAATATAAATCTTGTGAATTCTATTGTATAAGACATACAGGTGAGGGGGTGGAGGTCGTAAAGCTTCAAAATTTGATTCTCGTCTATTCACACATATGACATAATATTTATCATCAACATGTCCACTATAAAACATTTATTTCATACCTTTATGAGTCCCACTTCATCATAAGCAACATTTAATCAAGTACTTGAGTATCGCTTTCAACATTATCTCATTAAACCACTGATTCATAAATCCATAGAGTATGTTTATAAGTTCTTGTTGTTGCATCGGAGAAATTGGGACACTACTGCTTGTCCCGTGTTCAGATGTTTGCACTCTACTATTAACTTCATCCCGTTCAGCATGTTCAGATTTATCTGACATCTTTACAAACTATAAGAAAAACAAAGATTAGATCGGATCATACACATCACACTATTACAGATTTATATGGCATGTATTTCTAAACACTTTACACATCACATTCATTTCGAGAATCGACTAAACTGAAGCTCTGATACTAATAAATATAACACCCCTAACCCACATTCGTTACCGGAACAGGGTTACAGGATGTTACCGGAGTTTACTGAATAATTACACATAATTCCAATATTTAATTATGGTCATATCAAAGTTGTCCACTCGAGTCATAGTCATTAAATTATTTATATCTTGAGCTACAGAATTCTAAATTAAGATCTGATTAATGTTTTTGAAACTAGACACAAATACCTTTGTATCATAAAATTTTTAGAATTTATGGTTTAGCCAATGAGTACAGTAAAATTTTTAAATTTACCCCTGTTATGCTGTTTGAAAGCTTCGACCTTTCTTTACTAAAAATTAATTATCTCTTGGTACGAGATTTGGATGATATTACCGTATGTTTCTCTTGAAAATAGACTCATTAAGAATTTAAACATATAAATTTAAACCCCCAAATATTTTTTTTACAATTTTTAATGATTTTCCAAAGTTAGAACAGAGGAACTCGAAATCATTCTGACCTTGTCTCCCAAAATTCAAATATATCATAAAATGAAATTATTTTTCTTACACTGTTTCTTCAATGTAAAACTAGACTCAATAGGTTGTAAAGATAAACCTTACCAAACATTCTACAGTAATTCATAAACCAAATAAATTACTATCATTTCCTGCCAATCACAATCACAATTAATACACGTCACATGATTGAGCTCAATATCAATATCTATTTAAATTTCCACACTTAAATTTAACTAACACTTACCAATATTTGTCAAATTAGGGAACGTCTTAAAGAATTAAGTAATTCATTCACTTGATGCCACATTCACTTTTTGTCTTGCACACACTTTAACATGGCCTTGCCATGATTGCACACTTTATCACATTGCCATAGCGTAGCTATGGTCTTACACTTGCACACACATATAACTGCCATGATTCAATCATGGTTTTACGTTCACTTTCACAGTGCTATAACCCAGTTATGGTCTTTCACCCTATGCCAATGTTCTACTATGGTCTTTCACCCTATGCCAATGTTCTACTATGGTCTTTCTCTTCACACATTGCCATGGTTTAACCATGGTCTTATCCGTCAATTCATCACCGATCACTGATTGAACGTACTCAATTTTGTGTTTCCCTTAATTTGAACTTTCAATTCGATTTTCACATTATTATAATTTTCATAATTCAATAGAAAAAATACAGATTATCAATATTGTATCATTCCTAAATTAACAATTGAACATAACCATATGAACTTACCCGGACCATTCGGTAGAATTTGTAGAAATTTAGGGACTATTCTACTACTTTTTCTTTTCCTCATTTATCTTCGATTTCTTGATCTGTAATATAAAATTATTCATTCATTAACACACATATTTCAGTATCATTTTACTTCACAATTTATACCCTTCAATTTTTGAAATTAAACTTTTACCCCAAATTATTTTAGTTTTTACAATTTAGCCCCGATCAATTTATCCTTCAATTAAACTTATCTTTCTCAATTAACACTTTATTTCATCATTCTAAGCTACTACAAAACCTTTAAAAATCATAATTTCATCACTAAACCTTAATTCACAACTTTTTACAATTAGGTCCTAAAAAGTTTTCTATTAAAATCACTTAATAAAATTATCATTTAATGAAATTAAAGCTTCAAATCCATGTAAATTCATCATAAACATAGAGTACTCATTCAAGGTAACTTTTAAAGTCACTCATAAAATCAAAAATTAATGAATTCAATAGGTGGACCTAATTGTAAAAGTCACAAAAACATAAAAATTACTAAGAAAAAGTAAGAATTGAACTTACTTGAAGCTAAAATATGAAATAACAGATCAAACCGTCTTCAACGGCTGTTTTTGACAGAAAAATTGATGAAGAAAATGCCTAGAAACTATTAAAATAACATTTGGTCATATAAACTTTATTTTAATTCCAATTTTGTCCCTAATCACATAAATATCTTTGGTTTTTTTTCACGTTATGCTGCCTCAGCCATTTAATATGGTCTATTTTTCCTTTTAGTCCTCCTTTATTTACTATTAGGCTATTTAATCACTTGAGCAAGTTTTGCACCTTTTTCAATTTAGACCTTTTTAATTAATTGACTATCGAAACGTTAAAATTTTCTGATGAAACTTTAATACTAACTCAATAACACTCCATAAATATTTATAAAAATATTTATGGCTCGGTTTATGAATTCGAGTTCTCGATATCTCGTTTTTGACCCAAGTTTTCTAATAAATTCTTTTAATTCACAAATTTCACTAATTTTAAAATATTTCTAATGTCATACTTGACTCATAAATGTTAATTTATTTAAAATTTCAGACTCACTTGTCGGATTTAGTGATCTCAAATCACTATTTCTGACACCATTGAAAATTGGGCTTTTACATGTAGGATCTAAGTTTTTACTTTTCCTCAACAAATATTTCCAAGTAGCTTACTTTGAGTGTCAATTTCTCATTCATCACTTAACTATTTTGAGTATATGTAATACCGCTGTAAAGCTCTCATGGAGTCAAATATGAAATCATAATTTTATGATTCAACTCTCTACTTTTACCTATTAAGAATATGCCTCAAAGTTCCCATAATATACAATTTTTCCAACAGGGTCGAGTCCGATGTATTGTCAATTTAGACAATCACATCCATGTCTCTATTTTTGGGAGTGAACTACTTCGATAGCCAAGACAAACTAACTCTTTAACTAAACTTATAGACGACATAATGATCCTCTACTTATTTGAATCAATTGCTCAATCTAATTTTGGGGACTATGGACAATTTAGATTACATACTAATGAAAGTTATCTTCTCGCATTATAATTCATTCTTATAATGCAACTTATTGTTAGTTAAACTTTAGGTTATTAAGGAGCATATATTTACCTATTCATTTTGGTTTTCATGCACAAACCGTAAGGGCAATCATACAAAGATTACTTAATCAAACATGTAATAATTTTAGCTAAAATTGTTGATTAGTCCCTAAAGGATCAACTTGTTTGGTGTTTTGAACAGGTAAGTTCATATAGAATTTATTATTTTAGGCGGTTATGTGTTTGATTTTATATATGTATGTTTGACTATGGATTGATTAGTTGCGAATTGGTATGAAAGGCTGGAATTGGACTGAAATGAAATGTGACAATAATGTGTAAAAGAAGCCCGTGTGAACTTAGAAAAAGGTTATGATACGATTGGTATGCTAATAGGGTTTTGTGCACGCTTGTACGGGATTTATTACAAATATTAAAGAGATCCAACATTCGTTGCAGATTCTCGGGTATTATGTGACATGGGTATAGCTCAGATGAGTAACCTAATGTGTCATGATTTTGGTTTAGCCCAGACGGGTAACCATATGTATATAAATGTCCACAACTCAGATGATCAACTAGTGTGGTGTAGTTATGTATCCAAGTTTGTTTACTAGGGTTCATCAGGCAAAATAGTTTAAACGAAACTGAGAGTTTGAAATGTGATTAAATGAACTTGATATCCAAATTGAAAAGTCACTGAATGGATTGAATTGTAAATGGTACAATTTTCATGATCGATAATAGCACCGATGATTGATTTGAATTATGTATACCTATTAATATCTTATGATTGTTGATTGAATATGCATTTGAGATAAGTTACATAAAAGTGACATGAATTGGCATGTTAAGTGCTTGTAGTATTAAATGATATTGATTACAATGCTCACTTTGTTGGTGTTTTTTATTTTCATGTCTAGCCAAAGTTATGTCAAGTTAAGGTAACTTAAAATGTTTAGGTAACAATAAGGTAAGCTTTGTATAATACATACGAACTTACTAAGTGACCGCCGCCAAACGTATGAACGTGTAACTAGAAAATACCACACCAAAATTATATAAAATTAAGTAAGCAATATCCATAAGTATACGGGTCAAATTGTAATATGGTAAAGTGTTACAATGAAATAGAGGAAAGTATCCTGAGGATCGTACGCAAGGGATTGCAGATTAGAGAATCTTATTATTAAATTAATTACAAATAATAATTACTAATCTAATCGATTTACAAGTTAGTAGTGCGAATCCAAATTAAAGTAGTGATTAAACTAATTAAATTACTAAACCTAAATTAACCTAATGGAATTTCCTATTCCTAGTGTCAACAATGCAAGCCTCTAGCCTATTATCAATTAAATCTCTAATTAATATGCAGAAGAATAACTAATTTCAGAACTTCGGGCTTTTAGTGAATTAGCTATTAATTAATCAGTATTACCTCCCGGCCTCTATTAATTAACTAATTGACAAATACTCTCTTATCTCCCGACCTTGCTTTCTTTACCTAGATAAATTATGATTTACTTGGCAAACTTATCTCTCAACCTCGTTTAACCTAGATTACTTCATAAGGTCATCAATCCTAGAGTTTAGGCACACATAATTTATACCAACTAATTCTATAATAAACTCTTATTCTTCAATTAATTAATCAGAACCATAATTGAATCATGCAAGATAGAAATAAAGCACAAGATTTTATCTTAATATTCATACAAATGTTAATTGGTCAGATAAATGAAATATAAATAAATAAAATAAAATAAAAGAGTAAAGAGAATGCTCATAAATATATATTGAAGTGCAGTTCTGGAACAATCTCCTCTTACAATTGTCTTCACGTCGGAATAATATTTCCCGACTACAGAAAAATGAACTACTAAAGAAAAAATACAAAGAAAAATATGTGGCTAGGTCTAAAATTTGATGTCCATTAAGGTTACAGGAACCTCTTTGTATAGGCTAACTTTGGTGTGCATTATGCCTAAAATACCTTTTATACTTTGGGTGCTAGTAATAAATAAAATCTGAGAAAATCTGTCAAGATACGACTACTGACATCATTACTGCTTGTGCCCCACATTCAGGCTATGTTGCAACACAGGTTAGGCTACATCTCAACACAGGGGTTGTGTTGCAACACAGGGGAAGCTACATTTCAACACAGATGCTACGTCGTGACATAAGGGAAGGTGTGTCGTGACACGACACCGGTTTCTTGAGCTTGGAGTTCTGGTTTCACGTGTTGTGTCTCAGAAAGCTTTGGTATGGTTCCTCTGGCTTTTCGGCTTAGAAATGCACATCCTACACATTCAAATAGACTGATTAGCATTGCCTAAGGCCTGTCTTGGCCTAATAGGTTAACTAACATCAATTATTATGTAAAAATGCTTATTTTGCTAATAATCTAAGCCTAAGCTACTAAAGTTAAAAATGTAGTAATTAAATATAAAAGATTTATAAAACAAGCTCGTTAAGTGTTGAAATGTACTTAAATTACCATTATAATTGGCGACAAGTCACTAAGCATCCTATATGCTTACCTTTGTTGTTTACTTTCCCTTGTAGATCGTCACCTTATGGAACTCGTTAAGTCGGATCCTCTCAAAGCTCACACTATCACATAATTGGTAGTTATGCGATCATTTTGAATCTAGAATTGTTGCATGTATATAAGTGTTTTGGTGTATACCTTAGTATTTGAAAATGTTTACAACTTGGCTAGTATGACATAGTCGTTTTGTATAATGTGTTGTTTTTGTGGTACATGTATGGTATTGGTTATATTTTATGCTAGATTAAGTGATGATCTATAATCTTATGTTTGGCATGTAGAATGACATAGATTGAGGTAGAAAAGGTAGCTTGGTTAATGAATGATTGAGATGGATATATATTTGGAATTTATGCTTGTAATATGTGATTTATACTTACTTGTCGATGTCCATGCTAAAGGCTTATAAGCTATTGATGTGTATAATGTGGAAAATTGTATGTATTGAATGTTGAATGACATGTCTTAATATGTTTTGACAAAGGTAAAATTTGGTATTTGAATACATGTAATGTCATGAATTGGTTTTGAATAGATTGAGATCATGTTTGAGTCGGATTTAGTTGGAATTGGTTAGGTAATTTGTTTGACATGAAATGGTATGAATTTGACTTGGTTTCAATAGTATAAGATGGTATAAATAAAATAGCATTACATATATTGAAATGGAACCAAAATGGTATTTTTGCCAAAAACAGTGACTTCATCATGACCACAAACATCCAACGCTGCAATGTAGTGCCGACAACAAGTGACGTCGTGATGTTGGTGTGATCGAAGTCGTGATGTGGCTTACTGATTTGGACACGTCATGACGTAGAGATTGTGAAGTTGCGACGTCGGCCCTGAATTTTCAAAACTTTACAATTTGGTCTAATTCAAGCTCGGGTTAACAAAAGAGCTTTCGTAAGCTTGTGTAAGACCCAAAAATGATTGTGTAATACATTATATACTTGAATGATATTTATTTATGTATTTATATGATTATATGTTACATGATGTTTTGAATTTATTAGATGTAGCATCGGTAGCTTGGACCCGACGACCAGGTCGGGTATAAGGTATTACAGAGTGTCTCTCTCACATCCCCCATGGATTCCTCAAGATTGACCACTTGACCTTCCAAAGCTAATAGCATATCCCTCGATCGGTTAGCTTTCCTAACCTCCCACGAGTCTTCAATGACTAAATCTGATCGTCTACTCATTTTATCATCTCGACCAACGCCTTCGAACCTTAGCTTGGATACCAATTGTCACGGGGCTAAAACTTTAGTCTCGCAATTCGTGTAGCCTTAGGTGATTTCTTAGGTTCAAATTCGCCTAAGTCAACCTTACTCTTAAAAAAGTGAGAATTCAGAATATAAATTCTCCAAGGCACTAAAAATAAAGCGGAAGCAACTCAGAGACAAGGAAGCAATGAAAGAGCAGAAAAAGCCACAAGAAAGCAACACTCACAAGGTGTTTGAGTGAATTCTCTCAATAGTATTCAATTACTATGAATGAGTACAATAGGGTTGAATGAGATTATTACAAATGAGGGGGAATATCTCTATTTATAATTGAGCTCCCTAGATCCAACGGTACAGTTTAATTTACATCGATGGCCAAGATCGAAGCCAATCTGCAATGGAGATTCTTAAGGGATTTACACAATCCTCTAAGATTCCAAAATCAAATCTATTAATACTACAAATATTCTAATATTAGTTTTCATATTTACGATGGCAACCCTAGTTTTCATTAAATGCTTCATTAGGCCACCAAGATTTCAAGTGGATAGGCTGCTCCATATATTCCATGAATCGGGTAAGTTCAATGGGTCAAATGAGCCCCGTTTAATCAATTGACCTCCATGAGACTCTTTGTGTGCATTAATCATGGGTTTTGATCTGCGGCCTAAGTCACTAATATTAGGTAACTTTTGTTATCTTATTTTTCGCATGTTTTTATTTCTCAAAGTATTATGGGTTGTAAGCCCCCATATTAAGTCATTTTATAAGTTGTGTATCTTATTTAATAAAGTGGATTATTGCAAAAATAAAAGGATTTTCATTTATTTTATTATATTTGTTTTCTTAAAATTTTAATAAGATTTCCGATTTAAAAATAACTATGAATAAATGAAAAGCTTCTTCCAATATATTAATTTATGTAATTCAATTATGTACTTAAAATTATTTACTTTTTAATTATGTTGTAAGCATAAAAATTTGTGTTCGATCTCAAGTAATTTCAATTTTCTCTCTTAATTATTAATAAATAAATAAATAATTTTTAAGGTGGGCTCCTTCATTTCATTAAATATGAAAATTAATAAGATGTCATTTTCATACTATAATTTTGTATATTTTATTTTTAATTTCTTTTTAATATTATTTCGATCAAATTTATTATATGATTGGATGTTTTGATAAAAAAAATACATATAAAAATAAGGTTTTATATAACCAATCCAAACATACCATTTTATGAAAAGAGTATATAAATTTATTAAATTTTAAAAGGGTTAAAATATATTCTAAAATATTAGTAATATAATACTAAGCTCCAAGAGTACATTTCAATATGAGAATTTTAACTCATCATAAATTTTCAACTCCATAAATGGATTAAGATTTTATTATGTGTTTTTAAGTTATATTTAAAAATTAAAATAAATAAATAAAATATGGGAAAAATTTCAACCTTACTCATTTGTGAAATTAAAAAGTTCAACCGTCAATGAATTAAATTACATTATTAATAATCCCAACTCTTATAATTAATTATATTTTGATGTTATGTATGTCCGTTTTCCTACTCATATTCGGGGTTCGTGGCTGCCCTCTCAACAATGTTGTATCCAAGATTCGAACTTTTGACAAAATGTCTAGAATTACTCATAACCCCTCTTAAACCCATAAATAGGAGGATAATGAGCTTCATCGTGCTCGAACTCACATCCTATTGCATTGACAACAATATTCATGTCAATCGAGTTAAGATTCAATCAACATGATCTTTTAATTTTTGAATTGATAGCATTTTTACCTTTTTGAAATAAATATAGAATTCTTTTAGCTGGTTCAAAAAAAATTTTAAATTTTTTTATTTTATTAAAATATATTTATTATTTCTATGAATATATTAAATATTAGAAATATATACTATAACATCTATGATGTGCTATATCTAATTAACACATGAATAAACGTTCTCATGTACTAATAATAATGCTTATATCAATTAAGTTAAGACTCAATCGAGGAATGTTAGGAGTTACATGAGCTATAATCGAAAATAACTATCGAGGTTCCATCAAAGAAACTGTGACGTTATTCACTGAAAAATTTGCAGGCTGATTTGAACTATTTGTCATATTCCTAGCATTAGAGAAAGCAGGCTTTTTGGGAGAATTTAGAACCGTGAGCTCATTGGTAAGCATCGCAACAACTTCCGTCATTGTCGGTCTGTCGGCTGCTATTTCTTGAACACAAAGAAGAGCCACATTAACGTATCTCTGCTGCATAGGACATGGAACCTGGTCTTTCAATTTAGGATCCATCAACTCAACAACTCTATCTCCTTTCCACAGTTCCCATGCCTGAAGTGAAGCCAACATGATTGAATGTAAAATTAGAGGTAAAATGGGAAAAAGAAAAAAAAAAAAAAAAAAAAAACTAAGTTACTCGGATTCGAATGAGAGTATCAAGTTCGGGTTTAATGGAGAAAGTTTGTGACTCACATGTCCAATTAGATTAAGAGAACTGCAGTGGTAGAAGCCAGTGTTCTTCTTGCCACTTATTATCTCCAACAGCAGCACACCGAAGCTGAACACATCAGATTTAATGGAGAAAAGACCCTCCATGGCGTATTCAGGCGACATATAGCCACTGTATGTTCATCATTTTAACACAAAGGCAATTAGATTCTCAAGTGAAAGAGACATAAAAATTGCAGATGCCAGACAGTATTGTAAGTTTCTGGAGGTTTGAAGTTTACTTACTAAGTTCCTACAATCCTATTGGTATTTGCTTGTAACTTGTCATCACCAAACATTCTTGCCAACCCGAAATCCGATATTTTCGGGTTCATTTCACTGTCTAACAGGATATTGCTTGCCTTAAGATCTCGATGTATGATTCGTAATCTTGAATATTGGTGAAGATACAGAAGCCCTTGCGCAATCCCCTCGATTATTCGTACCCTTGTTCCCCAGTCTAGTAATCCTTCAATGTTTGAACCTGTTACAAATTTTGCAAAAAAAAAAAAAAAATGTAGCATACCAAAGTAAAATCTTGGCCAAAAAGGAAGTTTTAAGGATTTATAAAATCACAAACCGAAAAGAAATAAATCCAAGCTTTTGTTAGGCATGAACTCATAGATCAATATCTTTTCTCCTTGTTCTAAACAGCAACCTAATAGTCTAACAAGGTTCCTATGTTGAAGCTTTGCTATAAGCATCGTCTCGTTTTTCAACTCTTCGAGCCCTTGTCCGGACCGTTTCGAAAGCCTTTTCACTGCTATTTCTTTTCCATTTAATAGTTTTCCCTGCAAGCGAAATCACTCAAAACCTGAACTCCTTATCTGGTAATAGTCTTAAAATATGATAGACTTCATACCTTATAAACAGGTCCAAATCCCCCCTCTCCTTGCTTATTCTCCAATGAGAAGTTTTCGGTAGCTGTCGATACACTAGCAAAGCTAAACAACGGAAATGCAGGGTCCTTCCTCCGTTTTCCAGAGTTTTCAGAACCTGAAAATTCACTGCTACTCGTTGTGATGCTCATCTCCATATCAAAGAGTAGTATATCTTGACTTGGATCTTCTCTGTCCCCTGTTTCCATAGACAGAGAGGTCTGCATATGTAAGTATATCCATTCACTACGAGTTTGCAAATCAATTCACAAAGGCCGATAAGAAACAAAATACCTTTGTTTTTAAAACTCTTCCTCCTCCGAATAACAATGTAAGATGCAGGAAGAAACACCAATAAAACAATAGGAATTGCAATTATCCATAGGTACCAATTGGCTCCTAGAACTCGAATATGAGGAAGTAAGAATGTGAAACAATTAAATGGTCAATTTAGTTAAAAGTTTTTAACAAGTACCTCTTCCATTGTCAAATTCAGAAGCTGCAAGTTTGATGAAGATTGTACGTCCATTTGGATCCTTTGCTGACAGTTGTTCAAGACCAAGAATGTCTCCGTACCATCTTAAGCAATTGCCACTTGTGTTATATGCATATGCACTGCAAGTGCAGTTAATCAAGCAAGCTTCTCTGCATGCTTTTGCGTCGGAGTTTGAAACTTGAGGGCCTGATGGGAAATTATATGATGAATTGATTTCCTGAGTTGAACTTACAGGATACCTCACATCATTCATCCTGAAGAACATGTCTCTATTATCTCCATTCCCACATGTTAGGGCCACTCTCCTCATACATCCACCATCCTGGCCTTGTTGCTTTCCCGATGGATAAAAACCTCGCAAGCAACTGCAACTGTGGGTATCCTCACTGCAGCTGCTCAATAGACCACAAGAGTTTAAAGCCTCACAAAATTGTCTTGGTTGAGCCCAAAACAAATTCCATTCTTGAGAACTTTCAAGCCACGAAGATTCTTTTATACGTCCGTCGATGTCGAGGATGAATCTAGTTATATATTCGGAATTATACAATGAATACCAAAAATAAGTTTCGTTTTCGTCAGTATACAAGCTGTAGTTGAAGATGTAGTTCAATCTCATTTCAGGCATCAAAACAAAAATATGCCCATTCCAAGGCCCACTACTCCATAACGTTTGACTACCCCTCATGAGTAACACTGCATTTGAATTTGTAGGATCCATTTTCAACTCAAAATTCCCTTTATTTGGGTTCTCTTCATCTAACCAAGATGTTAAAGACCAAACTTTTCCAGTTTTATTATTGTAACCAAGCTTCATCCCAGGCAAAAACATGTTTAAAGGGTAATCAAAGCTCTGCCATAGTATATCAAGGTTCGCATTTCTTAAAACCAAATTCCCAGAATCTAACAGCGTTGCGCTCACGTTTTGGCTTGATGATGGATCATCACTCACTCTATAAGTTGTTCTGTCATTCACAATCGTAAGGTATCCATCGCCATTGATGGTGAGGATCATGGATGAACCAGTGAAAGGAAGGTCTCTATTGGCAACCCATACGATATCCTTGGTTGGAACATTTTTCATCCGAACCACTAAATATACATTTGTTGATCCTAGTGAAAAGAACCCTAATTCAAAGGTATTTAAAGAAGATGTTAACTGACCTGAGGCCGCCATGTTTTGACCTTGGAAAAGGGTATCAGTGGCTGAAACTGTTCCATTGTAAACCTGCAAGTAAAAGCATGAAAAAACAAGCAAGGAATTGCATGGAAATTTTCTCATGGTTGCCATGTTCTTTTTGCTAATATTGAAGTCAACCATGAACAGTTATTGTTGCAGGTCATCCTTTTCCATATGGATTTCTGATTTTAAGTAAAAGAACACCATTGTGCACGCCAAGCTTGACCAAAGACTTTTCCCTAAAATGGAAAATTTTCTATTTAGGCCCTTTAAAATTTTTAATATTTTAAATTAGTAAAGGTACTAAAAATGATAAAAATTTGATTTAATCCTTTGAAGATGATAAAGGTACCAAACAGAGGACTCAAGGACAATTGAAAACGCGTAAAAAAGGGTAAATTGTCAAAATAGTCATTTTAGTCTACCTTAAGTTGTATTTTAGTCATTTATGTTTGAAATGTTATATTTTAGTCACTTACGTTAACATGTTATAATATTTTAATAATTGAGCCGTTAATTGTCATTAACGTTGTAACGGTAAGCTGACGTGGTACATTAAATCATCATTTCAAACAAAAATTTTAGATTAATTATACAATTGGTCCTCATATTTTTCATTTTGAGCAATTTAATTTTTTTCTTTTATGTTCTTTTTATTTTCTTTATTTTCTTTCTCTTCTACTTCTCCATTTATTTTCTTCCTTTTTCATCTCTTTTAATGATTTTTCTATATTTTCTATTTGTTAAAACTAACCCTATACTTTTATTGTTTTGAACAATTTAAATTCTTTTCTTTTTCTACTTTATTTCTCTTTTCTCATATTCTTCACAGCAAAAACATAATATTTATCCACAAAAAAAAGTCCTAAAATAGAAAAAGTTTTATTTTAATAAATGGAAAACATAAAAAATTAAGTTAAAAGAAATGGAGAATGGAGGAAAACAGAAAGAGAAGGAGAAAAGAATGAAAAAAGAAAAGAAGGAAAGTATAAAGAATATGAAAGAAAAAAATTAAATTGCTCAAAACAAAAAAATATAAGGATCAATTGTATAATTTAACCTAAAATTTTATTTGAAATAATGATTTAACTTGTCACATCACTTATAGTTACACGTTAATAACAATTAAGTGACTAAAATATTATAACACGATAAAATAAGTGGCTAAAACGTAATATTTTAAACATAAATAACTAATGTAACCTGATACAAACAAAAGTAACTATTAAATTTACCCTAAAACCTGTATACTTAATTTTTTTTTTTTTTTAAAAACAGCATATTTCTTAAAATATAACCGATTATCTCCTGTATTTTCCACAGTCGAGCTGAATTTTCTTTCACTTTGAACTTTAAAAGTGCATGAGATCATGTATTGTCAAATTCAGAAGCTGCAAGTTTATTAAGATTGTAACTCCTGAAAGTTGTTGAAGATCAAGAATGTCACCATACCATCTTAAGCAATGGCCACTTTGTGTTATATGCGTATGCACAGCAACTACAGTTACTCAAGCAAGCTTCTTTGCATGCTCTCGCATTGGAGTTCATCGAAACTTGAGGCCCCAGAGGGAAGGGATATGATGAATTGATTTGCTGAGTCGAACTTAAGAGGATAACTCGCATCATTCATCCTTGAGAGTCTGTCTTGATTATCTCCATTCCCACATGTTAGGGGCACACTGCTCATACATCCACCATCCCGGCCTTGTTGCTTCTCTGGCGGATAAAAACCTGGCAAGCACCGGTAGCTGGCGATATCCTCACTGAAGCTGCTGAATGAACCACATGAGTTTAAGATGTCACAAAATTGTCTTGGTAGAGACCGAATCAATCACCACTGTTGAGAACTTTCGAGCCATATAAACTCCCTCATATGTCCGAAGATGTCGATAATGAATTGAGTTATAATAGAATCATCATGCAATGAAAACGAAATTTCGTTTTCATTGCTATACATGGTGTAGTTGAAGATGCAGTTCAATCTCATTTCAGGAATCAAAGTGAAACCTTCACCAGTCCAAGCCCCACCACTCCATAATGTTTCATTTTAGGATCCATTTTGAACTGAAAATCCCCGTTGTTTGGATTTTTCATCTAACCAAGATGTTAAAGACCAAACGTTTTCAGTTTTATTACTGTAACCAAGATTCATCCCACGCAAAAAAGTGTTTGAAGAGTAATCAAAGCTCTGCCATAGTATACCCAAATTCCCAAAATCCAACAGCGTTGCACTCACGTTTCAGCTTAATGATGGATCATCACTCACTCTATAACTTGTTCTGCCAATGACAATCACAAGGTATTCATCGCCATTGATGGTGAGAATCATAGATGAACCACTGAAAGGAAGGTCTCTAGTGGCAACTTACACAATATAGATTTGTTCATCCTAGTGAAAACAACCCAAGTTCAAAGGGATGTTAACTGACCTGAGGCCCTCATGTTTTGACCTTGGAAAAGGGTATCAATGGCTGAAACTCTTTCATTGTAAACCTGCAAGTAAAAGCATGAAAAAACAAGCAAGGAAATACATGGTAATTTTCTCTTGGTTTCCATATTTTTTTAACAATTGTAGTTAACCATTAACGGTTAGTATTTCAGGTATTTTCTTCCATGAGTTTTTTTATTTTATGTAAAAGAAAAACACCATGGAACGCCAAGCTTTTACCAAAGAGTTTTCATAGTTTTCCACTAAAAAAGATTTTCTTTTGTTATTCTTCCATATTCAAAACATACACAATAATATTAAGTAACTCAAGTACATTCATAGCAAAGAGGGCTTCTAGTGGACAAGACTAGGAACCAAGCATTTGAACCGCACCCACAGCTTTTTAAGTAGGACTTTCAAAACTTTCTCGATGTCAGGTGTTACATGAGCTATAATTGAAAATAACTATCGAGGTTCCATCAAAGAAACTGTGACGTCATTCACTGAAAATTTTTCAGGCTGATTTGAACTATTTGTCGTACTCCTTGCATTAGAGAAGGCAGGCTTTTTGGGAGAATTTAGAACTGTGAGCTCATTGGTAAGCATGGAAACAACTTCCGACATTGTCGGTCTATCAGCTGCCATTTCTTGAACACAAAGAAGAGCCACATTAATGTATCTGTACAGCATAGGATATGAAACTTGGTCTTCCAATTTAGGATCCATCAACTCAACAACTCTATCTCCTTTCCACAATTCCCATGCCTGAAGTAAAACCAACATGTTTGAATGTGAAACTCAAGCTAAAATGAAAAAAAAAAAAAAGAGAAAAGTTACTTGGACTCTAATGAGAATATCGATTTCGGGTTTAATGGAGAAAGTTTGTGACTCACATGTCCAATTAGATTAAGAAAACTGCTATGGTAAAAGCCAGTACTCTTCTTGCCACTCACTATCTCCAACAGCAGCACACCGAAGCTGAACACGTCTGATTTAATGGAGAAAAGGCCTTCCATGGCATACTCAGGTGACATATAGCCACTATATTTTCATCATTTCATACAAAAGTTGATTAGATTCTTAGTGAAAGAGACTTAAACTAGCAGATAATATTGTAAGTCGTGGAGATTTCAACTTTCACTTACTAAGTTCCTACAATCCTATTAGTATTTGCTTGTAACTTGTCACCACCAAACATTCTTGCCAACCCGAAGTCTGATATTTTCGGATTCATTTCACCCTCTAAAAGGATATTGCTTGCCTTAAGATCTCGATGTATGATCCTTAATCTTGAATATTGGTGAAGATAAAACAGACCTTGCGCAATCCCCTCAATTATTCGAACTCGTGTTCCCCAGTCTAGTAATACTTGATTGTCTGAACCTGAGACAAATTTACAAAAATGTTGCTTACCAAAAGCAAATCTTGGAAAGAAAAAATGGAAGCTTTTAAGGATTCAGAAACCGCAAACCAAAAAGAAATGAATCCAGGCTTTTGTTAGGCATGAACTCATAGATCAATATCTTTTCTCCTTGTTCTAAACAGCAACCCAATAGTCTAACAAGGTTCCTATGTTGAAGCTTTGCTATAAGCATGGTCTCATTTTTTAACTCTTCGAGACCTTGCCCGGACTGTTTCGAAAGCCTTTTCACTGCTATTTCTTGTCCATTTAATAGTTTTCCCTGCAATCAAAATCATTCGAACCTGAACTCCATTTCTGGTAACAGTCTTAAAATGTGATAGACTTCATACCTTATAAACAGGTCCAAATCCCCCTTCTCCCAGCTTATTCTCCGAGGAGAAGTTATCAGTAGCTAGCGATACACTATCAAAGCTAAACAGTGGAAATGGGGCATCCTTCCTCTTCCGTTTTCTGGCATTTCTGGAACCCGAAAAATCACTACTACTCGTTGTGATGCTCATCTCCATATCAAAGAGTAGTATATCCTGGCTTGGATCTTCTCTGTCCCTGTTTCTAAAGACAGAGAGGTCTGCATGTGCAAGTACATCCATTCGCATACCGAACGAGTTTGCGAATCAATTCACAAAGGTTGTTAGTAAACAAAGTACCTTTGTTTTTAAAACTCTTCCTCCACCGAATAACGATGTAAGATGTAGGAAGTAGCACCAATAAAACAACAGGAACTGCAATTATCCATAGGTACCAATTGGCTCCTAGAACTCAAATTCGAGCAAGTAAGAATGTGAAACAATTTAATGGTAAATTTAGTTAAAAGTTTTTAAAAAGAAACTACCTTTGTCATTGTCAATTTCGGAAGCTGCAAGTTTGATGAAGATTGTACCTCCATTTGGATCCTTTGCTGAAAGTTGTTGAAGATCAAGAATGTCACCAGACCATATTAAGCAATGGCCACTTGTGTTACATGCATATGCACTGCAACTGCAGTTACTCAAGCAAACTTCTTCACATGTTCTCACATCATAGTTCGTCAAAACTTGAGGCCCCGAAGGGAAAGGATATGATGAATTTATTTGCCGAGTCGAACTTAGAGGATAGCTCACATCATCCATCATTAAGAATCCGTCTTTATTATCTCCATTCCCGCACGCTTAGGGGCACACTCCTCATACATCCACCATCTTGGCCTTGTTGCTTCTCCGATGGATAAAAACCTGGCAAGCACCGGCAACTTGCTGTATCCTCATTGCAGCAACTGAATGGACCACAAGAGTTTAGAATGTCACATAATTGTCTTGGTTGAGACCAAAACAATCCCCACTGTTGAGAACTTTCAAGCCACACAAACTCCCCATATGTCCGCCAACGTCAATGATGAATCGAGTTATGATAGAAGAATTATACAACGAATACGAAAAATACGTTTGGCTTTCATCGCTATACATGGTGTAGTTGAAGATGTAGTTCAATCTCATTTCAGGAATCAAGGTGAAACCTTTACCTGTCCAAGCCCCGCTACTCCATAATGTTTCAGTACCCTTCATGAGGAACACTCCATTTGATTTTTTAGGATCCATTTTCAACTCAAATTCCCCATTGTTTGGGTCTTCTTCATCCAACCAAGATGTTAGAGACCAAACTTTTCCAGTTTTATTATTGTAACCAAGTTTCATCCCAGGCAAAAAAGTGTTTGAAGGGTAATCAAAGCTCTGCCATAGAATATCCATATTCCCATCTCTTAGAACCAAATTCCCAGAATCCAACAGCGTTGCACTCATGTTTTGGCTTGATAATGGATCATCACTCACTCTATAACTTGCTCTGCCATTCACAATCACAAGGTATCCATCTTCATTGATGGAAAGAATCATAGATGAACCACTGAAAGGAAGGTCTCTATTGGCAATCCACACAATATTTTTGGTTGGAACATTCTTCATCCGAATCCCCAAATACATATTTGTTGAGCCTAGTGAAAAGAATCCCAATTCAAAAGCATTTAGAGAGGATGTTAATAGACCTGAGGCTGTCATGTTTTGACCTTGGAAAAGGGTATCAGTGGCTGAACCTGTTTCATTGTAAACCTGCAAGTAAAAGCATGAAACAACAAGCAAGGAAATACATGGAAACTTTCTCAGGGTTGCCATGTTTTTTGCTAATTGTGGACAGTCACTAACAGTTACTATTACAGGTCTTTTCTTCCCTATATATTTTCTATTTTATGTTTAAAGAAAAACACCATGGAAGGCCAAGCTTTGACCGAAGACTTTTCCTGGTTTTCCATTTAAAAAGAATTGCTTTTTTGTTGTTCTTCCAAGTTCAAGAGACCGAGGCAGCTGCCATGAAAGGGTTCTGATTATTATATGGTTGCGTTAAAAAACTGGGGTTGAATCTTTGTTTTCATGAAAACAACAATGAAACCCAGCAAAATTGTCTCAAATAAATCCATTTGGTGATATAGTCATGGCTCCAAGTTTCAGTTTTGAAACCCAAACATCAATAAACATTAACATTAGTCTAATAATCAATAGGCCAATAATGTCAGACATGGTTTCATATCTAATCCAACTCAAACCCATGTGTTATTACAGAATTTCTGAAAAAAAGAATTGTATTTAAAACACAAATGAATATTTTCTCTCTCCTGTACCTCCGTCCGCTGGTAGAGATTGTTTGAACCATAGAAGGGTTCTTACTGCTGATATGGTACTTCTTTCTCTGCTTTTGGAGCCGCCTCTTCCCACTAAGTCTTGCATCGACCAGCCTGCAATCGAATCTGATCACAATCTATCAAATCATTTCCCTGTTCGAAAACCACGAAAAAGGCGAAGGAGTTTTAAATTTGAAGCAAAATGGAGGAACACAGTGTAAACATTACAACAGAAGCATGGAAGAGACTGGATGTTTGTTGGCCAACATAGAACAAGATTATTGAAAATTTTGCATAGCACCGGAGAAATGCTGGAAGAAAGAAAATTCAATAATTCGAGGAAAGAAATTACGGAACTCAGACAAATGATTAATGTCACCATTATCAACGAAACTAAAGAGGCTAACCTTAACCTCAACAAGCCTGTGGAAGTTGAGGAGTGGTACTGGTACCGAGATCTTGAACTACATGGATACAAAATACCTAATTCTTCAATGCCACAACAATCAATCATGGGCGAAACAATCGCGTCAACTGTATTCAAAATTATCAGAGGTATTGAAATGCGAAAGAAGACAATTTGGATAGTCATTAGCTCCTATTTCCAAAATCTGTTCTCTCGTCAACAATCGCATTTCCAAAATTTGAAAATTTTTGAAGATTTTCTAGCATGGGTGAGGCAAGATTCGGTACAAACTGTCTATCAAGATTTTCTAGCTTGGTTGGATGCTTGCTCTACTTAATTGCAGCCGGAGTCGGTACAAATGAAATCCATTGCAAAGCCGCCAAAAGGAACATTGATCTATGGAGTGAAGTTTGAAAAGGTTAAGTTACTTCTCACTCTAGTGTTAAGTATTTTTTGCTGGAGCTCCAGAAAGCAAACCATAGCTGAAGCAGAAGATGTTGCAGCTGCTGTAGCTGTCAATCAGGCCATTTGGTCAAGAAAGTTATTGAATGACTTGAACATATACCAAGAGGAAGCAACAGATATGAAATGTGACAGTCAATCTGCTGTTGCAATTGCAAAGAATCCAATATTCCATAAAAAAATAAACATTCAAAGTTTCATTTTTTGAGAAAGTGGAACAAGCAAATGAGGTAACACTGGTTCATTGCAGTTCACCATATCAATTAGCAGATATTCTAACTAAGCCTATTGGGAAGATGAAGTAATATGACATTGGAGTTCGCAGCATGGAGGTCAAGGAGAGTGTTGCAAGATGACCAACCATGCAGTGGCGAATCCATATGGCTGACAGTTCAAGCATAAGTCACATGGCGGACAATCCAAGCATGAGAAGGCTGGGACGTTTTCTTCATAATGTTTCAGTACACTACAAGAGGAACACTCCATTTGATTTTTTAGGATCCATTTTGAACTCAAAATCCTCATTGGGTTTTCTTCATCTAACCAAGATGTTAAAGACCAAGCTTTTCCAGTTTTATTACTGTAACCAAGATTCATCCCATGCAAAAAAGTGTTTGAAGGGTAATCAAAGCTCTGCCATAGTATACCCAAATTCCCAAAATCCAACAGCGTTGCACTCACGTTTCAGCTTAATGATGGATCATCACTCACTCTATAACTTGTTCTACCACTGACAAGCACAAGGTATCCATCACTATTGATAGTGAGAATCATAGATGAACCACTGAAAGGAAGGTCTCTAATGGCAACCTACACAATAAAGATTTGTTCATCCTAATGAAAACAACCCAAGTTCAAAGGCATTTCAAGAAGATGCTAACTGACCTGAGGCCCTCATGTTTTGACCTTGGAAAAGGGTATCAATGGCTGAAACTAGTCTTTCATTGTAAACCTGCAAGTAAAAGCATGAAAAAACAAGCAAGGAGATACATGGAAATTTTCTCACGGTTGCAATGTTTTTGACAATATTGTAGTTAACCATTAATAGTTAGTATTACACGTGTTTTCTTACATATGAGTTTTTCATTTTATGTAAAAGAAAAACACCATGGAAGGTCAAGCTTTTACCAAAGACTTTTCCTAGTTTTCCATTAAAAAAGTTCTTTTTGTTATTCTTCCATATTCAAAACAGATACTGTAATATCTTTCATGTGCAATATCCAATTCTTAAGTAACACAAGTACATTCATAGCCAAGAGGGCTTCTAATGGACAAGACTAGGAACCAAGCATTTGAACCGCACCCATTTTACTTAAGCTTTTTAAGTACTACTTTCAAAAAATTTTCGATGTCAGGTGTTACATGAGCTATAATCGAAATAATAGTCGAGGTTCCATCAAAGAAACTGTGACGTCATTCACTGAAAAATTTTCAGGTTGATTTGAATTATTTGTCGTACTCCTTGCATTAGAGAAGGCAGGCTTTTTGGGAGAATTTAGAACTGTGAGCTCATTGGTAAGCATGGAAACAACTTCCGACATTGTCGGTCTATCAGCTGCCATTTCTTGAACACAAAGAAGAGCCACATTAATGCATCTGTACAGCATAGGATATGAAACCAACATGTTTTAATTTCTATTTTTAAGAGTCGAGACTAAATTGACCCAACCACCTCTTACCCAACAAACACCTACGCAAACTCAACCACCTGCTCCGATCGCCCAGCAACCTGTCCTCAACCCTGACCAAATCACAACACACCAAACTCAACCTCCAATTGGTGCTTCTTCCTCCCTCCTCAAAGATGCTCATGGACAAGTTACTGAGATGAAATAAAAAGTGTGCCACCATGAAGTTCAACTCTCTGAACAATAACGCCAATTTCAGAAACAACTCTGACGCTTGTTGGACTTAAAAAACGCCCAAAATGAAAAAAAAAAAAAGAGAGAGGTCAATTTATGATTTTATTTCTTGTATTATTCTTATATTGCTATTATTAATAATATGCCATTAATCCGAATCTTTCCTTTAAACATACTTAAATCAGCTTTTAAATCCTAAATCATTACGCTTAGCTAAACCATGCCATTAACTGAAGATCTCTTGATCCAAATATCTATCCATTACTTGATGCAATGCTTACATATCCATTACATATTCATACTACCCAATATAATATACAAAATTAAAGTTAGTAAAGTGACATCAAATCAAGGTAGGATAACTTATTTAATTTTCTAACTTTATATAGAAAATTTTATTTTAGTCTTTAATTTAATTTTTTTTTTTATTTTAAGCTTTGAATTTATTTTTTTGTCAAATCATCATAAAATAAATAGAAAGATTAAAAGATGTTAATTTTGTTGATGTGGACATACACGTAGATTATCACGTAGATTTCACATCGATAATTAATTAATTTTTTAAAAAATGCAAAAAAAATAAGAAAGTTATTAAAACTATTAAAATTTTGTAAAATAAAAATTTATTATAAAATTATTAAAAATTCAAAAATATTGAAAATTAATTAATTTCTAATGTGGCATCCACGTGTATGTCCATGTCAGCAAAGTTAACGCTTGTTAACTTTTCCATCTATTTTGGAGTAATTTAACAAAAAATGCAAGTTCAAGTGTTAAAAGAAACAAAAAATTAAATGAAAACTAAAATGATTATTTTATAAAATTCGAGGGCAAATTAAGTCACTATGCATCTAATTAATAATAATATTTTTTTGGTAGAAAAAACAAGCTTAAACAATTACCTTAAAAAGCACATTGTAACACCCCAAAATTCTTATCTCTGCTTTTGTGAAGATGTGACACAATTGTGTATTTGTTTTAGTGGTTAAGTGTTTTGGGAGTGTGTAAGAGGTCCCAAGTTTAAGCCTTGTATTTGGTAAATTTTGAAATTTTTTGACTTAAGCCTTTTACTTGCTCAATGGGCTTATAATAAACTTATTATAAAACCATATAAGAATGAGTATGTTGGTTCGAGTGGTAAGGAGTCTATGTGTTGTGTGGAGGTTTTATGTTTGAGTTTTTGCGCGAGTGTGAGAGTTTATTTTTACTTGTTTGACTAAGAGAGTTTGGGTCAAATAGGAATTCTGAGGAGGTTGAGTAGTGGGTTAGTGGGAGTAAAACTAGGGGATTTGGGAATATTTTGATTTTATTCTTTTTTTTTTCAAAATTTCTCTTTTCCAGAATTTTTCCAAATATTTGATGTTGTTTCTCTTCTTTCTACTCTATACCACTTCTCTTTTCTTTCTTTTTCTTGCCGCCGTTTTCTCTGCTTTCTAATCGTTGTCAATTATCCATAGTCCGTTGTTTCGGTGCGCTTCCTCCGTTTTTGGTAAGTTGGTAGGTGTAGTTCTGTTTGGGATTGTTGAATCGTTAATTAACGAGTTTCGTTTGGTGTTTGGAGAAGATTAAGGGGTTGAAGGTCTTGATCGAGGCATTAAGGTTGTGGAATCTCTGTTACTGATTCGAAGGTAAAGCTTTTGATGGATTAAAAGGTTATTGTTTTTGGGGTAGTTCGGTTTAGCGTCTATTGAAGTGACTAATTCGATAGTTTTTGGTCAATTTTAGGTGATGTGTGATTCGGGAGTGTTCTCACATCAAAACGATACCAGGTGTGTACCCCAAATGCAAAAGAATGAGATTTAGCAAAGTCGAAAAATCCCACTGTTGACGTCACACGGCCATGTACGACGACATGGCCGTGTGATCGAAGAAGGCTAGGCCATGCGCAAGACACGGTCGTGTGATGGCTGAAGTGTGGCCGTGTGGGCCACATGGGCTAAATCAGACTGGGTGTGTGGGCCACACGGGTGTGTCATACGGGCACGTGGGCCCATTATACTGAAATTTTCTGTAGGGTCGCACGGGTCGTCATAATCGATTGTGGACCACCGTGGGGTCGGTAAAAGCTTACTAAACCCTAAACCTATGTGTTATGTTAGACTAATGTACTGTTATGAGCATGCCTATATTTGTAGTAATGGCTAAACGAATCGGAAAGGTTTTAATTCAACGAAAATAGTTTTCCAACTCATTTCATGTGTCATTTCCAGATTCAGCCATAACGTCTAAGCCGAGTTTGGGGTGTTACATTTAGTGGTATTAGAGCCAGGTTGCAAAACTCGATTGTGTTACATTTCCAGATTCTCCTACTTTGACTTTTCCAACAGTCTTCGTTCCTCATGAACAGTTCTGTTCTCAATATGAGAGCTAGACCATGGCTTTGTCATCTTTTTTCGAGGAATTTTCTGCAAAGAAGATTGAACATTAAGTTCACTTACATTAACAGGACTTGTATCATTTTGATCACTAGATATTCTGACAGAATCACGTGCTTGGAGTTTAATCATGTCATCACCTACACGAAGTATTAATTCCCCTATACCAACATCAATAATGGTACTAGGAGTTGCTTAAAAGGGTCGTCCTAAAATTAAAGGAGCGTCACTATCCTTATCCATGTCTAAAACAACAAAGTCTACTGGGAATATGAATTTATCAATTTTGACAAGCACATCTTCAATTATACCCCTAGAAAATCTAATGGTTTTATCGGCCAATTGAATGCTCATCCTAGTTTGTTTGGGTTCCCAAGACCTAGCAGTTTAAACATTTTATTAGGCATAACATTGATACTTGCCCTTAAATCACTAAAGCGTTATTAACGATAAACCACCAATTATGCAAGGAATCGTAAAACTCCCTGGATTTTTTAATTTGCGGGGTAGTTTATTCTGTAAAATTGCTTAACAAACTGTATTTAGCTCCACATGCGACGCATCGTCTAACTTTCGTTTGTTCGCCAAAAGCTCCTTTAAAAATTTAACTGAATTGGGCATCTGTGAAAGAGCTTCAATAAACGGTAAGTTAATATGTAATTTTTTTAAAAGTTTAAGAAATTTACCAAATTGTTCATCGTGCGGTCTTTCTTCGTCGCATTGGGATATGGCACAAGAGGTTTGTACTCTGTACTTACCAGTTTTGGTTTATTATGGCTTACCTCAACCTTATCTTTATCTACCACGTTTTCTTGTCTCGATTTTGGTTCGTCTAACCCTTCTCATTCGTGAGCAGTAATGGCATGAAGTTGCTCCTTTGGGTTAGTTTCAGATTACTTGCGAGTACATGCTTATGGTCGTTCGAGATCAACTTGGCAAGCTCACCTATTTGGTTTTCGAGCTCTTGTATCGACGCTTACTGATTTTTTAGTACTGTTTCGATGTTTTGAAAATAGGTTTCTGACACCGAGATGAATTTTGTTAGCATCTCCTCAAGGTTCGGCTTCTTCTCCTATGGGTAGGGTTGTTGTTGAAAGCCTGGAGGGGGTTGTTGTCTCTGATTTCCTTAACCACCCCATAAGAAGTTTGGGTGGTTCCTCCAACCTGGATTGTAAGTGTTACTATAGGGATTATTCTGAGGTCTAGAACTATTACCCATATAGTTTATCTGTTCACTTTTTATGCCAGGGTTGTAGGATGGATATTCTGTATTGTTCGTCCCCCTCCATTTGTATCGCACTACATCACTGGATGTACCTGCGAAGAACCATACAAACCATCAATCTTTTTATTTAAAAGCTCTACTTGGTTTGATAGCATGGTGACTGCGTTGAGGTTAAAAAACTGGCGGCTTTTGTCGGCTTTGTTCTCATGACTTGCCACTGATAGTTATTCAGTAACATCTCCTCTATAAACTCATAAGCCGCTTCAGGGGTTTGTTGTTTAGGGTTCCACCGGCAGCTGCAACAATCAATTGCCTAGCTGAGGGGTTCACACCATTGTAAAAGGTTTGAACCTGTAGCCATAATGGTAACCCATGGTGAGGGCATCTTCTCAGTAGATCCTTGTATCTCTCCCACGCATCGTAGAGTGTTTCTAAATCCATCTGCACAAAAGAAAAGATATCATTCCTCAACTTAGCCATTTTAGCCAATGAAAAATATTTCAATAAGAATTTTTCATCATACATTCCTAAGTAGTGATAGAAACTCATGGTAACGAGTTCAACCATTGTTAGCTTTGTTTCTTGACGAAAAGGGAATAATCAAGGCGAATGGCATCGTCAGAAACGCCATTTATTTTGAAAGTATCACAGAATTCTAGAAAATTTGCTAAATGAGTATTTGGGTCTTCGTCCTGCAAACCATCAAACTGAACAAACTGTTGAATCATTTGAATAGTGTTAGGTTTCAGTTCAAAATTATTTGCACAATAGCAGTCTAACAATACTCAATTCATTTCATTAAATTAGGCTTAGCATAGTCGTACATATATGCGCGAACAAGATTTTGATTCACTAGATTTGTAGCAACCACAGGAGGTAGCGGATTATTATCAACCATCTCCTCAGTAGTATTAGTATCGTCCTCTTGCTCTTCCTCTATATACTGTAAACTTCACCTTATTTCTCTACGATTTTTTGAAATGTACTTTCTATCTCCTTTGTCAAAAGCAATAGTCCTAACGGGTTTCTTCTATTCATAAATTAAAATACTACCAGAGAAGAGGATAAAAGAAAAATATATATGATAATGGATTAAACTAGTATATTGGGCCATAAGTGATGGTATAATGAATCATGTGTATTTGATCTAATAAGTAAGTTTTAGATGTTGAAATGAAAATTTTTATATCCTATGTATTTATATGTGAATTATATGGATTGAAAGGTGAGAAAGAAAATTAGGTAGTTAATATGTATATACGTGAACAAATGTATATGTATTTGTTTTGAGATGGGAAAATGATTTACAGATCGATGTGAAATCTATTATTGAATGTATGAGTGTTTGGCCTTAAGGCTATAAAAGGTGAAAGTTTACGAATGATGATATGAATTATGAGTAAGTGAAGCAACTTAACGAGGAACATGATTATATGAGAAAAGTGATTGTACATGTGTATGTGATTAACCAAATTTGGCCTATTTGAATTAAATTATATATGTTTCTATGGTGAATTATTTGCTTATGGCTTACTAAGCTGTCAAAGCTTACTTTGTGTAATTTTCCTATGTTTATAGAGTTTCAAAGACTTGCTCAGGTTGGAAGTCGAAGGAGATCTCATCACACTATCCAATTTGCGCTTCGGTAAATAAATGCTTGGAGATTTGGTTATGTGGCATGTATAGACTAGTTTTGATATTGCTAGTTTTGAAATTGTATATATTTGTATAAGCCATGCGAAAATGGCTTGTCCATCTCGTTATTCTTGGAATTTATATTTTGGCTTGATGATTTCGTTTGATTCGGTTTTGGTATATTTATAAGTATGATTAATGTATAGAGTTTATATAAAATGAAGAAAAGATGTTATGATCTAAATTTCGAGTTTTGTAACTCGAGTTATAGTCGATTTAGTCAATATGATGCTGATGGACAATTTCAATTTTTATGCCCCAAATTGGTAGTTAAGTCCGGTAATACCTTGTAACCCGTTTTCGGCGACGGATAAGGGTTAGGGGTGTTACAATTTGTTTATCTGTTATCTGTTTATGAAAGCATGATTTATTTGATTAATTATGTATGCATGTCTGATACTTTGATTGGGGTGGGTTGATGTATACTGGAGGAAGTGTTCTGAAAAGAAGATTACGACCAATATCTGGCAGTACAGCTGTATTATATCTGATATGTGTCGCATCGGTACAACGTGGTGTGTAAGGCTGGGTGGGTGTTTTAAACCCCACATAGTGTGTAGGGATGGTCGGAGATGGTGTGTAAAGGATCGAGGTAGGATATCTGATTTTTTATTCTGATCTGCTTATTTGTATCCGTATTTGAAATGAGCATAGGCCCGACTTTGCATCTGTATTTGTAATGGGCTTAAGCTTGAGTCTGTATTTGACTGGTTCTATTTTCTGTGTGCATGCTTAATTCTGTTGGGTTACACACTGAGTTTTCGTAAACTCACCCTTCTCTGTTTATTCTGTATAAGTAATCCACAGAGTTAGGCGGATCGTTGTAGCCGAGGACTTGACCACTCACTAAACTATTTTATTTTTTTTATTTTAAGTTTGGCGTTAAGATTTGAGAGTTTGTATTTTTGGAACTCTCTGGACTGTTTTAACTGTTTGGCTTTGGTTTGGGTTTTTGTTTTAACTTACTTTTACTTTGTCTGTTTTACCTAAAGACATGTTTTCTAAAATCTTGAACGGTCTTCTAAACACAACAACTTTACAAGCTTCTACTACAAATACGTTTTATCTTTAAATGATTAAATGAAAGAGAGCTTTAAAATTAATAATAGTAGTAATGGCTAAACGAACTGGAAAAGGTTCTAATTCAACGACAACAGTTTTCCAACTCATTTCATATGACATTTCCAGATCCGGCCATAACGTCTAAGCCGAGTTTGGGGTGTTACATTTAGTGGTATTAGAGTCAGGTTGCAAAACTCGGTTGTGTTACATTTCCAAATTCTCCTACTTTGACATTTGCAACAGTCTTCGTTCCTCATGAACAATTCTGTTCTCAATATGAGAGCTAGACCATGGCTTTGTCATCTTTTTCCGAGGGATTTCCTGCAAAGAAGATTGAACATTAAGTTTACTTACATTAACAGGACTTGTATCATTTTGATCACCAGATATTCTAACAGAATCACGTGCTTGGAGTTTAATCATGTCATCACTTACACGAAGTATTAATTCCCCTGTACCAACATCAATAATGGCCCTAGGAGTTGCTAAAAAGGGTCGTCCTAAAATTAAAGGAGCGCCACTATCCTCATCCATGTCTAAAACAACAAAGTTTACTGGGAATATGAATTTATCAATTTTGACTAGCACATCTTCAATTATACCCCTAGGAAGTCTAATGGTTTTATCGGCCAATTGAATGCTCATCCTAGTTTGTTTGGGTTTCCCAAGACCTAGCAGTTTAAACATTTTATTAGGCATAACATTGATACTTGCCCCTAAATCAGCTAAAGAGTTATTAACAGATAAACCACCAATTAAGTAAGGAATCGTAAAACTCTCTGGATCTTTTAATTTGCAGGGTAGTTTATTCTGTAAAATTGCTTAACAAACTATATTTAGCTCCACATGCGACGCATCGTCTAACTTCCGTTTGTTCGCCAAAAGCTCCTTTAAAAATTTAACTGAATTGGGCATCTGTGAAAGAGCTTCAATAAACAGTAAGTTAATATGTAATTTTTTTTTAAAAAGTTTAAGAAATTTACTAAATTGTTCATCTGTGCGGTCTTTCGTCGTCGCATTGGGATATGGCACAAGAGGTTTGTACTCTGTACTTACCAGTTTTGGTTTATTATGGCTTACCTCAATCTTACATTTATCTACCACGTTTTCTTGTCTAGGTTTTGGTTCGTCTAACATTCGTGAGCAGTAATGGCATGAAGTTGCTCCTTTGGGTTAGTTTCAGTATTGCTTGGCAGGCTGCCTTGTGGTCGTTATCAACTTGGCAAGCTGACCTATTTGGTTCTCGAGCCCTTGAATCAACGCTTGATGATTTTTTTGTGCTGTTTTGGTGTTTTGAAAATGGGTTTCTGACACCGAGATGAATTTTGTTAGCATCTCCTCAAGGTTCGGCTTCTTCTCCTGTGGGTAGGGTTGTTGTTGAAAGCCTGGAGGGGGTTGTTGTCTCTAATTTCCTTGACCACCCCATAAGAAGTTTGGGTGGTTCCTCCAACCTGGATTGTAAGTGTTACTATAGGGATTATTCTGAGGTCTAGAATTATTACCCATATAGTTTATCTGTTCGCTTTTTATGCCAGGGTTGTAGGATGGATATTCTGTATTGTTCGTCCCCCATCCATTTGTATCGCACTGCATCACTGGATGTACCTGCGAAGAACCATACAAACCATCAATCTTTTTATTTAAAAGCTCTACTTGGTTTGATAGCATGGTGACTGCGTTGAGGTTAAAAACACTCGGCTTTTGTGCGCTTTGTTCTCATGACTTGCCATTGATAGTTATTCAAGAATATCTCTCTATAAACTCATAAGCCGCCTGGGGGTTTGTTGTTTAGGGTTCCACCGGCAGCTGCATCAATCAATTGCCTAGTTGAGTGGTTCACACCATTGTAAAAGGTTTGAACCTGTAGCCATAATGGTAACCCATGGTAAGGGCATCTTCTTAGTAGATCCTTGTATCTCTCCGATGCATCGTAAAGTGTTTTTAAATCCATCTGCACAAAAGAAAAGATATCATTCCTCAACTTAGCCATTTTAGCTAGCGGAAAATATTTCAATAAGAATTTTTCGGTCATCTGTTCCTAAGTAGTGATAGAAACTCTTGGTAACGAGTTCAAGCACTGTTTAGCTTTGTTTCTTAATGAAAAAGGGAATAACCGAAGGCGAATGGCATCGTCAGAAATGCCATTTATTTTGAAAGTATCACAGAATTCTAGAAAATTTGCTAAATGAGTATTTGGGTCTTCGTCCTGCAAACCAGCAAACTGAACAAACTGTTGAATCATTTGAATAGTGTTAGGTTTCAGTTCAAAATTATTTACAGCAATAGCAGGTCTAACAATACTCAATTCAGCCCTATTAAATTAGGCTTAGCATAGTCGTACATAGTACGAGGAGAAAGATTTTGATTCACTGGATTTGCAACAACCACAGGAGGTAGCGGATTATTATCAACCATCTCCTTAGTAGTATTAGTATCGTCCTCTTGCTCTTCCTCTATATACTGTAAACTTCACCTTATTTCTCTACGATTTCTGCGAGCTGTACTTCCTATCTCACTGTCAAAAAGTAATAGTCCTAACGGGTTTCTTCTAGTCATAAATTAAAAATACCTGCCAGAAGCAGATAAAAGAAAAGTTAGTAAATTAAAAATAAAACAAAAATAAATTGTAATAAAAATAAAAAATGGCTAAAGTAATAAAAATTAAGTGTTCCTAATATTCTAGTCCTCGGCAATGGCGCCAAAAACTTGATGGGCTCGAAACTAACTAATATTTCGACAAAGGCAAACCCACCTATCGAATAGTAGTATAGTTGGGGTGAGTCCGGAATATCTTATCCTCAAGGACTAAAATTACTAGTAATGACTATCTTTTTATTATCTAGCCTAATAATTAAGGAATTTATTTTAATCTAAAATTTAACTAACTAATTGACTAACTAAATGACTATGAACGCGAGAGAGTGAAGAGAATAATCGAATGAATAAAGACAATACCCAAGGAAGAATCCACCTAGACTTCACTTATTATTCTGACTTTGAATTAAATGATTTATTCACTTGACTTGATCCGTAGAAATCCCTAAATTATGTTAATATCTCTTTCAAGACTAAAAACAACTGACTCTAGGTTGATTAATTGAAATCTCTTTCTAATTAAAACCCTTATCGTCGCATTAACTCGATCTATGGATTCCTTATTAGATTTGAATCTAATCCAATGATTTATGTCGCCTATTTCTAGGGTTGCAATCAACTCCGCTTAATTATGTTGGATCTACTCTTAAGCAGGACTTTTGCTCCAATTGAATAAGCACATCAATCTTGAATTAATATTCCTGAAAACATTAAAACAAGGATTAAGAACACATAATTAAGAACAAGAATAAGTATTTATCACGTAATTTAGATTTATTAAATAATAAGATTCATCTAGGTTTCATCCTCCCTAGGTATTTAGGGAGTTTAGTTCATAACGTAAAAGGAAAACATCATAGAATTAAGAAAACAATAAGACATGAAGATCCCAAAAACTTCTAAGGAACTTGATGGAGATCTTCAATCTTGAATGAGATCCTACTTCCGAGATGATTCCGACGGCTTTCTTCGAGTAATTTCTTCGATCTACTCTGCTTGTCCTTTTAGGTCCTCCCCTAGGGTGTTTATATAGGCTTTGGAACACCTTTCTTGGCCCATAAGTGGTCTTTTCTGAATAAAATTAGACTTGGGTTCGGCAGGGACACGCCCGTGTACGATAGCTTAGGACGTGTTCGATTTTGCTCGTCACACATACAGTGTGGTCCGCCTGCATGCTATAGTCCGGTAGTGTTGATTTTTGAGGTAGGCCCTTTTTGCCCCTTTTTGGCCCGTTTCTCATTTTTTTCGACTCCCTAAGCTCTCCTAATTGTAAAACATGAAATTAAAGGATTAGGAGCATCGAATTCATCAAATCTAATGCAAATTCATCCAAATATAAGCCAAGCATGGGGTCAAAATATGTATAAATTATGGTTTATCACTTCCCAATCACGAAGTCTACCTGAATCCCTAAACTCCAAAATTTCTTGAATATGCTCATGTTCCGAAATCAGCCTCCTTTTTCAAACAAAAATATTCCCAAAAACATGTTTATTCCATTCTTGAACTTTTCTTTTTTTTGAAAAGATCCAAATTAGAAATCACATCCATATCATCCTTCCAACTATTACTTACAAGGCCCTTAAACTCGACATGAAGCAACCAATTAGCTAAGTAATGGAATGGTCTATTACCTCTATTTTGCAATGGATTGAGAGAAACCAAAATCGGCCTATGATCCAACTTCAGGCAGTGCAAATTTCGTATTAAGCAATTTAGCGCAAACGAGTCCCAAATCAAGTTACACATTGCCCTACCCAAGTTCTATGATAGATTGCCTCTACTCCAAGTGAATCGAGGCCCGTTGAACCTCAAGTCACAAATACCATTATCAAACAAAAAAGACTAAAAGCTACTATATCCACTCCGCATGCTCACTTACCCACCCACTCGTTCCAATGGCTCCAATATTGAATTAAAGTCTCCTGCTATAGTCCACAACTCCTTGATCGATTCAGGAAGAGAATTCAAAAAATCCCATAACTTACTTTGCTTAACTGGTTATGGGCTAGCATACACTATTGAACATAAAAATTTAAAGTGTCCTTGTCTGTTACTAACCCTCATATGAATCACTTATGAATGCAAATTCAAAATGTTAACGAAAACACTGTCACTTCAGAGAACTCCAGAAAATACGGACGCAAATTCATCACTTTCCGACTCGCGATCTGTTGGATAACACCATCTACACTTGCTTGCGCATCCGGATTTAGGAACCCTACACTTGATTCTCCAAAGTGGAATATGTGATTTTCTTTACCTTTTGAACCGTCAGACTTCTCTCTCTCAACTACCCAAATTGCCCCATTTTTTTTTTTGTCCAAATTTAACTTAAAAGTCATTGGTGAAAAATTAAAGCCCTTATCCTTAGCATTTGGATCTATTGGGCCTATTACAGAACCATCATCAAGCATATTCCCCCATTTCCTAGTTGCCAACCCAATATTGAAATCAATGGGCCTTAATGCCTTTGTACCAGATTTAGGTACACTTACAAGCATAATTCATTTCCCATTAAGCGTAGTCATCCCTTTCTTCCCCAAATTAGATTCATTTTGTCCAGATTCTCCAAAATTTGCATTAAAATTCGTCCCTAAATCATGCATTTTAATTTGACCAAGCTAATTCCCTCCATCCATGGTCATGTTTAAGGGATCATTAACACCTAGATCCACAGCAAGAACTAAAAATCGTGAACCTCCCAATCAATTTCTGAAGTCATCGTCCCTTGTTGTTTCTACATGACGTACCCTTCCGCTTTGCCTTCGATCCATAAGCACCCATTGCTCCACAAAGTCGTCCCCTTATTAAGTAAAGCATTGAAACCAATTTTCCTACCAAGATGTTTGACAATAATGGTTCTAGCCATCTTCCTCTTAATGAACTTATGAAGCCGATCAGAAAAGGTAATCGACGAAATTCCTTCTATTAACTTCGTGACCACATCTCCATCATGACGTACAAACTCCTCCTCCAACTTCTCTGGCAAATAGACATACGGGGAAATGCCTATCAACATAGAATTATATGACAATTTATCCACTCCCACATCTTCAATCTTCTGACCATTTTCATCCACTATTGGATCATCCATGTCCGGCGAAGGATTTGTCCTCCTCCTTACCTTCTTTGTTGCCTGATCCACAGCGCTATTCGATCTTGTAAGGCTCTTCCCTACCACAAAATTCCCCGAAAGCAAAGAGCCATTCACTTTTTATATTTTACTCTTTTATAATATATTATCTTGAAATCTATTTTATTATAATAATCTTTATTTTTGATATCTAGGTACCCAGGGGCGAAGCCAGAACAATTTTTTAGGGGGCCGGATGAAATTTTAATTTTTTTATAGTTTATATCTTTATAATTTGTAAAGGATTAAATCGAATTTTTATAATTTTAGGGGGGCAAAGTGCAACTTTACCTTTACTAATTTAAAATTTTTAAAAATTTTAAAAGTTTAAATAGAAATTTTACATTTTAGAGGACCGGCCCATGCCAAATTTCTCTCGACTTCATTTCTGACGTACCTCAATTTCATTATAATGGGTTATCTTATTTTAATTGAGACAAATGATAAAAAAAAAACAACTTTAACTTAAAATAAAATTTTGATTTATTAAATATAATACCTTAATTTAAAAAAACTTATAATAAATATAAAAAAGTTCAAAAAATCCAAAACACCCCACCAAACTTATCCCTACTATAGGATATTAATAGCTAATCCCCTTCAAATTATAGGGCACTGCATGCATGCACAAAGAAACACGTAGGCCCTTGCCAATTAGATCCAATCCACATTGGGATTCTTTACCAATCCAACACATCTTTCAATCCTATCTAGATGCAAATGTCTGGGATCCTCATGATTTAGCTACCCAACAACTAGGTATCTGTACCATGAGAGGAAAGGCTATATAAATATCCCACTCCTAACGTACTATTGCTCATAAATGATACTCAGCCAAAATATATGAAACGCCAAAGATTGTATTAAACGGACGAGCTTAATAGCCATTGACGAGCTTCCATTTGTGAACAACGATTAGAGCTTTTTTCACCATGTTCTCACATTATGTCATTAAAAGAATAGCCACACATGGCAACATTGAGTTGCTTCAAGCTAAACTCAGTGAGACTTGGCCATGATTTCTTCTCATCTTTGGTCCAATTCTTTGCATTTTAATTTCAATTTTACTCCAAAAGGATTATTTTTAAACAAAGAAGAAGCTGAAGACCAAAAAAAAAAAAAAAAGTACTACCGAAATTAGAGAGTTCCTAGATCACTGCCTATTCCTCAGTATGGAAGAAATATATTTGGCTTCTTTAGCTTTTTTTTTTTTTTTATATTTAGGGTGAAAGTTGGTTTGTTATATATTTAGGTTAAAGGAAAAGATGATGAAAATATTTAGGTATTTGGATAATTTGGTTTAGAAATATGCATGCACAATATATTTATATATATATATATATAGTTTTTTCTTATTGAGGTTAGTTGTATGTATTAATTAAATTAATTTTAATTATTTCTTTTTAAAAAGAATATAATATTTGACAAATTATATGATTAAGAGATTAAAACACAATAATATATTTTTTTAATTTTGAATTCTTGATAGTTAATATTAGATATGTCAATGGGCAAGTGTATTTTTCAAGATTGTGAATTTTTAGTATGTTGTTTGGACTTCGAATGCTCCTGTTGTTTTCATGGACTTGATAAATCGAATCTTTTAATTGAACTTGGATCAATTTACTGTGGTATTTATAGTTAGCACAATAGGCATTTGAGGATTGTATAGCAAACATTGATAGAGTGACAGTTGTAAGTCAAACTTAGCAAATGTGAATTATAGTTGAAAGAAATTGCATTTTTAGGGCATATAGTATCGGTGGAAGGTATACAAGTTGATCAAAATGAGATTACTGCTATCATGGATTGGAAGTCACCAAAGAATTCAACTGGAGTGCAAAGTTTCCTTGGATTGACGGATTATTATAGGCGATTTATAAAGGAATTCTCAATAATTACTTCTCCATTGGCTAAGCTACTTAAGAAAAATGTGCTACTTAAAAAAAATTAAGTTTGAACAGTCTAATAAATGCCAATAAAGTTTTTAAAGATTGAACATTACTTTGACCGAAGATCCAGTGTTAACACAATCGGAATCAAGAAAAGAAAATTTGGTATATAGTGATGAGTATTACAATTGATACATCAAATGTGAAAATCCATCAAAGTGATGGTATCCATCCCTAATAACTTTGAATGATAAATTTATGTGTAAATATTGAGATGTTGATCCTATGATGTTATTCATTACAATGATGATTATGATGTTAATGCCCCATTAAACAATGTTAGACGTAGTTCGGGTATAGTTGGCATGTTATAGGGTCACCAATATAGTGATTTACTAGCCTCAATTCGTTGAGGGTTATGGGAAAATACTAAAAGCCATCGTTGTCAGGCAAACCGGGATGACAAAATAAACAATCCGAACAAATACTAAAAGCCATCATTGTTAGGCAACCCGGGATGGCAGAATAAAACAGTCCCAATTTCCAAAGGGTCATGGACTTACTCGTTATATGGATCTATGTATCCGTCCTAATGTCCATCGTCGAATAATAAGGGCCAATATAAGAAGCATTGAGGTTGATATTGAAATGTAAAATGGATAAGAAAGTTGGAAATGATATGATGAATTAAAGTAGTATACGTTAATTAAATTGCTTTAGTTTATTCTTAATGCATTGTATTTGAATTATATTTGCACCGCTGAGTATTCAATACTAAGTGTACGGATTTGTTTATTCTTAATGCATTGTATTTAAATTATATTAGCACCACTAAGTATTCAATACTAATCTCAAATGAGATTTAAAGTGTTCAAGCATCCAATCTTAACAACTTAGCTCGGGAATAACTTTCTACCTCTTTTGTATGTATATATGTGTTGTGTTGAAATGGCATGCATGTTAAGTTAACATTTTGGTATATTTGATACTTTGAATATATGTTTTAACAAGGTGAATTTCGTTCCTTGATTAGTAGATAATTATGCTAGATTATAAGTGTTTGAATGTGTGAATTAGTTGGTTAAATGATGATGCATTGACAATTATGATTTGTTGATGTTTAGTTGTGTTTGTTTGTGTTAAATTGATTACCACACATTGAGGTATGGTTTAGGTATGTTCAAAGCATATTTTGGTAAGGTTTGAACACTTGAAAATGTGCATTTAGTGTTATTTTTCATTGAGCCTCGAGGCAATATGAACATATCTTGAGACCATAAGAACAAAATTTACCTTTTTGTTTATCTATATGTTTAATGTCTTGATACATTGTTTAAATAGTCTCAAGACAATTCCATTTAAGTCTCGAGACAAAGTGGCCTTTATCTTAAGACAAAGAAACATCGAAGCCAATTAAGTTTTTCCATGTTTTAGGTCTCAAGACAAGAACCCCTTGTCTCGAGACATTCAAACACTGAAGCTAAAATAAGAAAATAAAGGGTCTCGAGACATAAGGAACCATGCCTCGAGACACAATTCCTGTAACAACCCTTACCCATATTCGACGCCGGAATAGGGCACGAGGCATTACTAGAACACATACACTTGTAAACGTATTAAACCGAGTCATAAAATTTCATCCAAATTAACACTTTTCAATTTTCATCACAAAGTCCCTTATATGGACCTACGAGGCCCAAAACATACTTTAGAAGCGGTCCGGGACTAAACCGAGAACTTTGGAAAATATTAAAATATTTCTTAAAAATAGGGGCACACGTCCGTGTCCAAAGTCGTGTCCTTCTCACAACCATTCACATACCACACTTTTCTTATTTAATCATCATACACTTATTCACCCAAATCATGCATCTCATAAATTGCATCATCACAAACATATAACTTGAATAATACTAGCCAACATCAATGGCCTTATACAAAATGAACAACTAAATATTAAAGGCCAACATTTTAGGCCAAACCAATTATGACACATACAAATGACTAAATCTCCTATACATGCCATAAACTTAAGAGGTTTGTATTCACTTTTACCTCATGATGATAGCTTGATAGTGTGATAACATCTCCGGCAATCTCCAACTCGAGCTAGCATACAACCCTATAAGATATGGGAAAGGAAGGGGAGTAAGCTACAATGCTTAGTAAGTAAGTATGTAAATAATAAACAATTTATTAACATATTTTTAATAATTCTCATAATATGTACTCAAGATAATACAATCATAATTACACAAAGTTCCACTATTCATCTACTCGAGTTACAGTCACTAAATTATTTAAATCTCAAGATAAAGAACTCAAAATTAATATCTGATAATTTTATCTGAAACTAGACTCATATATCTTCTTACCATAAAATTTTTAGAATTTTTGGTTTATTCAATAAGTACAGTTTATTCTTTAAAATCTCCCCTATTCTGCTGTCTGACAGTTTCGACCCTTCTTCACTAAAAATTAATTATCTTCTTGTACATAATTTGGATGATGTTCCCATTTGTTTTTATTGAAAATAGACTCATTCATAATTTTAAAATGTAAATTATAACCCATAATTATTTTTTACAATTTTAATAAATTTTCAAATTCGAATAGGGATCCCAAAATCATTCGAACTGTCTCACTAAAATTCAAATATCTAAAATATAAAATTCTTTTGCTTACACTGCTTTTATATTAAAATAAACTCAATAATATTTTATTTCATATCTTATTCAACTTATAATTTTATTTCCACCATTTTTGGTGATTTTTCAAAGTCACACAACTGCTGCTGTCCAAAACTATTTTATTTCTAAATTTCACTACTCTTTCATGTTTTCTTTGTTTCAACTTCTATTTACACATACATAACACCAAAACATATTCATTACTAGCCATTTACAAATATTTACATGCCATTCATTGGCCAATTTAACCTATACATCAATAACAAAAACTTAAACATATCATGTCTCAATTTAATTTAGCCTAAAAGCCCCACACATGATCATCAATCACATTTACCACATATTTATACATCATAAGCATAGACCTATAATCACAAGGTCATCACAAGATCATTCTCATAGGTATAACTTACTCGTTTATATTCTTACCAAAATTCGATCACATATCGAGCACATTGCTCATGAGTGTACACATACATATACCTGCACTTAACCATCACATATTCACATTCATTTGCACTTTAGTCATTTTCCTGTTGAACACATCGGAAGTTTGCATATAAGTGCCACACTTGTAGCCAAAGCTACTTCACATCACTTTTCACATAGAGGCTCGTTCTCGAGCTATTCATTTTCACGGGTCTACTCATACAAGCTGTCATCATTCGTTACTACTCAGTGTTGCTCACACAAGCTGTCAGGTATCCGCAACACATGCTAGTATACCCAGCCACTGGTAGAACTTAAGACCAGCACCCGAATTCACTTAGTCACAATCTCGGGTCTGCTCACACAAGCTGTCGGTCATGATGAAACTACACGGTGATGCTTACACAAGCTGTCGAGTATCCATAACACATGCCGGATAACTCAACCATAGGTAGAACGTACGGACCAGCACCGGATCACTTATTTCACTTAGATTTCACATAGGTTTCTAGTGAACATGTCACTCGTATCCATTTTTTATTCCTAAGGTTCAACCGAGAAATTTCTCACTTGTCGATATTTTGTCAATTACATCAAATATTCAGCCACAATTCTTACCATTTATCAAAATATGAAAACATAAGTAAAAACGATGCATTATTTACATACAAACTTACCTCGGTAGCACAATCTATGAAAAAGGACTTATTCGTCATATTCTTTGTTTTCCTCCGTTCTAGGTCCGAACCTCATTTTCTTTGATCTATAATATCACATTTTGTCTATTTATTAGTCACATTATTCAATGTGATCCAAAAATCATATTATGGAAAAATTACATTTTTGCCCCTAAAGTTTCACATATTTACACTTTTGCCCCTAGGCTCGTAAAATGATTTTCATTCAATTTCTTTGTATTTTAAACCTAGTCGAACCATTTTCATAACTAAAAATCCCACAATTTCTACTAATTCACACTTTTATGACAAATTTTATAACTTCTCCAAATTAGTCCTTTTTAGCGTCTTTACCGAAAATCACTTAGTAAAAGTCATTTCTCTAACCATAAACATGCATAATCTACATTTAAACACCAAAATACACACATATTCATCATGGGTCAAAACCCTAGACTTCAACCATATCTCAAAATATTGGTAGAAATAGATAGATCTTGTTACGAGGATTTCAAAAACGTAAAAATCATTAAAAACGGGGCTAGAACAGATTTACAATCGAGCTTGGAAGCTTGAAAAACCCTAGCCATGGTTTATCCATGCAATTTTCGGCCATGGGTTGAAGATGGACAAAAATTTGGCTTTTAATTTTGTTTTTAATTCATTTTAATTACTAAATGACCAAAATGCACCTAACTTAAAAATATTCTATTTCACCTATTTCATGTCCATTTTTGTCCAAAAAATTAACCAATGGTCAAATTATCATTTAAGGACCTCAAATTTAAAATTTCATAACAATTGAACGCCTCTACATGTAGAACTCAACTTTTTCACTTTTTACAATTTAGTCCTTTTGACTAAATTGAGTGCCCAAACGTCAAAATTTTCGATCGAAATTTTCATGAAATTATTTTGTGAAATTGTAGACCATAAAAATGTAATAAAAATAATTTTTTCCTCGTCGAATTTGTGGTCCCGAAACCACTGTTCCGACTAGGCCCAAAATCGAGCTGTTACAATTTCTAATGTCTTGAGATAGATTAACTTCGAAGGAAAAAACCCTTGAAACACCCCAAACCCGGACCACGAGCCTTGATCGGATCTGGTATGTTCCCCGGTGTAAACCATTTCAAATTCTTTTGTTACTTAGGAAAAACTTGTGTGTTTTTGAAGAAAGTTTATTAGTGGGTTGGGCTCGAGTTGAAAACAGGTTTATTTCGTTATTAAAAATCCTTTTAATTTAGGTGACAAAACGTTTGGGCTTTGAATTAAAATAATTTTACTTAAACTTTTAATAAATATAAAGATTGTATGCTTAATAAATAAAAGTAAACGCTACTACTACTTTATTACATCAAATAATTTCCCAAAATTAAAACCAAAATAAACTTTAAATCACTTAAATAAAATAAAAGTCCAAGTCGTAAATTTCTTCTTGTGCATGGCCATCCCTAAGCTTCGCGAACCCGTCCATCACCGATCGTCACACGAAACATGTTCCCTTAACGGGTGAGTCAAACAGACTCAATGTGTACACAAACACTAAGGCTTAACAAATTCAGGGCATAACAAATCATAATCATACGTATCACAATTTCACATTTAATGATTCAAGATAATGATGCAAACCCGAACCCAAATCTATATGCCATCCGCTACACTCCACCGTACCATCCTGCGCACAGTGGGGACTACTAAGTCAACCTCCATCCGCTACACACCATCGAAGGCGTCATTGCGGTCGACGTGCTCATCGCCATATAAAATTGTGGCATAGCCACTCAGATAATTGTGTCATGAGACACCACATTCGAGATAATGTAACCGGTTACCACATTCGAGATAATGTGACCAAAGTCACCACATTGAGATAATGTGACCAAGTCACCACATTCGGATAGTGGGACCAAGTCATCACATTCACTTCCCTTTCTCAAATAACCCGAATGCCCTATATTATTCATATCATGTATATCATACTTAAATTCACATTCATGTCATTTTCACATGTTAAGTATAACATATTTCGTAATCCTAGTAGGAGTAGGAAAACGTGCACGAGTACTTTGTACCATAACATGGTACTTTAGCCACATTCTTACACTTTCATATTAACACATATATCAAGTTTAAGCCATAAATCTATTAAGATTAGTGTGGGGTACACACGGTACCTTAGCCATATTCTTACACTTTCATATTAACACATTAATTTAAAACATAGCCATGAACATATTAAAACTTAGAGTAGGGTACACACCTAATTCGTTTCAGGTTTCCAATCCAAATCCCGAGAAGCTTGATCTAATGAATCAGATCTTAGATCTCTACATTTAGTCAATCACTTAATACTTAGTAAAGAGCCATTCGACCATAAATCCAAATCCTAGTAGGATTAGTATACTAAAACTTACCTTAATGCCGATTTGCTTATCACTCAAATCCCGAAAACTTTGCTTTTCTTCTCCTTGTATTCGGCCAAACACTAGATCTCTACATAGGTTAGTTTTCAGCTTTTAAGATAATAAGAAAATAGATCTATGTACTAAAGTAAGGCCTTGGCCGAATATACCTATGTGCTTACCTTCCAAATCTTAAATCCCGAAAAGCTGATACTTGTTCCTTGAGTAGTCGAAATTCCTATAACCATATGTTAGATTTAATCTAACATTAAAACATAAAACATGGCCTTTGGCCGAATGCTATAGACATTTACCTTGTGGATTTTAAATCCCGAAACTCACCGAATAACTAGGGAACATGTGGCCTATGGTGTACCTTCGGGAAAAGAACTTCTCCTTCCATGATTCGGCCAAGATTAATAATCGAAATTAGTCCCTAAATTTCGATAAGTCTAAAATATAAAAGAATGGAAACTAAACTTGGATCTTACCCTTATTTGAAGGAATCGATTGCACCTTCACTTCAACCTTCAGAGATTCGGCTATGGCTAAATGATGCTCTCACAACTTTCGGCTTTTGGAGGGATTAGAAAGAAAAGAGAAGGAAGAATAAAACTGTAGGAATTTCGGCAGAGAGAGGAGAATCTGCTTAAGAAATTCGGCAAAGGAAGAGTGAATGAATGAATGAATGGCCTTCTCTTCCTTTTATAGCCGAAATTACTAGCTAGAGTCCTTAACTTGGCCACCACTCTTCCTATGTGATAATTATCACTTTATCAAAAGAATTAATCCAACAATTATCTCCTAATTAGCCGAAATTCTAAAGGAAATAAAACTCCTCTTTAAGAGCCCATATCCGTCCACCTCTCTTCTTTGTAGCAAAATAAAACTTCTTTTATTTACTTCCTAAGTGACTCGATCCTGCCCAAATACACTTGCATGTGGCGCCATTTCAGAGGCCCTAAGTGGCATCTTGAGCCACTTTTCCAAGCTTTGTTGTGTGTCAATTTTCACATACTTTTTCTCTTAAGGCCACATTGCCTTAATTTACTCTTTTAAACTTTAAAACTCGACATTTCTAGGTAATTTCTAAGTTTTCAAAAATTTTCGTTTGGCTCTTTAAGCTTGACATTTCCTAGGTTTCCAAAATGTTCACTTTCCTCTTTTAACTTAAGTTTCCAAAATGTTTACTTTCCTCTTTAGCTTAGGTTTCCAAAATGTTTACTTTCCTCCTTTTGAAACTTAACATTTCTAAATCATTTCAAGTTTCCTTACATTTCCTTACATTTCCTTACATTTCCTTTCATTTCCTTGCATTTCCTTTCATTTCCTTTCATTTCCTTACATTTCCTTTCATTTCCTTTCATTTCCTTACATTTCCTTATATTTCCTTACATTTCCTTACATTTCCTTACATTTCCTTACATTTCCTTACATTTCCTTACATTTCCATACATTTCCATACATTTCCATACATTTCCATACATTTCCATACATTTCCATACATTTCCTTACATCTCCAAGGTTCTAAAATGCACACCACACATCCATATCACAGTAAACATGCTATTTCATAAAATTAAGCAAAAATGCACACAATGGGATTCGAACCTCTTCCTCAAAGTACTTCACTTGATGCCATAACCCTTGCACCTTAGGTGGCGTCCCTTGCCACTTTTCCACATCACTTCTTATTTTAACTTAAAACCAATAATTGTCCATGCTTTTCTCTTTCATCCTAGGATTTTAAAAACCCTTAATTCACTTCCAAACACTACTACTCATGAATAATGCACAAACGCATAACAACCCTAAATTAAAATAAGGTCTATCTTGAGACAATAAGTCTCTTCTATCGAGACACAACATTGGAATTTGATAATTGAGTCTGGATTCGAGTCCTAACTCTAAATTTGACCTTTCATAACTCCTTACAATGGTGAATTTGAAACATAGAAATTATCAATCCATAATTGGTTTGAATGATAATTATGAATTAAATTATGATAAAAAGAATGAGATAGCTTGAGTTGCTTTGGCAATGTAATGTCACATCACACATTTGGATTTAACGACTAAATCAGGTGTGTGGTATTACAAGATCAATGCCATATCTTCACAGATCGTAAGAGTTTGAAATAATTGCTTTCTCAAAAGAATTGAACTTGAGGCAATAAAGATTAATTGAATTATTAAAGGATCATGGCTACATTATAGATTCTTATCCTAAGAAGGAAAATGCAATAGTAGACACACTAAGTCGAAAATCATTGTCATAATTGAATGCAATAAATGTGCATTTGGCCTTGGGAGTGATGATGCCATTTTGGTCGAGTTAAGGGTTAGATCAACTTCTCCAATGAGTTAAAAGAAGCACAAAGAGAATATGCAAAGTTAGATTAAAAAAATGAAGCAATTTGAATATAATGTGAGCAATAAAGTGTTCCTAAAAGTGACTCTTTGGAAGAAAGAACTTCTGTTCTAAAGAAATGACTAGTTGAGTCCGAGATTCATTAGACCTTATAAAATGCTTGAACGTATTGGTCCCTCAGCTTATCGACTAGCCTTATCACCCAAGTTGGACAAGATTCATAATTTTTTCACATCTCTATGTAAAGAAGATATAGATTTGGCTCGTCTCATGTCATAACACCTAAGAAAGTGGAGCTATAGCCTGGTTTGACTTATAAGGAGGAATCAATCAAGAGTCTAGCTCGAGAAATTTTAAGAACTCTAAAATAAGAGAATTTCGATGGTGAAACTGCTATAGAGGAATCATAAAGTGCAAGAAACTATTTGGAAGAGTGAAGAAGTGATGAGATAGCAACATCCACAGTTTTTTTATTCAAGTAAATTTTGGGCGCGAAATTTGTTGAGGGGAGAGTTGTAACACCCCTAAAACTTTGATGCCATAATTTAGTAATATTCTAAGAAGTGCATGGAAAATTCTCAAGAAATTAAATTTTAATTATTTCACATTTTGAAATATTACTTATGTAACATCCTAAATTTTTGGGCTTATGCGTTTAATGGGTGAATATGTGGAATGAGTTAATTTAAGTGTTAGGGGCCCAAATTTTAAGTTTTAAGGAGCCCAAATCTTCTAATTTAAGTTAGTTAAATTTGCCATTAGGGATTAAGGAAGTGGATGGTATAGGCTATTTTTTTTGGGAATTTTATTATATTTATTCTATGTGGATAATAAGCGAGATAAAGGCTATTATTTAGGATTTAGTCTTTAAGGATAATAAGCGAGATAAAGACTATTTTTGAGGAGATAATAGATTAAGATAAGGGAAAAGGGATAGGAGCTATCATGTGTGGCGGTGTTAGCTGAAAATCAATCTCTACTAAAGGGTGTGCGAAATTTTGGAAGCTTTTCTTTTATTTTTTTTCTCATCTTCTTCCTCTCAAAAGCGAAAACCACCATTTTCTTCACCCTTTCTTCCTCTCTAAAATTTCCTAGTTGGTAGAATCTTTTAACCTCTATTGTTATTTTTCTTTAATCCCTAAAAGTCAAATCACATCTCTATTATTCTATTCTTCTCCTTAATATTCATTGGCCAAATCTCTCTAGCCATCTCTTCAATTCTTAAATCTTCTAAAACCGAAATTCTTAGATCTCACCTCCGAAGTTGCCGAATTTTCTTCAAGAAAGTCTACTTGTGCCGAATCTGAAGAAAACAATAGAGGAGTCCAACGCTTAGATCTATAAGTCAAAGATCAGTAACACTCAAGTCGTGTTATTTTCAGGATTTCAAGGAGAGGCCCTATTTTCACATCTTTCTGGCTTTTTGAGCAAAGTTGTAGATCGGGATAACAAGGATATCGACTAAGAATATTGGATTTCACGATATCAGGTGTGTAACACTTTCCCACAATTTAGATCTGTTTGACTAATATATGATTATAAAGTTTATATGTTATGATAAATGCCAAAATCCCGGCATAATGACGGAAACCCAAAGAGGGTAATCGCAAATCACCAGGTCAGTAAATGTTTTGTTTATACGTTGCAAGTATATTGAATTTTATGTGATTGCATGGGCTGGGTTGATGAAAGGAGGAAGTTATACGTTGTAGCGGTTTTTACCGTGATCTGTTGTAGCGATTTTTACCGTGATCTGTTGTAGCGATTTTTACCGTGATCTGTTGTAGCGACTTTTGCCGTGATCTCATTGTAGTATTACGGCCATGATCGATGATGAGCAAAGACGATCGCCATCAAGGCGATGTAGCGGTGTGGGTTGATTGTAGAAATCCCCAATGGTGTGAATGGTCGATGCAGGCGTGTAGCGGATGGAAACCTAGGATTTGGGTTGGGCTTGCATATTATTTTTATTATGTATATTAATTCGATTATTTTAGTTTTATGGGGCTAATTTCCAAATCTAATGGTGCATGAGGGTTGCACACTGAGTCTCGCGTCTCAACCAATTAATTAACATTTCAGGTAGCATTTAGTACATCGGACCGGGCTGGAGAGGAGCGCAAGGTGGCCATGCGAAAGAACATTTGGATCCAGCAAAAAGACTCTAGTTATTATTTTATATTCTTATTTAATGGACTTTAAATCTCGTTGTAATAAGGTCATGGGCCACCAGTTTATATTTTTTCTTATTACGGGCTTTTATTACTTTTAGTTTTTAAATTTTTATTTTTAATTGAACTAAGGCATCTATTTAAATTTGGGTTTTTAATTCATAAAGGCATATTTTATTTAAAACTATAAATTATAAATTTTTCCCGAATAAAAGGTTAAACTTTACCAAAATGTTTTTCTGAAAATGCGACATGTTTTACAAAATTTCCTCAGTGACATACCAGATCCGGTTGTAGTGTTTGGGCCGGGTTTGGGGTGTTACAACTTAGGCATTAGAGAGAACAATTAAAATTAGAGTATCATAAGTTTTATTAAAGCAACATATAGATTAAATGGAAAGGTGATAAGAGAAATAGGGCTAAGATGCAAATTTACCATAATAAGGGTATTTTAAACTTTTCCTAAGAGTTATAATTAGAACTATAATATTAGTAATAAGTGTTGAAGTGAGAGGCAATATTAGCCATAGATTTGAGATTAGAAAAAGGGATTAATCCTAGCCACAAAATTTAAGTTAACTGTAACGCTTTTCTTTTTAAAAAATGAAATAAAAGAAGAAAATATTAAGGAAAAAATTTATCTTTTATCTCATGGTAACCATTATATCTTCTTTCATGAAAAATCAACTACTAACAAATAGTAATTAAATCATTCATCTTATGATAAATGACCTATGGCCTTGTTATTTTTCATATATCATGTAATGTTGATGAGATGCTATCATTTACCCATTATCGAGCTATGACTTTCATTATTGTAAGTGAATTATGCCATCTAGAGATCGTATACCTAACATACAATCTTTTGGCTCTATTACCAAGTGAACTCAAGTTACCAATACATCAAAGTATACAAGTCACGCACACATAGTCTGTCACTTACTCTAGATTAAGGTAAGTCACACTATGAACGTCACAAGTGAATAAACCCATAAAAAGATTTAAGATTTCTTCTACTTGGGTCTTATCCAATGTCTTGCCAGTCCAGATAGTCACATCTATGTCTCTTTCTTTTAGAAGTCATCTGCTCCAATACCCAAGATAAGGTATCTCCCCAATTGGATTTGATAGACAATATATTAGTCTTTCAATCGACTTGCTCATTAGTTTAGATTATCTACTAATATAAGTTGTATTCTCGCATTATGATCCGACCTCATGATACAACTTATCATTAGTTAAACATTATAAAATGAAGAAGTCAACATTTACTTTCATTTTGTTTTGCCTGCAAAAACCATTGAGGATAATATAAAAAAAAAGATATTAATGATAACGATGGAGTTTTATTAAACTAATTGTACGAAAAAAATTATGAGTATATAAACGTAATCACTACACTAACAACACTAGATCCCAAATTGAAATCTAAACACTAACAACACTAACAACACTAACAAATCGAAATTATGAGCATATAAGCTTGCCTTTCTCCACCAAAACTCTCTAACCATCACTGGAATCATGTCCCCTTAAATGTATTGTCCTAAAATGCATCAACTTTCCAATGATAACAAATAAGAAAATGATGAAACTGCAGCATCTGCTTGTGAATTTCAGTGATGGAAAATTCCATGAAAAGAACCTTATAAATATCAAACAAAATCTTCCACTAAGAACCACAATCTTTTATTTCATCTTTTTCATGAGGTGGCAATTGGAGTAAAAGTCATGAAAATAATTGGGTTGTTGCCTATACTTTTTGTGTACTTTCAATTTGAAGGGAAATGTTAAAAGGAAGTTGCATTGAAACTTCCTTTTGTCTGGAAAGATACAACAAAATTTCAATTACAAAAAGTTACCATAGCTAGTGTGATTTGATTTCTCTTTTCCCTTGTGGGCTGCTTATTTCACAATCAATATACAAATTAGGGTGAGTAAAACTCGATTCAATTCGAAAAAATTTTAAATTTTGAGTTAATTGAATCGAGTTATTCGAGTCAAATCTAATAAATAATTCGAGTTGGGTTGAATTTTACAATTCAAATAACTCAAATAATTCGAATAACAAATTTCTGTAAATACCCCTTTAGTCCCTATCAATTTTGAAAATAAGAAAATTGATCTCTATCAACAAAAATTATAAAAATTCAAAATAATTTTCAAAATCCAAAATTTATATTTTTTTAAAAAAAATTCTAAAGAATATATAAAGAAAGTTAAAATTTTAAAGTTTTTCTAAAATAATAATTTTGGGACCTAAATAAACTAATTAATGATTCAAGTTTTCACTAATGTAGCTTTTTTTTTTTTTACTTTGAAAAAGTTTTCAAATATATATGGTGTTATAATATACGTCGATAATGGTAGTAGGAATAATTGTAAAGCAATAAGAAAGGAAAAATAAGAACACTCAGATTTTATATGAAAAACTCTTATCGGGAAAAACCACGGGTAGAGAAGGAGAAAATCACTAATGTTGAAAAACAATAATACAAGAGGTTTTCGGCTATGCGCAGTTTTTAAAGGGTTAAACAACCTGTCTAATAGAGGAAGTATAATCCTATTCGATTCAACTTGTACGGCAAGGTCCATACCGGTCGAGTTTAGTGGTGGATGGCTCGACCCTCGGACCTTTGCCCTCACAGATCCCCAATTTTTCCTATTTATTTTATTTCTTTAACAAGTGAGTTGCACCTCGAACTTTTCAATCCGAATCAAATAGGATTAGCGTCACACGACTCTAACATATGGTTTCAAATTTATGTGCTTTAACATGGAATTAGTTATACCGTAATAAGATTTTAATTTGACATGTTTAATTTTTTAATTTAACTTGAACAATTTCACTCGATTCGACTCGACTCGACTCAAATTTCATTTCACTTGACTCAATTCGACAAAATTTCAAATCGAGTTAGGATGATAAAATATGACTCTCCAACTTAATTAACTCAAAATGTTTTCACTCAATTCGATCGAATACTCACCCCTAATACAAATGTCGTTTGTTTTGTTTTGTTTATTAAATTTAATGGTATAAATTTGAACTTGATACTAATATTTAAAACGTTAACCGAGTTTGTATCACTCTCAATCGAGTCTCAATTCAATTATGAAATTTTAAAAATTAGTATTTTTATCAAACAATAAATAAAATTGTTAGGGCACTTTTGTATTTTACATACAATTTAGAAAAATCCATATGCATGATAAAATTTAAACTCAATACCTCAAATCTTCCTTTTTTTTCAACTTTACTATTTCAAAAAAAAACACATTTGGTTTTATATTAATTTTTTATAAATTTATTACATAATTTTTTTGTACTGGGTGTGCCATAATATAGTATAATGTTTCACATGTTAAAATTTTTCATAAGGCATAATGACTTATTTGGCTCTCCAACTTTACAAAAAAAAATTATTTTAGGCCTAATTTAATATTTCACTTTTTTTAGCCCTTAAACTTGCATTATTTTTCACCCCAAAATAGATAAAAAAAAGTTATCATTTGTTAACTCTACTGACGTGACATAAATGTGGATTGCCATGTGGATGTCGTGTGAAAATTAATTAATTTTTTAAAAATTTTAAAAATTAAAAAATTAATAAAATATTAAAAATATATTTTTAATATTTTATTTTTTAAAATTAATTAATTACTAATGTGAGTTACATGTGGATGCCACAACAACAAAATTAATGAGACATTAACTTTTCATTCATTTTGATGTGATTTGACAAACAATACAAATTTAAGGACTAAAAGAGATGAATATTAATTGGAGGATTAAAATGATTCTTTTATAAATTTAAAGGATTAAATAAATCATTATGCCTTTAAATTTTTATATAAATACTTTAATAAAACTTTACTATTATAAATTGAATAACTTATATAAGTAAAAATATAAATATATCTATAATCAATTACATCGTATAATTAAACAAGCATAAAGCACAATAGACGAAAAATTAAAAAAAAATCAAACAAAACCATATATAATATACGTACATAGTGAAACTGAAAACTCACACATTGTAATCGTATTTATGCATGATGAAACTTCAACTTAAATATTCAAAAGTCCAAAACTTTTACACCAACTTCATTGGTAATTTTTTTATAAAATAAAATATTAAATATATTATAGGGTTAATATTCTATACATTGGTATTGTCCTTTTTTTTATTCCATAAATAATTTTAAAATTTTGTTATGCGACTTTTTCAAAAGATATTTATTTTAAAAATATTTTATTAAAACCTCTAATTTTGTTTGTGAAATCTAAAATTCCACTAATAGGGACATAGTTAGGGGTTGACAGGGTCTTTATAAAATCTAAATAATAAAGGAAAAATTACACTTCGCCCCTAAAAATGATAAAAATTTAATTTAATCCTTTCAAATTATAAATATTTAGAGATTAAAATAATAAAATTATATTTTACTATCATAAAATGTACAATTTAATTTCGATCATCTATAAAAAAAAGTTTTAACTCGGCTCCTGTCTACTGATAATATATAAACAATAATAGTTTTGAGATTTTGTATAAGTTATATAAATATTGTCCCTTAAAAGAGGAAACATGAAATTAATATTTGTCGTGGAGCTCATGAAAATGAAACATCAAGTAGGGATGTCGAAATTAGACATCCACGCCAAGCCCTTGTCATGATGTTACATTGCAGTCTATCACATGCCGGTATCTCCGGGCTCCAACTACACATCCATCCATATCTATATGGCCTCACTATTTATACGTACTTAAAATACAAGTATTGATGGTTGGATTTGATCGGGTTATTATATGGTATTAATAAAAATTTATACATACCTAAATTTAATAGACTTTAAATTTTATTCAAACTCGTTCATCTATATATAATTTATATGTATAAAATATGAATTTCAAAAAATTTTAAATCGATTTAGAATACCATTTATTTTCTATCGTATTACTAAATATATTTTAAATAATTGTTTGAACAGAATTCTAAGCATGTTAATGATCACTTAATTAATATCGAGTTCAAGTTTCATGTGTATAACTACACCAAATCAAAGTTTATGTATCAAATTACACATTAGATCAAAGTTCATGTATAAATTTGGTATTTATCTATTGCATAAAGTAAAACTATATTATTTGTTGAATATGTTAAAATGCTTTAATTATTATAAAAAATTTAAGTTAATATATTTTATTATATTCAATAATTCAATTTCTAATTATTTTTACGTTAATTGTTGTAATTAAAAGTAAAATATTTAGAAAAATTAATTAAATATTAAATGTGTAAAATCACATGTAATGCATGAATGATTAACTCAAACTCATTTTAAACTCACTAATATTTGAAAAATTAAAAAAAACATATTAATTCATGTTATTTTTAATTCAATATTTTCTTAGTTTATATTTTTATTAAAATTTTAAATATAGACAACTTTACATTATATTAGCATAGATTTAATTTAATTTTGATATAAATTATATAATATATTAAAATATTAAAATAATCGAGCCAAACTCAGGCTTTAAATGTCGGAAACATTTTGTTTATTTGGATGAATAATTTAATCCTTGAACAAATTTAATATAAAATTGTATTTAATATATTAATAGTGTATAAATTTATTTAATAATAATTAATTATGTAACGCGAGTTTTCAAGTTTAATAATTTATATTTATTTCTAATATTATGTCACATTATCAATTAAATTTATTTTTAAAAAATATTTTTATAAATTTTTAAATGATTTGATATAATCTCATAATTTCATTTTATCATATATTAATAAAATCCAAATTTAAAGACTAAATTGAAAAATATTAAACTATGAAATTAATGTGAAAAAATTAAAAAATACAAACATATATGATTTTTTTAATCAAACATATATTTAATTTTCCCTAATTTCCCTTTTCTTGCTAACCAAAAACAAAGGGTTCCTGTTTCCCCCAAAAAAGAAAAAAAACTGTTTTGGGGCTCCACATCCTGAAATGAGTAACATGAGCAAGAGATATTCTAGTTCGAATCTTCATCATTAGATTCTCAGAATAAAACTATAGAATCAAATTTATCTTATCTCGGAATGGTAATGGAGCGGGTCAAAAGCGAATGTTGTTAAATCCTCCATAGTTAGTAAGTTTTATTTCACCATTCATCTCGTTTCATTACGGATTTATACTCTTGAAAACCACTATCACTTCTATATATGTTGAATGCATTTATCTCCGCTTCAATTTATTTTTATAACTTATCTTTAATATTTTTAAATTTTTCAAGAAAAATAAATATTTAAATATAATTCTTCAAAAAATATTTAAATATAAAAAAATGAGTTTTTCATAACATATTATTATATTTTTACACTTTTAATAATTACATATACAAAGATAAAATTGTTTGCAAATAATTACTACAATCGCTTCATACCCACTATCTAAAACAAAATTTACCCAACCCGCCCCAGATTCACTTTTCGAAAAAAAACCTACTTTATTCAAAACGAATATGTTTGGAACTCATCGTGCGATTTGGATTTTGAGATCTCTATTTTTATTTGTATTACATAAAAATAACAAGTTAATATAACATTACATATACGATAATATATTTTCTATTTTAAAAATAGTAAAATTTAATGTCTACAGTTTGAGTTCTAAAATTTCAAAATTAAAATTGAGAAACTAAAAAAACCAAAATAAATTATAAAGATTAAATCTAAAAGGACTAATAAGCAAATTTTGACATCAAAGCATGTCCTATCAAATAGGGTTTAAAACGACACTTGATCAATTATCACAAGGCACGAAATGCAACTCTATGAATCACCCATAGACCTTAGGGGAAGTAATATATCACTATCAAATCTTTTTCACTTCGAAAAAGAAAACCTAGAGATAAATTAAATGAATAATTTAAAATAGGGGGAAACCATAGGAACCACGTGTAGTAGTGAAAATCAAGGTTTACAAAACCAATAATTCATCCCTAAAGCACACATGGAACCATGGGTCTAATACCAATATCTTGAATTTACCCTTTTAACTACCCAAAAATGGCATAGAAATGTAGGAAGGTACAATTGTAATTACGTGTTCAATAGTGTGACCATATAGTCATGTTCATGTATATATCCCCCATGCAACTTCATGGAAGTAGGGTCCTCATAGTGAAGTTTGAAAGTTGCATGAAGCTCACTATTTTAATTGTATTGTCTTCAATGATCATTCACTCTTTCCTAGAAAAAGAACCCTCTTTATATAAATCCCCTTCTTATCTTCTTCACCTTTATTACACCAACCAAAACCAAACCCTATCTGTCTTATTCTCTTCTCTTTTTATGGAAGTGGTGGACATTGCGGTGGATTTCCAGGACTACTTTCCATCCATGGTGGAGAGTATGGGTGCAGAAGGGTTCATAATGGAGTTGTGCAATGGGTTCAGGCTGCTGATGGACGTTGAAAGAGGGTTGATCACGTTCGAGAGCTTGAAGAGGAACAGTGTGGTGTTGGGGTTGAACGACTTGAGAGATGATGAGATCGTGTGTATGCTGAGTGAAGGGGATTTGGATGGCGATGGGGCTTTGAACCAGGTTGAGTTCTGTATTCTCATGTTTAGGTTAAGCCCAGGGTTAATGTATAACAATGCCTCTAAGCAATGGGTTGATGAATATATATGATGCTATTTCAAAGCAACATATATATATATATATATATATGTAAAACTGTTACTTATGTTTTCTTCTTCTTTCTTCATCTAAATTTGTTGTTTTTGATCAATTGTTGTGGGGGTAAGAATGCAATTGATCAATGGAATTAAAGTATGTCTTGGAAGAAATAAGAAATAAGTTAAACATTTTCAATTCCACTATTTTTTTTCCAATTTATTTTATTTAATATTTGCTGAGAATCTAATCTCGTGTGATTTAACTAATGATTAAAGTATTTATAGTCTCAACTGTGGCTTAATTTCGATTCGTCATAACAGCATTGCTATTAGGACTTTCATCTCTTCTTCTTGTTCACCCAAAAATAAGTATTTATCCAAAATTTTCTCTCTTTTTGTTTTATTTTTCATTTTTATTTAATTCAATTTATTTATTTTTATTTCTTATTTGGAAGCTTGGTGTCCACAACTTTGTATATCCATTGTCAAGGAGATAAAATAAAAATGGGGTAATTATTTTATATATTGGAACATATGATTATTTATTTTAAATACGAAAGGGTATTTTTATAAATTTTAATTAAATTAATATCCGGTTCGTAACATCAATTTAATTGGAATTTTAAATAATTGTATAAATATATATAATTGATGAAGATAATAAAATATTCATAATAAAATAAAATTTTATAAAAATATCAAAAAAAAACTTGACGATAAATTAATTTTTTATTAATGTAATTGTGTAAAAACTTCATTATATATATTTTAATTAATTTTTTAAAATAAAAAACTAAAATATCTTTAATATTATTTACTTTAATTACCAAATAATACTTCACCATTTAAAAACCTGAGACAAATAATATATTTTATTTTATATATTGCATAAGTTATCTTATTATGTGATTTTCATTGCAACTGAAATGTAAGGACATCATAACACATAAGCCATTGTGCGTATAACACGTATATTAGAATAAAAGGATAATATCATTATATGATTTAGGATAAATATCAAAATAATATATAAACTTTGGTCCAAATATACGATTTGATACAAAAATTTTAATTTAGTATAATTTTACACATAAAATTTTAATTTTAATTCAATTATTTATATTTAAAAATTATTTGTCTTAATTATGCGCTTTTTTCCAAGTAGTTTTTATTTGCCATATTAAATGCATAAATTTATGATTATATTGGATAAGTATTATTATTTACGTATGCAAGATGTAGAAGTAAAACGTTCTTATATCAATAACGGCGTTAGTGATTTATGAAAACTGAATTAAATCAACATTTTGTATGTGAAATTGCACAAAATCAAAGTAGCCGTATAATTTTGAAATTTATCCTATCATTCAATATTAAAATTAAAATTCTGATACCAATCTCTTATTTACCAACAAGTTTTGGGTATAATGGTAAGATACATTGCATTCCAAAGGAAAGAATGTAGATTCGGACCTTGGAAACGACATTGTTAACACAGACAATCATGAACCTTAAACATGAATTGTAAAAAAGACTTGAAAGAAAAAAAAATGACCCTACTAATATAATCTTTTTAATACTCTTGAACAAGTTACATTTAAATTTTTAACCGTTGGCATTAATTTTAAAATCGGTGAAAAATGTTAAATTTTAAGATTTTTTAAGAAAATATTGTCATTAATAGGAATCATGAACAATAAGAATATAAAGAAGTGGCACAATACAAAATTAAAACATTTGGTAAAAATTTTGATATTTTAAACCAATTTTAATTTTTTCTTAACCATTTTAATTTTTTATAATTTACATTTAAAATTAATAGTTATTAAATTAAATTATTGCACCTAATTAATAATTTTAAAACCTATATTTACATATAAATATATTTATATAGATGTAATTGAGCTATATTTGCACATATATTATATATATTTTATTTTTTACCAAAAAATGTACACTTTATTAAGAAACTAAAATTAGATTATAAATATATATATGTGTGAAAAATATCTAAACACCAATAAACTTGAAACAGTACACTGAAACATACTTGTATCAGTATATACCGATACCAAGACAAAAATAGTATGCCTATCGGTATAGTACTGACTACCTTGCTTAAAGGCTTATACTCATCATCATTTCGAATTCCAATTTTACAAACATCATCACAATTCTCTATCATTATAAGGCATTCCCAAAATGGTTCCCAATAGATCTTGCAACACTATTATCTCGTTAGATCTCATATATACACCAAAACACAACTAAAAAATAAAACTAAAATTAAAACCATCACTATTTTTAGATAATATAGAGTTAACAAGAACCACACCAATTTTTAGATAAAACAGGTTTTGATCATATATGTTTTTTTGACATAATATTTAGATCTACTCATAACCCTTTCGAACTCATAAATAGGAGGATAATATGCTTCAACATACTCGAGCTCATGTCCTCCCATATTGATAACAATATTCATACCAATCGAATTAAAACTCAATCGACTAGACTAAATTCTAAAATTTTTAAATACCTTTTTATGAAAGAAATCATAGTCATAAGAATTGAAAATTTATACTGTCAAATGATTTTATGAAGCAACTAAGATAGGATTGTGATCACATGACCAATTTATTTCACCTCTAATTAGACCTGGCATGACATAAGTATTAGACCCAAATTTGACATTGAAAACATAAAAATAAAACATGATACCATGTCTCAAAAATCATGTAATACAAAATATCCAACTATCAATTATTATATATAATTATAATCATGAGAAAGAATTATATGAAACAGTGACGTCATGTCATCTGTATTCCTTTTTCAATAGATTTATGTCACATCAACATTTTCATGCTAAAAAAATTAAATTTAAATTAAAATCTTGAAATTCAGGATAAGAATACTGATGTGGCATAAAACTATTAGAAAGGGATAATATCCCTATTTCATATAATCATTGCACAAATGTTGCCTGAATTGCATCTAATAACAATCTTGATTTTCATTTTTGAGATGATAAACAAAATTGGGCAGTACATGCATGTATCATACTGAATATTATCCAAATACTCCAAGCTATTGTCTTTTGAGTAAACTCTTGGGACACATATATCTTTTTCTTCTTTTACTTTAAAGCTGGAAAGAGTTAAAATTATTTTATTTTTACTTTATAAATGTGGATTTGTCTATTTCTCCTTTAGTCTCTTCTTTCATTTTCAACATCTCAACTCTACGATTTCCGTTACTTACTTGTACCCATCAAAAGGAATCACCTTTTGCGATAATATCAAAACCACTAAAAAAGATTCAAGGACAAGGATTGATATTACCACTTGGATCTAAAATCTACACGTCCGTACTCATAATTTCCATAGTTATACCAGTGCTTTGGAAGAGATCTCCCATAAAATATTTAGTGCACTCCATCATCTCTCTTCGGCTAAGCAGTATGTATTGCCACAATTCTTGTTTTTTTTCAGTTGTGAATCATGGCTCAGCAACCGTACTCACATTCGACCTAGCCCCAAGGTTGTTTTGCTCGGCCAAGAAATCTTGAATGGCAATTTAGTCGAGGTATAAATAATCTCTTGTTTCTTTTTTAGATTTGACGAGCATTTGCAAAGCTAATTGAGCAGTGGGGTAGATGATTTTCAGCTCTCAAAACATGTAAGAACAAAATCAGACAATAGAGCTTTAATTTCATTTGTCATATTCCACACTAAATAGTGATGGGACTTTAATTGTTTGGGATGCTATTGATTCATTAGTTGTTCTTCGAGCAGCACATGGAACAATAAGTTAGAATAGTACGTGATGAGTGGTTTTTTTTTCCTTGATAGAGCTATGTATTTATATGATATGGTTATTGTTTATAAATGTGATGTCGTAGGTAAGTTCCATACATGTCGACACATACGCCACTCTAAGTTCAACACGTGTTTATGCGATGTGGGTTCGCCTATATGATGGTGTGCGAACCCATATCGTGCGGTCTCACAAAAGGGTGCGAACTCATAATGTCACGTGAACTTGAAGTGCGAACCGTGTAGAACCCGAATTGGACTCAATCGGGTTATGGGTCAGTAATAGTGAGTATCATAACAATTTGTCCTCCACCTAGTTCGAAGAAGAGTTATAAAGTGACTCTTATTGGAACATGGTTCTATGAGGTGAAAGGTAACTTAAGGACTTATTAAATACGTTTTATACCTTAACTTGCAACGTACACTTCGCCACGTGTCAAGAAGGGATACAATTGTACGAAATTGATTGTGCCCTTATTTTTGGATATATGAATTGCTAAAGTGCAAAAAAAACCTTTTAAAAGAGAGTTAACTAAGCCCTAAAAATTACATTGTTTGAATTATAGATTTTGGAGAAGAAGTCATTGTTTAGAAGAACAATTTCAGAGGTAATTTCCCTAAAATTTACATTGCTCTTTCGATTTTTTTCTGGTTTTATTAGAACATCATGGCTAGGGTTGGAGCAAGTGAATGTATTATTCAAAGCATCCCTTCGCAACACCGTGAAGTCAGTACTCCAATGGAGGCTAAGGCCTATGTTTGCACTATGAATGTGGAAGAAACAAATCTCGTTTTGGCTGCTCGGGGAATTCAAATACCGAACTTCACTTACGACTTCTCAATTGCCGAATGATTAAATTGGTTGAGTGACACCAGCGACAGTAGTTTTTTTTACTTCCTTTGCGACTTCTCAATAACCAATCCATATCATAGGCATTAGGATGCAATGCTCGCACATCTCTACACAGAGCAGCCATTTCATTTGCCACAATTTTGCAAGTGCCCCTACATCCTCCTCCTAGGTAGGTGTAACATGCTCTTAAGATCATAGTAGGGTTGAGCAAAACTCGATTCGACTCTAAAAATTGAAAAAATTTGAATTTTGAGTTAAAAGAATCGAGTTATTCGAGTTAATCGAATTATTAGAGTCAACTCAAGTTTTTTTTCGGATTTCGAGTTCGAATCGAGTTTAATTTTCAAATTCAAATAACTTGAATAATTTAAATATACCAAACTAGAATATTTTATATTTTTACCCCAAATTCCCAAATCTTTTTACTTTTCCCCAATACTTTTACTCCCTCCCACTTTCCCCCAAAAACTTTTGCTCCCCTCCCATCCTACTCTGTATCTACCCCAAACCCATTTTCTCCTTTTTTTTTTTTGAATATTTTCCTCCATTTACTTTCCCCTAAAATTTTACTCCCCTAATCCTCAAAATTTTTTATTTTCCCTAAAACTTTTACTTTCACCCTTTATCCCCAAATAAAAAATCATTCAAAAAAATCTCTAAACCTAAATAGTAATAATTTTACTTATATATACTATTTATATTATTAAATTAATTCCACATTTTGTACTATTTATATTATTGAATTTTTAATCATATTAAATCTTTATAAATTTCATTAAATTTGAATTAATTATTGATGATGCCATAAAATATTCATGTTAAAATTTTATATAAGTGCCAATTTCACATTTTATCTTCGGGATAACTTTTATTGAGAAAAACACGGTTTTTATATTTAATATATTTTTAATTTCAAAATACATAGTGACAAAAATCAGAAGATAATTAAAGCAACTAAACAGGCAAAGAAGCTAACCCATATATAAAATATTAATAAATAAATTATGAGAAGATGAAAGTTAATAACAAATTTGATTACGATGGGTGACAATGGTTACAAGGACCCAAAGTCATTTTTTTTTTAAATTTAACTCGAACAAATATATTCAATTCGATTCGATTCGAATTCCATCTCACTCAACTCAATTCGAGAAAATTTCAAATCGAGTTAGGATGATAAAATAGGGTTCGTCAACTCGATTAACTCGAAATTTTTTTATTCGATTCGATCGAACATTCACCCCCAGGCAAGAGTTGTCAAACTACATTTTCCTTCACAATTCTTCATTATGCCTTAACAATTCCTACTGAAACACTTGTTGTTGTTCGAACCTAGTACTTTGTTGGGTCATCTGCTCCTTCATCAACCTCAGGTGCTCTTGTAAACCGAACAATTGTTGTGGCGGTGCTCCCTGGTCAGAGGGAAGTGACGGTCCCTAACCAGAGGGAGGGTTGAAATCGAATGAGTTGGAAGCACCTACATGGCCTGAGTTACCCAAATTCTCCAGTCGATCAACAAACCAACTAGCAAAAAGATCTATCTCACTAGGTCGATTGCCAGTGCCCGAATCTACTACTAGGCCTGAAGGAAAGTTAATGGAGAAATTCTCATTCGGGTGAGTCATTTTGGTTTCTTCTTTTTTTTTTTATCAATCTAAATATCTGAAGATTAGAAGTCTGTCCACACTTATCGTACCAAATTGTTGAGTGTTTCTGTATATCCTTTAGATGGGTGAAGCTATGTATTTATATGATATGATTATTGTTCATAGATGTGATATCATAGGTAGGTTCGATGCATGCCGACACGTACCTTACTCTAGATTTAACATGCATTTGTACGATATGGGTTCACCTATATAATAGTGTGTGAACCCACATCATGCGGTCTCATAGAAGAGTACGAGTGCCTTACATGCGAACTCATAGTGTCACCCAAACTTAAAGTGCGAACCGTGTAAAACCCGACCTGGACTCAATTTGGTTATGAGTTGATAATAGTGAGTATCATAGCAGTACTTAAAACAATGAGTTAGGAAAACTAAAATGCAATATGTTTGGTGGTATTTTTTTTACTTGCTTAATTTTAATTAGTTTTCTATCCACAAATAATTCTTGAATTTAAGTTGCAATTATCTTCTCCTTTTTTCTTTTGTAGAGGTTTTTTAGAGAAAAAGAAAAAAAGGGACCGATTGATTCACAGCAAACCTTATCCTTATTGTATCCTTATCTTTTAAGTGTATTTAAATTTGACGAGGTAAAAGAATTTATTAGGATAATTATTAATTCTCCTTCTTTCTTGTTGTTTTTCTTTTACTTATTTTACTTTGAGGTGAAATGAGTTGAAATTATAATTTTTGTCCTTATTAATGGGAATCATCTATTTCTCATTAAATTTCTTATTCCATTTTCAACAATATAAATATGTCTCATTTCAATTACCATGCTTTTGACTTGTACCCATCAAAAGGAGACACCTTTTAGTAGCTTAAGGTGATTAACTCTTTATGTAAAATTTCAGAGTAATTTTTTTAAAATTAAGATTTAGATATTATCACGGTTAAAATTTTTCTAATAAATTCTTTGATGCAACATTTTGAAATTAAAAATATATATTCACTTGATAGTCATGCAACTGTAACGCCCTAAAAATTTAAGAGTTAATTGTGAGAATTTGCAATAATTAGATTTCTGTATCTCTGGTTCTGAGCTTTGCTTCTGTGTGTAAAGTCTAGAGTTTGAGTTGCGTTGCTAGAATCTGAACTTGATTGATTGGGAACTTTCTGATACACTGTAACAGACACATGAATGTTATAATTGTAAGTGCATTATGAATAGTTATACTCTGCATATGCATGGGTTGGGATGTTGTGAAGAAGGAAGTAATCTACTCTGAGCCAGTGGTTAAGCCACTATGTGAAAAGTTCTGATTTTGGCGCTTTGACGCAATATGATCCAGTAGCTAAGCTATGTTATTGTAAATGTGTCAAACAGACACTTCGCAATGTGTAGGGATGGTTGGGCATTTAATGTCCGTAACAGTATGTTGGGATGGTTGAAGATGGTGTGTAGCGGATAGGGATTAGGAATATCTGCATCTGAATCTGATCTGCGATATATATATAAATGTCTATCTGTGAACAACTGATCTGTTCTGAATCTGAATTGTAAATAGTTCTGTACCGAACCGAATCTTTGAATATAACTACTTTACAAATGAATATGAATTGAATAATTTGACTACGGTTACACACTGAGTTCACAACTTATTCTGTTTTTGGTTGGATTTCAAGTGATCCCTAGTCTTGATCGGGTCGATGTCGCGGGAGCTCGGTCAACCTTTTATCTTTTATTTTAAGTATTACCACTAGGGATTTGCATTTTTATGGAATTTATGAAGATTATATGCTTTAAATTATTGTTATCTTGAATGTTACATAGGAATGTTTTCGTTTGACTAGGTGATGGTAGTATGGATTTTTGTATGAGTATTGTAACCCTCCAAACTTGGTCTAGACGTCTAGATTGGGTCTAAGGTGTTACAACAACAATAAAAATAATGTTGAAAATACTAATTAGGATTTTTTCTTAAAAACACTCATTCGAACTCATCATGATAAAATACTTTTTTTTGATAGAATAGTGTTCTTAAGAATAATTGGCGTTAGCGTTTTGATTGAAATAGCTAACAATATTAATTATTTTGACTAACTAATAACATTATACTATTAGAGACAAAATTGTTTCAAAAATTAAAATATATATTAAATATCAAGTCTTAGCATAGTCTAGGGGAAAAATTAAAATTTAGCCATTGTTCTATAATGTTTGTAAGCACTAAATTTTGCCCTAGCAATTATGGGTTTATTTTCAATTTTAAAAAATTAAAAATTTTGCATTTTGACCCTAAACTTTCTTGAAATTACATTTTGGCCCCAAAACTTTTAAAATTACATTTGACCTTAATACTTTCTTAAAATTACGTTCGACCCCAAGTTTTCTTTGTGATTGCAATCTGGTCCTACATCGGAAAATCTCCAAAATCCGTGAATTTGGGCACCTACCTCCGTGATTTTCGGCCACCACCTAAGGATAGCCTCCTTCCCCTAGCCACCTGCTACTGCAAAAACACACTATAAAGGGATTTTTCCCAAAATCAAACCCCATCAACATTCAAAAAAACCCACAAAAAGAGAGAAGAAGAGGAAGAAGAAGGAAGAAGAAGAAGAAGAAGAGAGAAGGCTCACCACCGACGGGAGTCGAGTCGACCATGGCGGCGGCGGCGAGCTAGGAGGAGAAGAAGAAGAAGAAGAAGAAGAAAATTAAAATGCAATATGTTTGGTGGTATTTTTTTTACTTGCTTAATTTTAATTAGTTTTCTATCCACAAATAATTCTTGAATTGAAGTTGCAATTATCTTCTCTTTTTTTCTTTTGTAGAGGTTTTTTAGAGAAAAAGAAAAAAAGAGACCGATTGATTCACAGCAAACCTTATCCTTATCGTATCCTTATCTTTTAAGTGTATTTAAATTTGACGAGGTAAAAGAATTTATTAGGATAATTATTAATTCTCCCTTCTTTCTTGTTGTTTTTCTTTTACTTATTTTTCTTTGAGGTGAAATGAGTTGAAATTATAATTTTTGTCCTTATTAGTGGGAATTTGTCTATTTCTCATTAAATTTCTTATTCCATTTTCAACAATATAAATATGTCTCATTTCAATTACCGTGCTTTTGACTTGTACCCATCAAAAGGAGACACCTTGTAGTAGCTTAAGTTGATTAACTCTTTATGTAAAATTTTAGAGTAATTTTTTAAAATTAAGATTTAGATATTATCACGGTTAAAATTTTTCTACTAAATTCTTTGATGCAACATTTTGAAATTAAAAATATATATATTCACTTGATAGTTATGCAACTGTAACGCCCCAAAAATTGAAGAGTTAATTGTGAGAATTTGCAATAATTAGATTTCTGTATCCCTGGTTCTGAGCTTTGCTTCTGTGTGTAAAGTCTAGAGTTCGAGTTGCGTTGCTAAAATTTTGTGATTGTTTTAAAACAACCTTCATCCATGCGTTCCGTAGTTAAGTTCAATTTTAGGTAAATTAGTGACAAGAATGAGCTTACTGGTTCACTGGTTAAGCATCTGTTTGGTTCTGAGTTCGAAGCTTGTAGTATGCGTTAGAAAATAATTTTTGGCAATTGTCAAAAGAAGGTGGTTAATTTTAAATAGTTTGAAGCATTTTTCTTTTACGTTTTCTTCTTCTTCTCTAAGTTATTTTTTTCCTTTTTCTTTTTAACCCTTTTCTTGTCTTTTATTTTTCCTTCTTTGGGATTCAATTCTACATTAATTGAGAATTCTTCGTTGCCTGTTAGGACGACGGTGCAATTGTTGAGTAAGTTTTGCTGTAGCTTTCCTCTCGTTTGCGAGTTCTGCCCAGTTAACATTAGTATGTCAATGAGGGTTTTCACTTGGTTGTTTGAATGCTTGCTTAATCGTTCGATTGGTTACCTTTTTAGGTAGAGATAATACAAGAGACGTTAATCCGTCGTGCTAGTCTGATTTCTCCTATTATGTACGAGAGGAGTGTGCAAGTCAAGTTGTGATTTTTTCGAATCTTTTAGAAATGTTTTGAAGGTGGGTTGTTTTGGTAAATTATTGAAATTGAAGGTATAATTGATTAATGATTGATTATTTAGGTTCCGGCGGTCTCCGTAACGTTCCCCTTCAAAGCGTAATCAGGTGAGAATCGAAAACCTCAGCTTTTACAAGTTTCGATCGACGAAAATAGTGGCTGTCGATGCCACACGGCTAGGCACACGAGCGTGTGACTAGGCCGTGTGAGTCACACAAGCGTGTGACAGGCCGTGCGTTCGGTCGTGTAACTCACTGTTCATAGAATTGGGGCCACAAGGGCTGGCACACGAGTGTGTGTCCAGGCCATGTGTGATCAAGATAGTGCAAGGTTCACACGGGTATAAGACACGGGCGTGTGTCTAGGTCTCACAACTCACTGTTTGTGACTTAGGACCACACGAGTAAGCACATGGGCGTGTGCCCAGGCTATGTGTGCCATATGGGTAAGGACACGGCCGTGTGTCCAAGCCGTGTAACTCTCTTTGCGAGTTAGAATCACAGATGAGGGGCTTGTGTAATGACCCAATTCGACCCTAGTCGATGCAGGTGGTTTCGGGACCACGAATCCAGTATAAAAAATAATATTTTCTTTTATTTAAATTATTTAATAATTTAATATCTATGCTATGTGGTAAAACATGTGATAAAATATTGTATATTAATTTGTGTGTTTGGGTGATTAATTTAAGTGAAAGGATTAAATTGAGTAAGTAAGAAAAATAGCTATTATGATTATAAGTGGCCAAATTTAGTAGTTTCTTTTACTATAAGGATTTGAGTGGCAAAATTTCCTTTGGTGATATAGTGGATGAGATGGACTTGTGAAATTAGTGGGAAGTGCTAATATTATATTTTTAAAGTGTAGTAAGTGGTTGTAATAATATATTATAATATTAGATAACATTAAAATAATAAAACAAAATGACATAGGAATTATCATCTTTTCTTCTTTCTTTGACCGAAACAAAAGAAAGAAGAAGAAAAAGAATGAGCTCCCAACCTTGACCAATTTGCATGTTTAATTAAGGTAAGAGTTTGAAATTGATTTCTTGAATTTTAAGCATTTTTGAAGTTGTTGCCATGAAATCTATATTGCCCATATTCAAATTTTGATTTGGTTGTTCAAAGTGAATGTTGCCATGGATGAAAAGCTTGATGTTTGTATAATTGTTGATAGAATATGATAGATGAAGGTTAGATTAACAAGCTTCTCTTTAGTAATATTGATGATATTTAGCCTAAGGGATTATTTATAAAAAATAAAATTTTTTAAGGGTTTAATAGCAAAATAAATTGAAGAAAGGGGCGTATAGAGATCAAGAGTATTGACTCTTAATTGTTGTAGTCAAATTCATGCTATTTTGTATTTTAGCTTCAAGGACTAAGTTGTAAACATTATAAATGTTTGGGGGTACAATAGTAAATTGCACAATAAAGTAATTATGGATTAAATTGTATGGAAATAAAATTAAATGAGCTTAATTGGAATTGTTTTAGACCGAGAACAAAAAGAAATCGGAGTGGATCGGGAAAAAGCTAAATTAAGCAGTAGTAGGGAAGCTTAAATTGTCGACTTTCAAGGTAAGTTTGTAAGCAATTGGATTGATACAAATTTTATTCAATGTTGAATTGTATATGCTAAAGTGAAATAATAGACTTAATTATATAAAGTCGAATGTGGTATGGAAATATTTTATTATATTCGAAAGTGAGAAAAAATGCATATTATAAATGTAAGCTTGAATTAATTTGGGTGGATTGAATATTTGTATATGTATCAAATATAGTTACGTGAAAATAGAATGTGATTGATGCTGGAAATTAAATGAGGATATATATATCTTATTATGTATAATGGTTGTTGCGAATGTGATATTATGTGATGGGAGTGTGATGATTTTGAATTTTTAATCTTAAGTGTATTTATTTGGATGAAATGAAATCATGAGTATATTTAGTAATGAGGAGAAGATAAAATAATGGCACTATGTGTGCGAGTCAAAATACCGAAACCTTGTGTATGCGAAATAGGTTGAGTGGCACTGTGTGTGCGGATTTATTCACCGAAACTTTGTGTGTGCGAGATCGGTTGAAAACCTTGTGTGTGCGGATTTATTCACCGAAACCTTGTGTGCGAAATCGAGTTGAGTGGCACTGTGTGTGCGAATTTATTCACCGAAACCTTGTGTGTGCGAGATCGGTTGAAGAGCACTGTGTGAGCGAATTTATTCACCGAACACTGTGTGTGCGAGATCGGTTGAAAGGCATTGTGTGTGCGGGTTATCGATTTTTGCTCAAGGATAGAAACACTTAGTAAAGGTAAACAAAAGTGTCAGGTATGTACATATTGAATAATGGTTCATCAACTTGGTGCAAATTTATTTAAGTTATTTCGATATGGTATGAAGGATATGAATACTTAGTCCATTTGTTTTGAGTTCTAATGAGCATGAGATTGATGAATGTTAATCCAATATGTGTTTTAAATTTTACGAATTATTCAATAGTTAGATCGAATAAATTAAAAAGAAAATGGTGTAATGCGTGGTTGTGCACTTTACCTTTTGCCTATAACTTACTAAGCTATTTAAGCTTACCTGGGGTGTTTGTTACTTTGTTTTATAGATCTTTATAGTAGAAGCTCGTGCTCGGGGATCCTTGTCAAAGTCAAGCACACTATCGATTACTTTGGTACTTTTTGGAAATAAATTTTAAGTCCATGGCATGTATAGGCTAATCTAGTATTTTGGGCTTATCTTTTGAATTAGATGTTATAATGCCTTGTGAAAATGGCTTTACTTCTACTATGAATTAAGTGAGCATGTTGAGTTTGTATATATATATATATATATGTGTGTGTGTGTGTGTGTGCATTATATATATTTGGCTTAAGCAGGTTTTAAAAGAAAAGTATTATGAATGAGTTAGTTTAATGTTTTTATATTTGTGAAGAGTTAGCATACACATTCGTTCATGGCTAAAAATTTTTAATGTGGTTGGTATAGTTATTGAAAGTTGTAAGTTAATTCTTTTTTTTTCTTTGGCAAAAAAGTAAGTTCCATAACAAGGCTCGTTACAAGTAAATTATTTATATTGAATGGGACTTATGTGCATATGTATTGAAACTAGCCTATGTCAATTGCTTAGTATGTGTTTAAGTGACCTCGAGCTATGAATAATTGTATGGAAGTCATGAGAAGCCAAGTATGTTATTAACGAAATTTTTCATTGATTTAGATTGTTGGATGCATATTACCTTGTATGTATATATATTGACCTTAGGTATATGCTTGGATGTATGGTTAAAGAATAAGTAATTAAATGTTGAATGTTTTACATATGTACCAATTCGGCTATTACTTGGAATTGATCATGTGGAGTGTAATTTATTCATGGGAGATTTGTAATTAGATGAAATATGCTTGTGTAATTTGTATAATACAAATGATATGTGTTTAACACGTGGTTGTACAATTTGAATGCTCTGATTTTGGTTTTAGGTTTAATAATGCCCGTAACCCTAATCTGACGACGGATACGGGTTAGGGGTGTTACAGCTTGGGCATGTGCTAGGCCGTGTGATCCACACAGGCAAGGACACGGCCGTGTGTCCAGGCTATATGGCAGTATAACGTAGGCCCGAAACCCATTTTTGAAGCCGTAAATGTGGTCTATGACTGATAATGATTTTTCCTATTGTATGAATAATCTAAACTTGATTGATTGGGAACTTTCTGATACACTGTAACAGACACATGAATGTTATAACTGTAAGTGCATTATGAATAGTTGTACTCTGCATATGCATGGGTTGGGATGTTGTGAAGAAGGAAGTAATCTATTCTGAGCCAGTGGTTAAGCCACTATGTGAAAAGTTTTGATTTTGGCGCTTTGACGCAATATGATCCAGCAGCTAAGCTGTGTTATTGTAAACGTGTCAAACAGACACTTCGCAATGTGTAGGGATGGTTGGGCATTGAATGTCCGTAACGGTATGTTGGGATGGTTGAAGATGGTGTGTAGCGGATGGGGATTAGGAATATCTGCATCTGAATCTGATCTGCGATATATAAATATATGAAATTGCATATATATATATATATATATATATAAATGTCTATCTGTGAACAACGATCATTACGAATCAATTGTTAATAGTTACATCAAACGAATCTTTGAATATAACTACTTTACAAATGAATATGAATTGAATAATTTGACTACGGTTTCACACTGAGTTCACAACTCATTCTGTTTTTGGTTGGATTTCAAGTGATCCCTAGTCTTGATCGGGTCGATGTCGCGGGAGCTCGGTCAAACTTTTATCTTTTATTTTAAGTATTACCACTAGGGATTTGCATTTTTATGGAATTTATGAAGATTATATGCTTTAAATTATTGTTATCTTGAATGTTACATAGGAATGTTTTCGTTTAACTAGGTGATGGTAGTATGGATTTTTGTATGAGTATTGTAACCCTCCAAACTTGGTCTAGACGTCTAGACCGGGTCTAAGGTGTTACAGCAACAATAAAAATAATGCTGAAAATACTAATTAGGATTTTTTTCTTAAAAACACTCATTCGAACTCATCATGATAAAATACTTTTTTTGATATAATAGTGTTCTTAAGAATAATTGGCGTTAGCGTTTTGATTGAAATAGCTAACAATATTAATTATTTAGACTAACTATTAACATTATACTATTAAAGAGACAAAATTGTTTCAAAAATTAAAATATATATTAAATATCAAGTCTTAGCATAGACTAGGGGCAAAATTGAAATTTAGCCATTGTCTTATAATGTTAAAAAAGCGATGCAAACCTAAAAATAATGGAAAGTCATGTGTCAACCTCTAAGGCTCTTAAAATATTCAAATTATATATAACAAAATAATATTTCAATTGAAAAGTTAATGATATTAATTATTTGAACTAAATAATATTATAACAAAAATATAGAAACCAAATTATGTTAGAAATTAAATTATAAATGTTAAATTTCAAATTTAATATATTAAAGGGACCAAAACTAAAATTTTAACCATTTATCTAAAATTTAAGAAAAAAAATGTGAGCTTCATATAGATAACAAAATCACTAAAGAAATCATTGTTCGAAAAAAGGTACTATTTAAATTTGTATATATTAACAATTTACTTCTATAGAAAAAGGTTCTCAATTAAAAATAATTGTTAGATAGAATAAATAGTGAAAAATGCACTATGAGAAAAATATAATATCGTATACAGTATCAATATGTTAGTAATAATAGTAATGCAATACAATGCAGTAGCAGTAACATAACAAGATACCTGTAACCGGACAAAGTTGAAAATTAGAAGAAGAATTTTGTTGAGGCCTATATGAACAGTTTCCTTAAGACAGATTCGACCTCTCTTCAGTGCTTTGAGTAACGTTGGACGTTTGTCTCACGTTTGTCTCTCAAGATACAACAACAAACAATCACAGTAGTAGCACAACAATAGTGATCAATCGAATACAATCTTGTCTTTCTCTATCACCAAGAGGAATGAATTTAGAAGGAATTTTTGAGATTGATGGTTTTGATGATGTACTTTGGAAGTCTCCTAACTTGACTTTATATAGAAGAGAGGAAATAAATGAAGAGCTTTAGACCGATTCATGAAGAGTTTTGTTGAAAAGTTTACATATATATATATATAAGTGAACAAACACAATAAATGAAAAGATAAAATATTAAACCAAAAGCAATGAATCTATTCACCAAGAGATATAATTGTTCAAAAGATACAACTGTTTATCAAGAGACAAAACTATTGTTTAATTTGAGCATCAATTTATCATTCATCACTCAATAATTTTGAGCATATTATATAGAATATAAATCCATAATTTATTATTCAAACCTTCAATTTTATCAATAAAATAATATGCCTCAAAGTTCTAAAATATCCATTATTTTCCAACATGCACTTATTTAATCCTTCATTTATAGAAAAGTTAATAATACAAAGTCAAGGGTAATGTAGTAATTGCCATCAGTTTTTTTTTTGTCTCATTTTAGTACTTAAGTTTAGTTTCAAAGTTCAGTTTGGTATCCAAACCAATGATATCATGGGCTCAATGAATATTTGACAGGTGTGCTCTAATGTAAATAATATAGGTACTTAGTTAGATCAAAGAAAAAAATTCAGGTATCAAATTGAATGTTAAAGTCAAACTTAGGTACCAAATTGCGACTAAAACAACCTCAATAATGTCGTAACCATTTTTTTATTTACTTCCTTTCAAATTAATGTAGCATCACGATTCCTAGTCTTTGTTTTGTGACACAATGCTTAGAACTATATATAGTCCTTCTCCGACCCTTTAATAAGAGGATTCGACGTTGGGTTTTGAAAATAGAAATGAAGCAGTGTTAATTATCGCTTAAAAGTACATTACATACTTTAAATATTGATAATTTTTGTTTTAACCATTATTTGGTGTGATCGGATCACCTTTATTTTAATAAAACATTTTGCTTTACTAAAATGCAGTGTTTTTGGTCGGATCACCTTTATTTTAATAAAACATTTTGCTTTACTAAAAGAAGTTTTAAAAGTCGGTCCGGAGTCGATTCACATACGAGGAAGGGTTAGCACCCTCGTCGCCCAAAATTGGTACCAAAATGATTAATTAAAGTCTTAGTGTCGGAAATTTTAAAAGGTTTTAAGATCTGAGATCCTTTAAAATGTTTGGATAATTAGGTAGTAATTTTGAGATTTCTTTGCTCGGAGGATCGAACATCACATCCAAAGACGTTAGGACATGATGCTCTAAACCTTCGTAATCAAAGCTATCTCATGGTTTCTGAAGTTTATCAAAAGGATGTTTAGTTATTTAGTCAAGCGGAAAATCGCAACCCAAAGACGTTAGGGCACTATTTCCAATTCCTAAATACAAAACATTGCCTTTATTTTAAAAGTCTTTGCATAGAGTGTAATGACTTTTCAAAATGCATCGTATGGGATTGAATTTAAGAAAAGGTTTGAGTCAAAATTGAAATTTCTTTGTCCGAAAAGATATAAACATCACATCCGATGCGTTAGGACACAATGTTTTAATCTCTCGTAATCAAAGCCATCTCGTGATTTGCAAAACTTTGTAAAAAGGATGTTAAGTTATTTAGTCAAACGAAAAATCGCAACCCAGCACGTTAGGGCACTATTTCTCGAGTTTCTAAATACCAAAACATTGCCTCATTTGAAAATTTTTTAGATGAAATTCAATAATCTTCCGAATGATGTTTAGTTTGATAATATAATACAAAATGAAGATAACAAGCGTAGATATGAATGTGGTAAATAAAGAAATGCAAATAATAATATTAATAGTATTAATAATAATAATAATAACATGATAATGACAAAGTGGTAATGGAAATAAATAATAATAATGAAAAAAATAAAATAAATAGCGAATAAATAAGGCGAGAAATGATAATAACAAAAGATGATGATGGTATATAAAAATGAAATAATGATGATGATACGTAAAAAAAATAATTATTGTCATTAATACATGAAATATATATATGGAATAAAAATATATACATGCCAAAAAATAAAATGATATAATGATAGTAATAATATAGACAAAATATTGGTAAAATAGATAACCATGATAATGAAAATAATAAAGGATAATAGATGAAACAATCATCTCAACCCTAATAATAGTAAATAACAAATAATAATAATAATATAAATAAAGAATAGTGAAAATAAAATCAAAATAATAAATAATATATGCTATAGTAAGTGATAATAATAAAAACAAATAATAGTCAAAAGGAATAACTAAAAAAATAGTGATGAATTACAACAATGTATTATCAAAAGGCTAAAAATTTACAAAATAACTGAAATAGGGTTAAATTGTATTTAAAATAAAATTTTAGGGGTTAATTCGAAATAAAATAAAGAAGATGGGGCTATTTATATGCGCGAACATATTGGAGGGACCAAAGCAGCAATTAATCTCTTTTGTCAAAACGCATAGCAGCAAATAGGGACCTAATCGCAAATCTGGGAAAATTATTGAGCTAAATTTAAATTACAAAGACTTGATTGCAAAATTATAAAAATGCGGAGGGACCGCGCACGCGCAAATAGACCATCTTTTCGGCAAAACACGCGGATCCTAGGCGGGTCGGATCGGGTCGGGTTGCTCCAGGGTGAAACGACGTCGTTTTGGGGCTTTTGGGCCTTGGCCAAAGCAGCGTCGTTTTGGTTCGACTATAAAATCAAAACTTTTTACAAAAAACTTCATTTCTCCCCATCCCTAAAAAAAACTGATTTTTGCTTCTCTTTTCTCTCTGCGGTGAGGAATTCGTGAGGGGGGCCATGTCCGTCGCCGTGGCCGAGACTCGGCCACCGTCCACGATGGTAGGAAAATAAAAAATTGTTTTTTATTTTTATTTTTTATATTTTGAACTATGTATACTTTTATAATAACCCTTTTTAAAAAAATAATCTTTCAAAAAGTCACCTTTTGTTTTCTTTTTTTTTGCTTTTGTGAATCTTCTTTTTTTTTGTTTTGGATCTGCTTCTCCTTTTTTTTTTGCTTTGAAATTCTTCTTTTTAGTCTATTTCGAAAGGAAAAAAAAAACAACTTTTGCTTCGATCTTTCTGCTTTTTTGTTATTGATTTCCAGAGAAAAGAAAAAATCATCCTTTTACAAAGTTGTTTTCGGCCTCTTTATAGCCGAAACATGTGTTTCTCTTGCTTCTTTGCCTCTGTGTGTTGTCTTTTCTTTGCGGGCGTGGGGAGCGGATGGGCGGTGGCGGAGGCGGCGGTGTCGGAGGTAGGTTCGTGGTGGGTGATGTCGAGTGAAGGGTCGGTGGGGTTGGTGGCTAGGGTTGCGGCGCTAGGGTTCTCGAAACCCTAGCTTCTTTGAAAAAAGGAAAGGGGCTGTTGGGCCCGTCGTTTGTTTGGGTTGGTTTTTATTGGGTTTGGGTTTGGAGTTATTTTGGGTTTGGGTATGGGTTTGATTTTGTTTGTAATTTATATATATTTATTTTGTTTGTAATTGGGTTTATTTTAGTAATTGGTAGGGTAATAATTGGGCTTTGTCAGTTGCCCTCTTTGCTCATTTTCGTATACGAGAATAGAGCAAAGACTTAAAAAGCCAATGTTGCCGACCTCACCGAGTCTTGGCCTCTCAAGTGCTTTTCTTCAAGTTGCGTTGCTTCGCATACGCATCTTGTTGCTTGATCTACTTCACCGATATGTGGCTTCAATCTACTCTTTGCTGCGACTTCAACTTGTTTATTTTTCGATCTGCTCTTGCAAATTTAGGAATGTCTAAGCTGCTATCTTCAATCGATCCTTACAAACTCAAGGGTTACGGTGAATCTTTGATCAAATCTTCTTCAATCGATCCTTGCAACTTCAAGAGATCAAATCTGCTTTCTTGATCTGCTTCTTGCAACTTCAAGAAGGTCAAATCTGCTATCTTTGATCGATCCTTGCAAACTCAAGGATCACCAGGTGAATCTTTGATCTGCTTCCGCAACCGGGAAGGTCAAATCTGCTTCTTTCAATCGATCCTTGCAAACTCAAGGATCACCGGTGAATCTTGATCTGCTTCCGCAACTTGGGAAGGTCAAATCTATTTTCTTCAATCGATCCTTGCAAACTCAAGGATCACGGTGAATCTTTGATCTCTTTGAACCGGGAATGTCAAATCATTATCTTAGATCGCTTCTTGCAACTTCAAGAAGGTCAAATCTGCTATCTTCAATCGATCCTTGCAAACTCAAGGATCACCAGATCGAATCTTTGATCGCTTCCGCAACCGGGAATGTCAAATCTGTTATCTTAGATCGCTTCTTGCAACTTCAAGAAGGTCAAATCTACTTCTTCAATCGATCCTTGCAAACTCAAGGATCACGGTGAATCTCGATCTTTTTCCGCAACCGGGAAGGTCAAATCGATCTCTTTGATCTACTCCACTTGCATACTCGGGGAGGCGAGATCGCTCAACCATCTTGTCCTTCTTGAGGGCGTAACACGTAGAATGAATACATACTTATGCCTAATGATTAGGATGCCATGAGTATGATGAGTCGAAATGTTATGAGTATGATTCCTATTTAAGGTGTTATCACTCATTTGTATGCATCAAGGTTTTATCTTCGTTTCCCTCTCGGTGACCGTTTTTCGCATGAATGGCTTGCCCTGTGGAAATTTGAAGCCTATTTTAGGCCTTAGAACAAAGGTGCGCCTTGACTTCTAGCCGCCTTCTTCCCGAGTCACAACTCCTTCTTGAAGAATACTCGACTTGGTTTGTTTTAGATTAGTTCTCAACAATTTAGGGTTTTGAATCTTTCCTTATCGAAAATTGGCTGTTATACTTTTTTAAATGACCAAGCAACATTATTTACCCTTGCCACAATTCTTGAATCGGGCGAGGAAACTTCATAGAAATGGTCTTTATTGAGACCCTTTTTCTCCAATGTCTTTATCTTGTGTTCATGGAAGTTCTAAACAAATGTTACATTTTGGCTTCTGTTTTATCTAGAGATTTCCAAAGTGATCGTGGAACTTTCTTTTGTGAAATCATTAGTTCATCAATTTGTTTTTAATGCATCATGTTAATGATGGATAACGATGAACCGATTTCAAAGAGAATCAAAATGAATTTATCTATGAAACAAAGAAAATTGATTTGGGACATATTCCTCCTTTTTTGGAGAAAATAACTCAAAAATGGTAAAATAACAACATGGATCGAGCGCCTAGACATCGCCAATTGGGCTTCTATATACAAAATTCAAGAAGGCGCTCTCGAGCTCGTCATGTGTTTAGAAGACTCAAGTATTTTGTCGATGCCCGATATGCAGCGTACTTCCTCTTACATTGATTATGGCGCCACGAGATCGCGACGTGTCCATTCAAAATTTGAGCCGCCTTTTGGGTTTTCAACTCAAAAAGCCCTTTGGTCTCAAGGTGCCCTTTTGCGGGTTTTCACCTTGGCCTCTCGTTTTTTTTTTGAAGTCTCAAAGTGCCCTTGCGGGTTTTCACCTTGGCTTCTTCTATCTTAAGCAAAGTATTTTTAAGCGAATCGAGTTCACGGGATTGGGCAAGCTTTTCCGTCCATCTCTGTCGAGAATCGGTGCACCTCCAGAAAGCTTTCTTTACCACATCGGTCCTTCCGATTCGGCATCCATTTCCTCTGTGGTCTTTTTGTATGGGAAGGATCTTTTTCAATCTGAGGTCCCCTTCGTGGAACTCCCTTGGCGAACTTTTTGTTGTAAGCTCGCATCATTCGCTTTTGGTACATCGGCCGTGACGGATAGCTCTCAATCTCTTTTCTTCAATTAAGTTCAAGCTGGTCATATCGAGCTGGATCCATTCGACTTCATCCGTTTACTTGACAATACTCGAGAGAAGGTATTTCTACTTCAATAGGTAGGGCGCCTCCATCCCATAGACCAATGAAAAGGCGTTGCCCAGTGAGAGGTTCGGACGGACGTTCGATAAGCATAAGTCTGACGGCGACTTCTCATGCCGATCTCTATAAGTCTCGATCATCTTTCCCACTATCTTTTGATGTTTTTGTTGGTACTTCCTTGCCCATTCATTTTTAGGCGTCTGGTGATGAATTGTGGTGTTTGATGTTGAATTGGCTACAAACCCTATATCGTGCTATTGTTTAAGTTCGGTAGCGTTATGCGATATGATCCTTTCGGGCATTCCATATCGACAAATGATTTCCTTCTTCAAAAACCGACTAACCGCTATTTTAGTGGCGTTAGCATATGAGGCGACCTCTACCCATTTCGTGAAGTAGTCGATAACCACAAAGATGAATCGATGCCCATTCGATGCCTTGGAGATATTGGCCCAATAGCGTCCATGCCCCATGGAAAATGGCCATGGCGAAGTCATAACATGTAAAGGTGGCGAAGTGCGTGAATCTTGTCTCCATAAATCGGCATTTATGACATTTTTGGCATAGTTGATCTGATCTCCTCCATGGTGGACCAATAATATCCGAATCTCATTATTTATGCGGCCATTGTGAAACCATTAGCATGAGTTCCACAGACACCTTCATGGACTTCTTCTAGGATTAGCTTAGCTTGGTGGCGTCTACACACCTCAGCAACACTTGATCCTTCCTTTTCTTGTATAAGACTTCTCCATCCAAGACGTAATCACAGGCTAATCTCCTCAGCGTCTTTTTTTCATTCTCAGTGGCTTGATCAGGGTACTCACGATTCTTTAAATACCGCAATATATCATGGTACCATGGTGGGCCAGTTTTCCCTTCTTCCTCGACATTGTAGCAATGGGCTGGGTCTTGATGAATGCTCATTTGTATTGGCTTCATATCTTCGCTTTCATTTATTCGGACCATGGAAGCCAGGGTGGCCAGGGCATCGGCCATCTGATTCTCGTCCCTGGGCAGGTAATTGAAAGTGATGTCATCGAACTCTTTGATAAGTTCTTGGGCCAATCTTTTATAGATAACCAATTTTGGATCCCTGGTTTCCCATTCTCCTTTGAGTTGATAGATTACCAGAGCGGAGTCTCCATAGACTTCTAACACCCTGATTTTGTATTCGATAGCAGCGCGGAGCCCCATGATGCAAGCTTCATATTCAGCCATATTATTAGTGCAATCGAAATCCAGTTTACAAGTGAATGGATAATGGTCTCCTTTTGGGGATATCGAGGCGCCTCAATTCCATTGCCCATGACATTTGATGCCCGTCAAAATTTAATTTCAAGGATGGTCTTGAGTACCTTCTTCAATGTACGCCACGTACATCAAGTCTTCATTAGGAAATCAAAATCTAAGGGCTCATAGTCTTCAAGGGCTCTCTTGGCTAGAAAGTGCGCTATCGCGCTCCCTTTTACCGCCTTTTGGTTTACATAAGCGATGTCAAATTGGAAGCGAGGATCGCCACTTGGCCATCCTTCCATTCAAAGCGGTAGATTCCATCATATACTTAAGGGATCTAGCTTTGAGATGAGCCATGTCGTGTGATCTGACATGTATTGCCTCAACCTTGAGTTGTCCAAATCAAGGCACAACATAATTTCTCGATTGGCGGGTACCTCATTTCACATGCGGTGAATTTCTTACTAAGGTAGTATATTGCTTTTCTTTCTTCCCGATTCATCATGTTGACCCGCCGCATCCCATCGAATTATCAAATCTTGTTAGATAAAGGATGAGGGCTTATGCAGTTGGTGGCGTTATCTGGGGCTGAGGCGGTATTGTTTCACCTTTTGAAGGTCTTTTGGCACTCTTCATCCCGTGCAGGTTGTGTTTCTTGAGGAGGCGGAATATGGGATCACATCTCCGATCGGTTGTGAAATGAGCAAAGCGATGTAATTCGACCTTCTAAAAACCTCTAACTTCTTTTGGGTGCGTGGTGGAGGTAATTCTTGTATGGCTCGACTTTATCTGGGTCAACCTCAATCCCTTTTCATGACTATGAACCCAAGCAACTTCGGACCGAGCTCAGAAGGTACACTTTGGGGTTAAGCTTCAACTGGAATTTTCTCGACCTCGAGTAATTTTCTCAAGACACTGCACATGCTCTTCTTGATTCGGGATTTGGCGATCATATCGTCGCGTAAACCTCAATTTCCACATGCATCATGTCATGGAATAAGGTTACCATAGCTCTACGATATGTCGCGCTTTGCATTTTTAGCCCAAATGGCATTACCTTGTAGCAAAATGTTCCCCACATGGTTATAAACGTTGTCTTGTCCATGTCCTTAGGATGCATTTTATTTGGTTGTACCGAAAAACCATCCATGAAGGAGAACAACGAATACCTGTTTGTATTGTCTACTAAAGTGTCGATGTGAGGCGTGAAAAATTATCCTTGGTGGCCTTGTTCAGTCTCTGTAGTCCACGCACATTCGTACCTTCCGTCTTTCTTGGGGACGGGGACAACGTTAACCACCAATCAAGTACTTGACCACTTGTAAGAACCGGCATTAAATTGTTTCTCGACTTCTTCTTTTATCTTTAACAAGGCGTCGGTCTCATTCTTACGAGCTTACATTGGGTGGCTTGCATTCTTCCTTTATGGGCGATCGATTGTCTTGCAATATCGATTACTTAGTCGGGCATATCTTGAGTACGACCATGCGAACACATCCTTGAATTCATGGAGTAGTTCGATGAGGTCCGTCTGGTTTCTGCGATAATACAAGCTCAATTTTCACCTCTTGCCCTCTCCTAGGCTCACCGTTTCTATCGACTCTTTATGGGGTAGGATCATTTTTCTTCTTGCTCTACCATTCTCAACAAATCCAGGAGGCAAGTCGCGTTCATGTCATTTCCAAAGTCCTGAGATTCCTCTGAACACATGTCTTGCTCAAAGCAAACCTCTGAATCTGTAGTATCATTACTCATATCATTGATGTCTAGAGACCTGTAATGGGTATCGAAGGGTGTATAAAGAATAAATGAATTTGAGGACAATTATTCACATGATATGAATGAGAACAAAGAATAAATGGTAAAAATGTAAAATAAGAGAATATTTAGTAGAATTGAAGATGCATTTTATTAAAACAAAATGTCCGAACATAAGCCTATTTCACAAAAGAAATCTCATTGTTTCTAGGCTTAAAAACAACAAGAGTGTTCCGAATATTACTCTGCAAAATCTCTAAACACTACAGGAAATTCCTCTGCAGTCCAATTGTCTAATGTGCTTCCAGGTTCATATGGGCGGATGCCCGACAAGCTTCTTTGATCAATCTCCTCCTCGTGTATGGCATTGATGTGAGGACATTCCCCTCTAGGAGACTCTTTTCCCGGGTAAATCATTCCTCACGTCTGAAGGTCACGAGATATGTGGGGAAATGTCATCGGTTCCCACTTAACGTCTTCTCCATTCAGCCTGGCATTTCTCCTTTCTTGTCTCTTCTCTATCTCCTTCTTCATTTGTTTAGCATCTGGTTTGAAACCTAAACCAAAGCGATCCCTTTTTTCCTTCAGCATCGGGGCCTGGACTTTCCCTTGGAGATATTTACCCAATCCTTTTCCGGGTAGGGCTCCTTTTCCCACTGTCATTTGCAATCCCATCCTGGTAGTCTTGGATAGTTTAGGTGACGGGACTTTATTTCCTTCTGAAATGAAAGTCGCATTCACGAACTCTAAGGATCGAAATGAACATTCAATGGCTTCCTCATTCGTCTCTAGGTATGGTAACGTTGGTAACGATTGCTATGATATCATCTTGACGTTTATAGTTACCGGTAGATTTTACATTACCAATTTCAATTTACAGTGCGATGATGAAGATCTGACTCATTGAATGAATCGAGGCCTCCCTAGTAGCGGTTGTAAGAAGGCTTGATATCCATGACCAGAAAGTCTACTTCATAGGTATTAGGCCCGATCAATAATGGTATGTCTATTCTTCCCATCACTCTTCTTTCGGTGCCATCGAATGCTCTCACTATGTTTTGGCAGGATTTCATATGAGAACTATCTATCGGTAACCTCTTGAGTGTGGCTAGTGGTAAGACATTTAATCTTGACCCATTATCTATTAGCACACTTGGCAAGGTGTATCCCTTACAGCGGGTAGTTATGTGTAATGCCTTTCTTGACCCCATACCTCCGGTGGGATTTCGTCATCGTTGAAGTAGATGAAATTATCGGTAACTTATGTTACTAACGAGACGATCCAACTTGTTGGCGGATATATCTTTAGTAACATAGGTCTCATTCGATACTTTCATTAATGCTTGATGCACTTGAGCTTCGAGTAGTGCTAACACGAGAGATCTGGGCTGGTTGTTTGTGCGGTTGTTCCACCACTTTGTATTATTTGTGTTTCAAAATTTTAAGAACTCTTTAGCCTCTTCCTCTTTTACGGGCTCATTGACAACGGCTTGGGTTCTTTTTCTGTCAATCGACCACGATCTTGATTTAGCGCTCCGTTCTCTATTTTCGGGATCATAACGCTTTCCACTTGGCGTATAGGAACCTTCGTTCTTGACTTCCTCAAAATACTAGTGGAACCTTGCGCTCTGGTGTTGTCACGTTGCAATTATAATTCCAAGGTACCCTTTTACTATCTTGGTAGGGAAAGGAAGCGGGTTTCGAATTGTGATTTTGGTCTTCCACATACTCACCCCCGTGTTCGCGAAATGATGATTCTCGGGTAATTAACTCCGGGCTTTGTCAATTCTTCCTCGGTCGCGCATATTTCCTCTTCCTCCACTCCTTCTTCATAAAACTCCAACTCTTTGTTGTCCATGAGGCCTTGCACCAAAATTTTAAAATCGGCACATTCTTGGATCTCGTGCCCCCTCGTCTTATGGAATTCGCAACAATTCTTCATATGTATTTTGCTTCCTGTAGAATCTGACTCTATCAATCCTCTTTTTACCATTTCCTTCGGACTATTATGCAATGGGGTCTTCACTTGGTGGCGTCTCTCTTGATCTTTCTCACAATCTCTTCACCGATTCGTTCACCCTTTTCCTCATGATTAGGCAATGGGTTCCCCTTTCTTACCAAGTCATCAAGCGCTATAACACCCATTTTGATTAGCCTCTCGACTACTTTTTTGAAGGCGAGGCAATTCTCTATCGAATGCCCCTCTATCCTCGCGTGGTAATCGCATTGGCGTTTAGGTCGTACCACTTAGGGTATGGAAATTTGCAATGGTTGTAAGTAAAAGCAGGGGACACGATGTGCTCATTGAATAAAATCTGGTATAACTCTTTTATGCGTTATCGGAATCGGCGTGAATTGGATCCTTTCGAATTTGATCTAGTTCGATTCTGTCTTCTTGGCCACAGTTGCCGGTTATAGCGCCTTTGGTGATTAATCTGCGATCGCCTTTGGGTATCCTCTATTATATGTACTCACATTATTTACCTCCTTTGTCTTTCTTCTTAGGGCGACTCTCTGGTGCTTTCTCTGTCTCGATTTTGCCACCCTTATAGCATGCTCGATCATTTCCCTGCCATTACTATATCGGCAAAGCTCTTAGTTGTACTCCTATCATATGGGTTATGAAAGGGCCTTGAGGTATTAATAAAAAGCATGGCGATCTCTTTTCCAAAAGCGGTGGTTTGAACTTGTGTGGCTATTTCCTCCATCATTGGGCATATTGCACGAAACTTTCGTTTGGCTTCTTCTCCATGTTTTGGGCGTGATTCGATCGGCGCTATATCGACTATGTGCCGTATTGTTTCGGGAAGGCTGTGCTAGGTCCTTCCATGACTTGATCTGAGTGCAATTTGGTGATTGTACCATTTGGCATGCGACCAGGCCAGGTGTCTTGAAAAGTGAATCGGCGATTGATCGTTGTTAACATGTCCGCCATCCGTCGATAAACATTGTGATGTGCGTTTGAGAACAATGGTCCGTTGTATTTTTCAAAATCTGGGTCTTGAATTTTGGAGGAAGTACAAGATCAGGGACTAGGCTCAAGTCTTTAGCGTCCACCCGTAGCGATGGTCGTGATCTCTATTTCCTAAACTTTTCTTCTAACCATTTGCAACGATCCTCAAGTTGTTTGGGAAGGTTTGCTTTTGCCTTATCCATTTCACCATTTCATCAAAATCGGGGACTATAGGGTTAGCGGGACCTTCTCAGGATTAGTGCTGAACTAGTCGGGAAGTCTTGGCGGCATTCTGGTCTCAACACAGCTGGCTGATAACAACAGGCGTCCTTTGGGGCATATTTACGGTGGTGCTTGGGTATTTGGCGGGGTAAATCCGGGAGGGTAGCGGGTCGTCATTATTCCACGAGCTAGCGGCGGCACCTTTCCTCGTTCATTGGCCAATAGTTGCGCGGTGACTTATCATGTTGTTTTGGGATTCTTGCATCCGTTCTATCATATCTTCTTTGCATTTTGGTTAATCGTTCTTGCATCGATCTTGTATTTCCCTTTGCATTTGTTCTAGTCTTTCTATCCTTTGATCCATAATTTTAGTTTTACCTCGTGTATTGTAGCGATGTTCGAGAATGCTTGTCACAATTTAAGGTTCTTTTGTAAGATTTAATGCACATGATGCAATGTAATGCTAATGCATGAAATGTATGCAAAAAGGCATTAATTCGATTCAATTTCCATTAGAATAACTTTTCTAGAAAACAGATTTCTTTACATAGAATGGATTACATATAAGGCCTCGCCCTAATGCTTAAGGCCTTGACTTCCTCAAGGAGCCTAGCTAACTCTTGCCCTTGTTACGACTTTGATTCATAAAATAAACTTAGTACATCGGCTTGGACTCTAAGGTTTGCAAATGCTCGCGACCTCTCGCACTTGAGTCACGGCTTCCCCATGATGTAATCCGATCCACGACTTGATTTTGGGAGTGATGAAGTTGTTGCTTCAACGCTCCTCATTGACTTCAGCTGACTCCACCGTAGCTCACAACCATGCAAGCGACTCTAGTTCTTGATTCTCGCTTTCATTTCTTCAATTTTACTCGGGCTAGCTTTTAATTCAAGCTGCGAGTTGCGGCTACGATCTTGATACAAGGATTTTTCCAATTCGCCACGAGCCTTTAATCCCTCTTTCTCGCTTTGGGTTCTTGCGGACTTCTTTTGAGTATCTTCTCGAGCTTGAGTATCTCGGAGTTCTCGTTCCCATTGGCTAGCTCTATTTTTTCCTCTCGAGTTCTTGACCCCATTGCTCGATGTTTTCCTAATCCGGCAAGCTTCATTGACCTTAGCGACTTCTTATAGTCATCTTCAAACTGTCCAAATCTTCCTCGACTTTATTTTTCCTTTTCTCAATTTTTGACCTCTAGCTTTACGAATGTCGAACGTCCAAACCCAGTGCATCTTCTCTTCTTCTAACCGTTCTATCCTTTTCCCTAATTCGCATTCCTTTTCTCAAAATCTTGTTTAATGATTTGAGCTCGATGGGATTACCTAGGTGTTCCTCCATTGATCGAGCGTCTTCTTGGCCTGGTGTGGGAATGTTGTCGTTGATTCTCTGGCTCCTCCATCGGTCGTATTCGGGAGTTGTCATCGGGTTTGTGGCAAACCTTTTCATTCTATGAGTCTGACTCCAAGCGCTTGCTATTTCACGAACTCTTTTCTTACAATGATCCCTTTGTATTCAAATTCACCTTTGGATTAGACCTTGTGTTGCGGGTATAAAGCTGTCTCGATCGGTATTGTCTCAACACAAGGAGAGGAGCATATCAACGGCTCCCCATACTCCCGATAGAGGAACCAGTCAAAATCTCCACATCGGTATAGGATCTCATCGGGGATCATCAAAGGAGCTTTCCATTCCACGTCTTCCTCTTGCGGGTTTTGCGAATTGTCATCCATTTTTCTTAGTAAGATCGTCTCGCCTTGGTGTGGTGCTAATTCCTTTAGCGGAGAATAGTCCTCGGAGAAGATTCGACACAGTGCCTTTTCCACTTTCCAAAATGATTGTTGAACCATACTAGCAAGAGCATGTACTGTGGGTGAATCTTCCTTCGCCCGCTCTTGACGCAGCGTTTAGAGACACGAAAGTTTGGCGAGTGCGAGGCAGGCGTGACTCTTCTATCCAACTTTGTCGAATAGATCGAGACCGCCTCATCTACATGCCCTAGAGCTTTAGGGAAGATGATCAATCCATAAATGCTCAAGGCAAAGATGTCAACCCTTTTCTTCACATCCGGGTGTGCTATGATCAAGTCCTTAAATTTCTCCAAGGGATACACTTACAATCTCCTTTTGTTTTATCCGTCTACGCAACCCTTTGCTCACTCATTCCGTAATATTCATCAACTTTTTAAGAAGGTGGGAGCGTTAACGGTCTTGTATAAACTTTATCGACTTGAATTTTGAGCACAGAAGTAATCTTGTGTATTCTTCTATAGTAGGCACTAGATCCACTTTCCGAAAGTAAAAGCAACTATAAGCGGGATTCAAAATTGGGCCATAGCTCGAAATAGGTCTTTGGTCTACCTTGATGTCGGCGGATATGGCGAATCTCCGTAATGTGATAGAATAATTGCTTGATCTCATGATCCCATGACCCCATATCTCTTTCATCTCACGAAGATTGTTTTGGGTGACAACGTCTGCGTGAAGTCCCATAATTACGTCGTGCCCTTACTGCGAGGCTATCACCTTTTCTTCTTTGCAGTCTAAGCCCAAACCCGGACGGCGCGTTGTCTTCCACTCTATCAAGAAACCCCTTTCCATGACAAAGCTATCTATTTGGGCAATTGAGCGTGAATCAACACCTTTTGATGAATATGCCATGCAAAAACAAAAATAAAGCAAATCGATATTTCATACACGGTGGCAAAGAATAAAAGTACCTAATTAGTTAACCACTAGGGTTTGGCATGGCTCTACCTAGGGTAGGTTCTTTAGGGCTTACTATATGAGGTTTGGTTCTAAGGAGGGTACACGAACTAGTGATTCCTCGATCTTCACCCATTATAGGCTCATATAGACCGAGTTCGATTCGAGGATACATTTCCCTATGGTGCGCGAGATGAAAATCTCACGAAGACATAGAATGCGGATGTATCCGGCGATCCACTATCACGCGGAGGTGAAAACCTCACGAAGGAGTAGTTTCTCACTCTCACCTAAAGGTGTGACCACAGCGGTCATGCAATGCAATGCCAAAATTGAAACAACACGCAATAAAAGATTGTAATTTTCAAATCAAGCTTTCAAACTTGAGACAAAAGATAGAAAATAATCAATTTATGGCTTGACTCTCTAAATCGGTCCCGATGGAGTCGCCAAGTAATCGTAACCATTTTTTAAGAGACAAAAAGGGGTTCGACGTTGGGTTTTGAAAATAGAAATGAAGCAGGAGTCGCCACAGACCATTATTTGGTGTGATCGGATCACCTTTATTTTAATAAAACATTTTGCTTTACTAAAAGCAGTATTTTTGGTCCGCGAAGTTTTAAAAGTCGGTCAGGAATTGATTCACATACGAGGAAGGTTAGCACCCTCGTCGCCCAAAATTGGTACCAAAATGATTAATTAAAGTCTTAGTGTCGGAAATTTTAAAGGTTTTAAGATCTGAGATCCTTTAAAATGTTTGGATAATTAGGGCCAAAATTTTGAGATTTCTTTGCTCGAGAGGATCTGAACATCACATCCAACACGTTAGGACATGATGCTCTAAACCTTCGTAATCAAAGCTATCTCATGGTTTCTGAAGTTTATCAAAAGGATGTTTAGTTATTTAGTCAAACGGAAAATCGCAACCCAGCACGTTAGGGCACTATTTCCCGAATTCCTAAATACAAAACATTGCCTTTATTTTAAAAGTCTTTGCATAGAGTGTAATGACTTTTCAAAATGCATCGTATGGGATTGAATTTAAGAAAAGGTTTGAGTCAAAATTCGAAATTTCTTTGTCCCGAAAAGATATAAACATCACATCCAGTACGTTAGGACACAATGTTTTAATCTCTCGTAATCAAAGCCATCTCGTGATTTGCAAAACTTTGTAAAAAGGATGTTAAGTTATTTAGTCAAACGAAAAATCGCAACCCGACCGCGTTAGGGCACTATTTCTCGAGTTTCTAAATACCAAAACATTGCCTCATTTGAAAAATTTTTAGATGAAATTCAATAATCTTAGAATGATGTTTAGTTTGATAATATAATACAAAATGAAGATAACAAGCGTAGATATGAATGTGGTAAATAAAGAAATGCAAATAATAATATTAATAGTATTAATAATAATAATAATAACATGATAATGACAAAGTGGTAATGGAAATAAATAATAATAATGAAAAAAAAAAAATAAATAGCGAATAAATAAGGCGAGAAATGATAATAACAAAAGATGATGATGGTATATAAAAAATGAAATAATGATGATGATACGTAAAAAAATAATTATTGTCATTAATACATGAAATATATATATGGAATAAAAATATATACATGCCAAAAATAAAATGATATAATGATAGTAATAATATAGACAAAATATTGGTAAAATAGATAACCATGATAATGAAAATAATAAAGGATAATAGATGAAACAATCATCTCAACCCTAATAATAGTAAATAACAAATAATAATAATAATATAAATAAAGAATAGTGAAAATAAAATCAAAATAATAAATAATATATGCTATAGTAAGTGATAATAATAAAAACAAATAATAGTCAAAAGGAATAACTAAAAAATAGTGATGAATTACAACAATGTATTATCAAAAGGCTAAAAATTTACAAAATAAGCTGAAATAGGGTTAAATTGTATTTAAAATAAAATTTTAGGGTTAATTGAAATAAAATAAAGAAGATGGGGCTATTTATATGCTGCGAACATATTGGAGGGACCAAAGCGACAATTAATCTCTTTTGTCAAAGCATAGCGACAAATAGGGACCTAATCGCAAATCTGGGAAAATTATTGAGCTAAATTTAAATTACAAAGACTTGATTGCAAAATTATAAAAATGCGGAGGGACCATGCAGCGCAAATAGACCATCTTTTCGGCAAAACACGCGGATCCTAGGCGGGTCGGATCGGGTCGGGTTGCTCGGGGTGAAACAGCGTCGTTTTGGGGCTTTTGAATGGCCAAAGCCAAAGCAGCGTCGTTTTGGTTCGACTATAAAATCAAAACTTTTTAAAAAAATTTCATTTCTCCCATCCCTTAAAAAAAGCGATTTTTGCTTCTCTTTTTTCTCTGCGGTGAGGAATTCCGCGAGGATTCGGTCAGTCGTGGCCGAGCTCGACCCACCAGTCCTGATGGTAGGAAAAAGGTAAAAATTGTTTTTTTTTATATTATTTTTTTATCTTTTGAACTATGTTTACTTTTATAATAACCCTTTTTTAAAAAAATAATCTTTCAAAAAGAAAAAAAATCACCTTTTGTTTTGTTTTTGCTTTTGTGAATCTCGCTTTTTTTTTTGGATCTGCTTCTCCTTTTTTTTTTTTTGTGCCTTGAAATTCTTCTTTTTTTAGTCTATTTGAAAGGAAAAAAAAAATAAAAGACTTTGCTTCAATCTTTACGCTTTTTTTTTATTGATTTCGGAGAAAAAAAAAAATCATCCTTTTACAAAGTTGTTTTTGGCCTCTTTATAGCCAAAACATGTGTTTCTCTTGCTTCTTTGCCTCTGTGTGTTGTCTTTTCTTTGCGGCGTGGGGGGCGGATGGAGCGGTGGCGGGCGGCGGTGTCGGAGGTAGGTTCGGCGGTGGGTGATGTCGAGTGAAGGGTCGGTGGGGTTGGTGGCTAGGGTTGCGGCGCTAGGGTTCTCGAAACCCTAGCTTCTTTGAAAGGAAAGTGGGCTGTTGGGCCCCGTGGGTTTAGGTTTGGTTTATTTATTTTGGGTTTGGGTATGGGTTACGGTTTGTAATTTATATATATTTATTTTTTTTCCTTGTAATTGGGTTTATTTTAGTAATTGGGCGGGTAATAATTGGGCTTTGTACAAAAATGATAATGTATTTCAACACTCTCGAATCCGCGTCCTCTTGTACTGACAATAACTGTCGATGCCAAATGAGTTAAGCCTCAATTGACATTCAACCCATCATTTTAATTTCTCACTTTTTATGTAATTTGGATTAGAATTCGTTAATGTGTTAATTATTTGGCTTAAAACTACGTTTCTAACTAATGGATATTTATTATATTACTTGTACGGTCATGCGTTAGTGTGTGTTTAAAATAAATATTAAGGTGAATTTGGATGGGTGATCCGTTTAGCTGCGGTTAGTGCAAAAACAGCGGTGATGGTGAAATTAGATACTGTAGCAATACTGTAACGTGAGACAAAAAGTAAACTAAACGCACCGCATCACATCCCACCGCCCATCCAAACCCACCCTTGATATGAATGTCATTAACAAATGGGCTAGAAATATCGATGGTGTTTTTGAGGGATTTGCCAATTAAATATTTGGGACTCCTCCTCGGGTGCAAGTTGAATATATGCGTGCATTTTGGATATTAATTATTCCATTTTTAAAATTAAGATCAGATTGACAAAATGTTTAAATGTTAAGAGTTGAATTTGTTATTATACTTATTCACATCAGTATTCAATTCGATAATCAAAAGGATTTTAAAGGTAGAGTGACTAAAAGTTTCAATTGATCTAATAAGAATGATTAAATTAATAATAAAAAAAATTCAGTGACTAAAACAGAAATACACTAAAACTTACGTGATTATATGAGGAATTTATCCAAAAAAATTTCCAAGATTTATAAAAACAAAATTATAAGTACAGGTTCGATTTTCAATATAAATAAGTCTTTCTTAGTGAATTTATCAATCCAATGCAAGTTGTTATCAGTATGCAAATAATCTTGCCAACATTAAAAAAACTAGGCTAAGTACCTCGCTATAATTAATCCAAAATATTTTCTTGATTTATTTACGACATAAAACTTATAAGTTTTCTTTTCTTCTTTGTTCTCGTCGTTTGTTTCCCGGGAAAAGTAAAGCAAATGAGGATGGTTTTAATTTATTTGAGAAGACACTCATTACTTGCTTGTTTCCATGATTCTATTGATATGGGTTTCTCTTAATTTGTGATTTAAAGGTGTGTGTTCTTTATGTGGGAAGATGGATTTTGCGAAGGAAGGGTTACAGATTGAAGGAGAAGATCCAGTGAAATGGACAGCCATTTAACCTGTAAACCTGTGTACGGATGATCACCAATCTGCCCAATATGCCGACAGGTATGCCATGAGGACTATTCGTATAAGTTCCCCTGCAAAAACAGACATCCGGTGAGTTCTCCAAAGCAGGATTCAAGTATATGCACCTGCTAACCATGATTTAGACAACATAAACATGCATGATGTGTAAAATGCTTTGAGCATGTGCATAGGTCATAGAATGGGTGGCTTTTCAAATAAGTCAAAACTATCATCATTTTTTTTATTTATTGTTAAAGTTAAATGACATAAATTCTTGTTAAATAAATAATACAATGATAAAATTAGGAGATCTATAGAGGGATTAAAGTTGAGTAGAACATGCAATACAAATAAAACCGGTATAGAACTACACTTCCTCTATTTGGCTTTGATTAGAATAAAATTTTTCAACCTTTAAATAGATGTACTCACAATTCCTTTTGTATCATTCGTTTTTCAACATTAATGAATTTCTTCTCTTCTGCCCGTGGTTTTTTTTTCCGAAAGGGTTTTCACATAAAATATATGTTGTATGAGCCCATTTGCGGCCCATTTTTTAAAACCCAAAACCCAAACCTAATACACAAACCCAACGAACCCAAACCGAAGCCCATTTTTTTACAACCCAAATTAACCCAAAACCCAAACCTAATACACTAAAACCCAATGACCACAGCCCACTAGCCTAACCCAAAACCCAACTAAAACCCTAGGCCCAAACCGACCCTAGCAGGATTAGCCCTTTACATCAGAAACCCTAACCTAAGTCCTTCCCCTCTGTAGCATGACCACCAACCACCCACCTGCTACTGCCCATCGCGCCACTTGCTGCTCCACAGTCTTCACTGCTCTCCTGCAAAAAGAAAAAACACATAGCGAAACAAAGGCGGAAGAAGCAATAATGAAAATATTTGTAAAAGGCTATAAAAGCCAACTTTGAGCAGCTGTAAAGGGCTTTTTTGATTAATATACAAGAACAAGGAGAAGTTTTAAACTCAAAAAAGGTAGTAGATTTAGGCAAAACAAAAAGAAAAAACAACCACACAAAGGGTTCATTGAAGCAAAAGCAGAAGAGGCAGAGGTATTATTTTATTTTTTATTTTATTTTTTCCCATTTCTGAACTTTTAATCTTCGTTCATGCATGAAGTAACAAAACTGCAAAAGAAATAAACACACAAAAAAAAAAAAAGGAAAAAGTTACCATTTTTTTGAAATTACAGCCACGTAATACGGTGGCCGTGACAACGCCGACGACGTCCGTGACCGGATTCGTCGACCCCCCACTGCAGAGAAAACAAAAACCCAATCAGTTTTTTTTTTTTTTGAAATGGAAGAAATGATTTTTAAACCAAAGGAGGCTTATATAACCAAATCAAAAGCAGCGCCGTTTTGGCGGCGTCAAAGCCCCAAACGGCGTCGTTTTGCCTGTCGAAACCGAATCAGACCCGCCCAACCTAGGATCCGCGTTTTTTAATTGATGGGTTAATTTCATGTTTGGTCCTTCGCATTTTATACTTTTACAATTGAGTTTTTTTTGCTATTGCAATTTCACCCCGAAAACTTTAAGCGGTTATGATTTGGTCCTTTTAAAACGCTGCGTTCCGCCACCTAGGGAAATTTGTGCTCCTCGTCCCCAGCTTTTTGCGCGCGTTGCTATTTGGTCCTTTATTTGCTTAAAATGTCCAATTTGGCCCTCTTACTTCTGTTTTAATCTCAATTTGACCCGTTTTTCAAATTATTTCGTAATTTCTAATATTTCTACTATTATTTAATACCGATTACTTATTATTATTATTCATTGATACCGATTACTTATTATTATTATTCATTGTTATATTATTATTATTATTATTATTATTATTATTATTATTATTATTATTATTATTATTATTATTATTATTATTATTATTATTATTATTATTGTTGTTGTTGTCATTTTATTTTTTATCATTACACATAAATGACTCTTATTCGTTTATTATTACTCTTTTATTAAAGTATCATTATTTCCGTTTTATGACTATTATTCCCATATTATTACCATTATTTTGTTTTATTATTATCATTACCATTATTATTATTATTATTATTTTCATTTATATTTTGTTAATTACCGTTATTGTTACTATTATTATTATTATTGTTTTTATACCAATATCATTAATATTATTATATCATTATCATTTTTTACATTTAGTATCATTATTTTATTATTAGCATTTTATTATTATTCTTGTCATTTTATTTTTTTTATTACTACTCTCATTACTTTAAATGTATAAATCGTCATTGTTTTGCTATTATCATTGCATTATTATTATCATCATTTATTATTGAACAAATTAATTTAGTATTGTTACACACCTCACTCTTATTTTTATTCACTTAACCTAGTTACGTAATTTATCTTTTTACCAAACCGTATTGCATTCACCTTTACCCGATTTGTCAAGTTTTCAAACAATCAATATTCAGTATTAACACTTGAGAAATCGAGCCCTAACTTCTTGGGTTTTGGTTTTCTCGCTTAAGTTAAACAACGGAATATCCTTTTAAAGTCACAAATTCGGTTTTAAATTGACATTTCGTGTTAGCAATTCGAGTGAACCGAGCCCTAACTTCTTTGGGTTCCGGTTTCTTCTCGTTTAAAGCTAAACAACGGGATATCTCTTTTAAAATTGCAATTTAAATTTTAAAACAAAATACTTGATCTCGAAAATTGAAATGTTAGCTTTAACTTCTTGGACTCGACATCTAGATACTTGAGATGAGCTTCTCTTTCCTAAAAGTAGAGGCAATCTTTCGTATTTGAAATCTCGAAATCGAGCCTAACTTCTTGGGTTTCGATTTCTCATTTGACGAATAACGGAATATCCTCTTCAAAAGCGAAAATCAAGTTTTAAAAGGCGAGCTTAGTTTGAGAGTCTAAAGTATCGCATACTAACTTATTGGACACGATGCCTTATCTCTTGGTAATAAGAGAGTCTTTCGTCCTTTCAATTCCATCAAATTTTGAAAATAAAAGCATTGTATTTTGAACTCTTTCAAAGTTTTCAAAGGACATCAATCAATCGGTTTGGTACCAATTTTGGGCGTGTCGAGGTGCTAATCCTTCCTCACACGTAATCGACTTCGAATCCATTTTCTCAAAGTTAAATGGACCAAAAAGCACTATTTTAGTAAATTAAATGTTTTATTAAAACAAAGGTGACCGATCACACCAAATAAAGATCGGTGGCGACTCCTTTCCTTTTCTTTTTTAAAAATGAGTTGATAGCGTCGTTTACCGTTTCACCCAAAAAATGGTTCTGACGACTTGGCGACTCCAATCGAGGACGCGAGTCGGGCCATGGATTGATTGATTGATTTTGTCCTTTTGATTAAAATGATTTGAAAATCACGCTTCTCTTAATGCACCTTCAATATTAGCCTCGTAAATACTTTGGCATTGCATTGCATGACCGTTGTGGTCGCACCTTTAAGTGGGGCGAAGCTATGCCTTCGTGAGGTTTTCACCTCCGCGTGGGCTAGTGGTACTTTGGAATACATCCGTACCTATGTCTTCGTGAAGTTTTCACTTCCGCATGGCCATAGGAAATGTATTCCCCAACCGATCTCGGTCCGTATGAGCCTATAATGGGTGAGGATCGAGGAATCTCTGAGTTCGGTACCTCGAACTTTAGAACTAAGCGCATATAGCAAACCTTAGGAGCCCACCTTAGGTAGAGCTATGGCAAACCGTAGTGGTCACCTAGATAGGCGTTTGTTTATTTTACTCGCTTTATATTCCATGGTACTAACTTGTTGTGTTTCTTTCTTTTGTGCATATCATTCCATATTTAAAGAGACATCGATTCACGGTCCGTTTACGAATTAGGAAGTGGTTATGGAAAGTGAATTCCTTGATAAAGTAGAAGATAATCGGTAGTCGCATATGGTGAACAATGCCAAATAGAAAAGGAGATAGCTTAGCAGAAGGGTATGTGTGGAGTTCTGGGAACTTCACCAATATTAGTGTTCTGTGAGCGAGCTCCAAGAGTTGAAAGAAATTTGGGCCTTGATGGGATGATGAAACAAAGCGGTACATTCTATGGTACTTACGGCGACACCTTACCTTGATGTTAAAGTAGATAAGCACATGTTAGAGCAATGACCCGATTACGGAATGCAGCTTATAAACATTTTCTCCTTGGGAAGGTGGATCTGGTTCCCACGATGAAAGAGTATCGACCTTGCTACATTGCCCAAGGATTCAAGTTGACAAAGCTTATTCCAAGGCGGTTAATGGCCCAACTTCGCGAAGAAGTTAATGAATATCAGGAATGAAGCGAGCGATGGGTGTCGACTAGAATGCAAAAGAAGGCGAGGTAAATGCATACCTTGGGTATGTTTGAGAGACTGATCTGGCGCATCCGTCTGAAGAAAAAGATGAACATCTTCACCTTGTGTATTCTGGCTGGTAATCTTCAAAGCTTTAAGGCACATTGATGAAGTAGTTATTGATCTATTGATGGATTAGACAAAGGGTCACACCGTTCACGCCATCTTAATTTGAAACATTCGGATCCTTGTTGCATGTCGAAGAATGGGTGAAAGCGAGTTTATTGGATGTCTTGTATTGTTGTTGGCTTGGTTCCATAGTCACTTTTGGAAAATAGAAAGTGTCATATCGGTTCATGTCGGAAAATTACTCCCGCTAGAAGAGTTAGCAACTTCGCCTAGAAGAGAGGATGTGTCGAAGAAAATTGGATCACGCTCTTTCAAAACCTTCAAGAGGGCGACATCGAGTGGAAGGCTCCTGGATGATTCGATAGGATCCTTTATCGTTCGAAGCTTTGTTGGGTTCCCCTATTGGGAATTTGGGGTGCCACCGCCTCGCCCTTCTTTGGTCTTGAGACAATATAGTTCAAGGCAGGTTTGTACTGATGACATCTGGGCTAGCTCAATGCGAGTTCTCATATGAAGGGAAGCTATAAGAAAAGGGTTAAAGAGGTTTCTAATGCAGAATCGATTCACGTAATGAGGAGATTATCTACGAGGCAGGATGACCCCAAATACATTGAATGGAGGGCAAGGAGAGTCAATGATAACATTCTGAGCCAAATCCGGAAGCGCCCGATCGAGAGAAGAATGCATGCGAGTGGTCCGTCGAAATTGGAGATTGTGAAGCAAGATTTTGAGCGGATGAATTGAACTTCGGAAAAAGGATAGAAAATTTGGAAGAAGAAAAGATGCTCCTCCGGTTAGAAGTGGACGATCAAAATCGGAAGTGAGAAACTTCGAGAAAGAAAAATGAAAGGTAGAAGAAGGCCGAGATAACTTGAAGGCGAGTACAAGAAGATGCGCGACAATAAAGAATGCGGGATTAGGGAAAACTTGAACGATGGCAACAAGAGGTCGAGAGGAAAGAGCCAAAGTTAGCAGTTGGGAGAAAAAGTTTCATGAAATCTGGCAAAAGGAAGACTTAGAGAAGGCGAGAGAAGACCAAAAGAAAAGGGATTAAAAGCTAGAATAAATGAGCTTGGGCGATCTCTACACCACTATCGAAGTCGAGACTCGGAAAGCCAACTAAAGTCGAGCTGAACAAAATAGAAAATGAAAAGCGGGGTTGAAGAGTTAGAATCGGCATTACATAGGCATTACATAGTAGCGAGCTCCGGATTGAGCTTCTGGAAACGAGAGAAAGACGCTGGGAGGAGGAGCTTCGCCATTCTTGCGAGCAAGTTCGAAGCCGGGACTACCTCATGGGTGAAGCAATAATCCAGATTCGAGAAGTAGCCGATCACCTACAGACTTTGGGCGAGGAGGCTGACATGTTGGGCACGAGATATGGGCTCCTACCGGGTCATGATGAAGAGCTAATCTCCCTGCTTGGAAAAATCAAAACCTTAGGTCTTAGGGCGAGAATATATTTGTAATCTACTTTATGTAAAGGGTTTTGCCTTCTAATAAAGTTTTCTAAAATGAAGTTGATCAGAATCGATGTTCTCTTCCTGCATTCATGCATTTGCATTGTATCATATTACATACATTAAAGTTTATAAAAAGAAGCCTAACTGGTTAAAATTATCGAGAAAAAGGAAAAGAAAAGAGAAAATCTGGAACCCGAACATTCTTCACGGGACTCGTACTAAGACCAAGAAAATGGATCAAAGATTTGAACAATTTAGGAAGGAAATGCAAACGAATCACGAGGAGCAAATGATGAAACTCCAAAGAAGATATGATGGAGCGGATGCAAGAGTCCCAAAATAACATGATAAGTCACCGGCGCAACTATTGGCCAATGAACGAGGAAAGAGGCGCATTGCTAGCTCGAGGAATAATGACGACCACTTACACCTCAAGGATTTACCCCAAATACCCAAGCACCACCGAAATATGTCCCCAAAGGGCGCTGTTGTTATCGAGCCACGAGTGCGAGTTGAGACCGCAATGCGGTACACTTTCCATCGGTTCGAGCACTAATCCGGGAGAAGGTCCGCTAATCCTATAGTCCCGATTTTGATGAAATGGCTGAAATGGATAAGGTAAAAGTGAACCTTCCCAGACAACTCGAGGATCGTTGCAAATGGTTAGAGGAAAAGTTTAAGGAAATGGAGACCGCTGACCATCGCTATGGGGTGGACGCTAAAGACTTGAGCCTAGTCCCAGACCTCGTACTTCCGCCAAAATTCAAGACCCCAGATTTTGAAAAATACAATGGGACCAGTTGCCCCGAAGCACACATCACAATGTTCTGTCGACGGATGGCGGGATATGTTAACAACGATCAACTACTTATTCATTATTTCCGGGATAGTTTGGTAGGGGCCGCGCGACCAAATGGTACAATCATTCGGTAGTACCGGATCAAGTCATGGAAGGACCTAGCACGAGCCTTCACGAAATATCTGAACGCGTAGTCGATATAGCTCTGATCGAATCACGCTCCAAAATATGGAGAAAAAGCCAAGCGAAAGTTTTAGGCAATATGCCCGGTGATGGAGGAAGTAGCCACACAAGTTCGACCACCGCTTTTGGAAAAAGAGCGCCATGCTTTTCATTAACACCACAAGGCCCTTTCATAACTCATATGATAGGAACACGACTAAAACTTCTGACATAGTAATGGCGGGAGATGATCGAACATGCCATAAGGGCGGCAAGATCGAGGCGGGAGAAAGCGAGGAGGCTGCTCCTAAAAAGAAGAACGATGAAGTAAATAACATGAGCACACACAAGGTGATCACGGTCAATCGACCAGGACGATCACCTCTGGACAACAAGGGCCGACAAGGCGAGAATCGGGAACTAGACCAAATCTGAAAAGATCCAATTTCGCCAATTCGATAGCGTATAAAGAGCTATACAGATTTTATTCAATGAGCACATCGTGTCCCCATTTTATTTACAACTATTGCATTGCCCCATACCCTAAGTGAGTGCGACTCAAGCGCTCAATCGATTACCACGCAGGGATAGAGGGCATTCGATGAAATTGCCTCGCCTTCAAAAAGGTAGTCGAGAGGCTAATCAAAATGGGTGTTATAGCGCTCGATGACTTGGTAAGAAAGGGAACCCATTACCCAATCACGAGGAAAAGGGGTGAGCAGCGATCGGTGAGGAGATTGTGAGAAAGATCAAGAGGATGTCACCAAAGTGAAGACCCCATTGCGAATAGTGCGGAAGGAAATGGTAAAAGAGGATTGATAGAGTCGATTCCACGAGCGAAAGACATATAAAGAATTGCTGCAAATTTCATAGAGCGAGGGGCACGAGATCCAAGAATGTTTGAGTTTAAAATCTTAGTGCAAGGCCTCATGGACAACAAAGAACTGGAGTTTTATGAAGAAGGAGTAAAGGAAGAGGAAATATGCACGACGAGGAAGAATTGACAAAGCAAAGTTAATTACCCGAGAATCATCATTTCATGAAACACGGAGGGCGAGTCTGAGGAAGACCAAAATCACAATTCGAAACACCTTCTTTTCCTACAAAGATAGTAAAGGGTACCTTGGTATTATAATTGCAATGTGACAATACCGGGGCGCAAGGTTCCACTAGTATTTGGAGGAAGTCAAGAATGAAGGTTCTATCTACGAAGTGGAAGCGTTATGATCCTAAAATAGGAGAGCAGGGCGTGGCCGAAGATCTGTGTCGATTAGGCGAAAAAGAACCGAAGTCGTTATCAATGAGCCCGTAAAGAGGAAGAGGCTAAAGAGTTCTTAAAATTCTTGAAACACAGTGAATACGGTGTAGTGGAACAATTGCACGAGACAACCAGCCCGTATCTACGTGTTAGCACTACTTAAGCTCTGAAGTGCACTTGAAGCATTAATGAAAATCTTGAATGAGACCTATGTTACTAAAGATATATCCGTCAACAAGTTGGATCGTGCGGTTAGTAACATAAGCGGCGATAATTTCATCTACTTGACGATGACGAAATCCACCGGGAGGTATGGGGTCAACAAAGGCATTACACATAACTACCGTTGCAAGGGATACACCTTGCCAAGTGTGCTAATAGATAATGGGTCACATTAAATGTCTTACCACTAGCCACACTCAAGAGGTTGCCGATAGATAGTTCTCATATGAAATCACCTTAAAACATAGTGAGAGCATTCGATGGCACCGAAAGAAGAGTGATGGGAACAATAGACATACCATTATTGATCGGCCTAATACATATGAAGTAGACTTTACGGTCATGGATATCAAGCCTTCTTACTGGCTTACTAGGGAGGCCCCTGGATTCATTCGTGAGGGCGTACCTTAATCCTCGCACGAAATTGAAATTGGTAACGAAAATCGGTGGTAACTATAAGCGTCAAGATGATATCATAGCAATTGTTACCAGCGAAGCGCCATACCTAGAGGCGAATGAGGAAGCCATTGAATGTTCATTTCGATCCTTAGAGTTCGTGAATCGACTTTCATTTGAAGGAAATAAAGTCCGTCACCTAAACTATCCAAGACTACCGGGATGGGATTGCAAATGTGATGGGAAAAGAGCCCTACCGGAAAAGGATTGGGTAAATATCTCCAGGAAAGTCCAGCCCGTCTTTGAGAGAAAAAGGGATCGCTTTGGTTTAGGTTTCAAACCGGATGCTAAACAAATGAAGAAGCGGATGGAGAAGAAACAAGAAAGGAGAAATGCCAGGTGAATGGAGAAGGCGTTAAGTGGGAACCGATGACATTTCCCACATATCTCGCACCTTCAGATCGGGGAATGATTTACGGGAAAAGAGTCTCCTAGGGGAATGTCCTCACATCAATACCATACACGATGAGGAGATTGATCAAAGAAGCTTGTCGGGCATCCGCCGTATGAACTGAAAGCACATTAGACAATTGAATTTGCAGAGGAAGTTCTGTAGTGTTTAGAGATTTTCTTGAGTAATATTGAACACTCTTGTTGTTTTAAGCCTAGAAACAATGAGATTTCTTTTGTGAAATAGGTTTATGTTCGGACATTTTGTTTTAATAAAATGCATCTTCAATTCTACTAAATATTCTCTTATTTTACATTTTTACCATTTATTCTTTATTCTCATTCATATCATGTGAATAATTGTCCTCAAATTTATTTGTTCTTTATACACCCTTGATACCCATTACAGGTCTCTAGACATCAATGATATGAGTAATGATACTCTGATTGAGAGGTCATTTTGAGCAAGACATGTGTTGAGAGGAATCTCGGGACTTTGGAAATGACACGAGATGCGACTTGCCTCGGTTTGTTGAGAATGGTAGAGCAAGGAGAAAAAGATCCTACCCCATAAAGAGTCGATAGAAATGGTGAGCCTAGGAGAGGGGCAAGAGGTGAATATTGGAGCTTGTATTACTGCAGAAACCAAACGGGACCTCATCGAACTACTCCATGAATTCAAGGATGTATTCGCATGGTCGTACCAAGATATGCCCGGACTAAGTCCTGATATTGCAGTACACCAACTGCCCATAAGAGAAGAATGCAAGCCACCCAACGAAGCTCGGAAGAATGCGACCAGATCGTCTTGTTAAAGATAAAAGAAGAAGTCGAGAAACAATTTAATACGAGTTCTTACAAGCGGTCAAGTACTTTCGGATTGGGTGGCTAATGTTGTCCCTATCCCCAAGAAAGGCGGAAGGTGCGAATGTGCGTGGACTACTGAGACTTGAACAAGGCCACCCAGAAGGACAATTTTCATTGCCTCATCGACACTTTAGTAGACAATCTGATAGGTATTCATTGTTCTCCTTCATGGATGGTTTCTCGAGGTACAACCAAATAAAATACATCCTAAGGACATGGACAAGACAACATTTATAACCATGTGGGGAACATTTTGCTACAAGGTAATGCCATTTGGGCTAAAAAATGCGGTAGCGACATATCGAGAGCCATGATAACCTTATTCCATGACATGATGCACGGGGAAATTGAGATTTACGTCGGCGATATGATCGCTAAATCTGAATCAAGAAGAGCATGTATGTGTCTTGAGAAAATTGCTCTTGAGGTGAGAAAATTCGATTGAAGCTTAACTTGAAAAGTGTACCTTGAACTCGGTCCAAAAAGTTACTCAGGTTCATAGTCGATGAAAAGGGATTGAGGTTGACCCGATAAAGTCGAGCCATACAAGAATTACCTCCACCACGTACCCAAAAGAAGTTAGAGGTTTCTTAGGAAGGTTGAATTACATCGCTTCGGTTCATTTCACAACCGTCGAGAGATGTGACCCCATATTCCGTCTCCTCAAGAAACACAACCCGAACACGTGGGATGAAGAGTGCCAAAGACCTTGAAAAGGTGAAACAATACCTATCTCGGGCCCATTATTAATGCCGCCTCAACCAGACAAGCCCCTCATCCTTTATCTAACAGTACTTGATAATTCGATGGGATGCGTGCTGGGTCAACATGATGAATCGGGGAAGAAAGAAAAAGTAATATACTACCTTAGTAAGAAATTCACCGCATGTGAAATGAGGTACCCGCCAATCGAGAAATTATGTTGTGCCTTGATTTGGACAACTCGAAGGTTGAGGCAATACATGCTGTATCACACGACATGGCTCATCTCAAAGCTAGATCCCCTTAAGTATATGATGGAATCTACCGCCTTGAATGGAAGGATGGCGGTGGCGATCCTGCTTCAATTTGACATCGTTTATGTAAACCAAAAGGCGGTAAAAGGGAGCGCGATAGCAGACTTTCTAGCCAGTAGAGCCCTTGAAGACTATGAGCCCTTAGATTTTGATTTCCCTAATGAGGACTTGATGTACGTGGCAGACATTGAAGAAGGTACCTCCGAAGACCATCCTTGGAAATTAAATTTTGACGGGGCATCAAATGCCGTGGGTAATAGAATTGGGGCAGTCCTGATATCCCCAAAAGGAGACCATTATCCATTCACTTGCAAACTGGATTTCGATTGCACTAATAATATGGCTGAATATGAAGCCTGCATCATGGGGCTCGTATTTGCTATCGAATACAAAATCAGGGTATTAGAAGTCTATGGAGATTTCGCCCTGGTAATCTATCAACTCAAAGGAGAATGGGAAACCAGGGATCCAAAATTGGTTATCTATAAAAGATTGGCCCAAGAACTTGTCAAAGAGTTCGATGACATCACTTTCAATTACCTGCCCAGGGACGAGAATCAAATGGATGATGCTCTGGCCACCCTGGCTTCTATGGTTCGAATAAATGAAAGCGAAGATATGAAGCCAATACAAATGAGCATTCATCAAGACCCAGCCCATTGCTACAATATCGAGGAAGAAGAAAAAATTGGCCCATCGTGGTACCACGATATATTGCGGTATTTAAAGAATCGTGAGTACCCTGATCAAGCCACTGAGAACGAAAAAAAGACGCTGAGGAGATTAGCCTATGATTACGTCTTGGATGGAGAAGTCTTATACAAGAAAAGGAAGGATCAAGTGCTACTGAGATGTGTGGACGACGCCGAAGCTAAGTTAATCCTAGAAGAAGTCCATGAAGGTGTCTGTGGAACTCACGCTAATGGTTTCACAATGGCCAGACAAATAATGAGGTTCGGGTATTATTGGTCCACCATGGAGGGAGCCTGTATCAACTATGCCAAAAATGTCATAAATGTCGGTTATGGAGACAAGATTCAATTACCCGTCACCTTTACATGTTATGACTTCTCCATGGCCATTTTCCATGTGGGGCATGGACGTCATTGGGCCAATATCTCGAAGGCATCGAATGGGCATCGATTCATCTTTGTTGTCATCGATCGCTTCACGAAATGGGTAGAGGTCGCCTCATATACTAACGTCACTAAATCGGCGGTTAGCGGTTTTGAAGAAGGAAATCATTTGTCGATATGGAATGCTGAAAGGATCATATCGGATAACGCTATTGAACAAACAATAGCACGATAGCGGGGTTTGTAGCCAATTCAACATCAAACACCACAATTAAATCACCGTGTCGCCTAAAAATGAATGGGGCGAAGGAAGCGACCAACAAAAACATCAAAAGATAGTGGGAAAGATGATGAGACTTATAGAGGCGGCATGAGAAGTTGCCGTTCATTTATGCTTATCGAGCGTCCGTCAGAACCTCTACTTGGGCAGCGCCTTTCTCATTGGTCTATGGGATGGAGGCAGTTCTACCTATTGAAGTGGAAATACCTTCCATTCGAGTATTGTCAGAAGTGAAGCTAGATGAAGCTGAATGGATCCAGGCTCGATATGATCAGTTGAACTTAATTGAAGAAAAGAGATTGAGGGCTATCCGTCACGGTCAGATGTACCAAAAGCGAATGATGCGAGCTTACAACAAAAAGGTTCGCCCAAGGGAATTCCACGAAGGGGACCTCGTGCTTTAAAAGATCCTTCCCATACAAAAGGACCACAGAGGGAAATGGATGCCGAACTGGGAAGGACCGTATGTGGTAAAGAAAGCTTTCTCGGGAGGTACACTGATTCTGATCGAGATGGACGGAAAAGCTTGCCCAATCCAGTAAACTTCGATTCGATTAAAAATACTTTGCTTAAAATAGAAGAAGCCAAGGTGAAAACCCATAAAGGGCACTTTGAGACTTGAAAAAAAAAGCGGAGAGGCCAAGGTGAAAACCCGCAAAGGGCACCTTGAGACCAAAGGGCTTTTTGAGTTGAAAACCGAAAAGGGCGGCTCAAATTTTGAATGGACACGTCGCGATCTCGCGGCGCCATAATCAACAGAAGAGGAAGTACGTTGCATATCGGGCATCGACAAAATACTTGAGTCTTCTAAACACATGACGGGCTCGAGCGGTCTTCTTGAACTTTGTATATAGAAGCCCAATTGGCGATGTCTAGGCGCTTGATCCATGTTGTTATCTTACCATTTTGGGTTATTTTCTCCGTAAAAGGGATATGTCCCAAATCAATTTTCTTTGTTTGAAATAATTCATTTTGAAACCAACTCATCGTTATCCACCATTAACATCTTGCATTAAAAACAAATTGATGAACTAACGATTTCACAAAGGAAAGTTCCACGATCACTTTGAAAATCTTTAGATCAAACAGAAGTCCGAACATTTGTTTAGAACTTCCATGAACACAAGATGAAGACATTGGAGAAAAGGGTCTTAATAAAGACCATTTCTATGAAGTTTCTCGCCGATTCAAGATATTGTGGCAAGGGTAAATAATGTTGCTTGGTCACTTAAAAAGTAAGACAGGCCAATTTTCGATAAGAAAGTTTCAAAACCCTAAATGGTTGAGAGTCGAACAAACCAAGTCAAACATTCAATCAAGAAGGAGTTGTGACTCCGGAAAAGACGGCTAGAAGTCAAAGCGGACACATGTTCTAAGGCCTAAAATAGGCTTCAAATTTCCACGAGGGCAAGCCATTCGTGCAAAACAGTCACCGAGAGGGAAACAAAGATAAAACCTTGATGACAAATGAGTGATAACACCTTAAATAGGAATCATACTCATAACATTCGACTCATCATACTCATGGCATCCTAATCATTAGGCATAAGTATGTATTCATTCTCTGATTCGTCCTCAAGAAGGACAAGATCTGAGTTGAGCGAGATCTCGTCTCCACGAGTATGCAAAGGAAGCGATCAAAGAAGCGATTTGCGTTCTTGAAGTTCTGAGCGGATCAAAGATTCGTCGGTGATCCTTGAGTTTGCAAGGATCGATTGAAAGAAGTAGATTTGACGTTCCTGAAGTTGCAGGAAGCAGATCAAAGATTCAGTCTGGTGACCCTTGAGTTTGTAGGGATCAGATCGAAGATAGCAGATTTGACCTTCTTGAAGTTGCAAGAAGCAGATCGAAGATGGCAGATTTGACCTTCCTGAAGTTGCGGAAGCAGATCGAAGATATCAATCTGGTGATTCTTGAGTTTGCAAGGATCAGATTGAAGATAGCAGTTTAGACATTCCTGAAGTTATAGGAAGCAGATCAAAGATTCAGTCTGGTGGTCCTTGAGTTTGCAGGGATCAGATTGAAGAAAGTAGAGTTGACCCTCACGAAGTTGCGAGAAGCGGTCGAAGATTCAATCTGGTGATCCCGAGTTTGCTTGGGATCGGGTTGAAGATAGCGGATTGGACATTCCGAAGTTGCGGAAGCGGTCAAAGACATCAATCTGGTGGTCCACGAGTTTGTAGGGATCGATTGAGGATAGCGGACTTGGCGATTCTCGATGTTGCGAGGAGCAAATCGCGATGAGCGGATTAAAACGAAAAATCCCATACCTCACGAAGTTGCGGCGATGGGGTGGATCAAAACAACAAGATGCGATGGACGAAATGAGGCTACAAGAGAAGTCGGGGCTTAGCAGGCCCGGGTAAAATAGGCCTTTTAAAAATCTTTGCTCCATTCTCGTTACGATAATGAGCAAAGAGGGCATTATATGAGCCCATTTGTCGGCCTATTTTTTTAAAACCCAAAACCCAAACCTAATACACAAACCCAACCAGAACCCAAACCCGAAGCCCATTTTTTTTTACAACCCAAATTAACCCAAAACCCAAACCTAATACACTAAAACCCAATGACCTCGCCCACTAGCCTAACCGAAAACCCAACTAAAACCCTAGGCCCAAAAGCGACCCTAGCAGATTAGCCCTTTACATCAATGAAACCCTAACCTAAGTCCTTCCCCTCTGCGCGCAACCACCAACCCCACTGCTACATCGCCATCGCCGCCCACTTGCTCTTACACTGCTTCACCGCTCTCCCGCAAAAAGAAAAAACACATAGCGAAACAAGAGGCGGAAGAAGCAATAATGAAAATATTTGTAAAGGCTATAAAAAGCCAACTTTGAACGCTGTAAAGGGGCTTTTTTTTCGATTAATATACAAGAACAAGGAGAAGTTTTTAAACTCAAAAAAAGGGTAGTAGATTTAGGCAAAAAAAAAAGAAAAAACAACCACACAAAGGGTTCATTGAAACCGAAACAAAAGAGGCCAAGTATTATTTTTATTTTTTTATTTTTATTTTTTTTCCCATTTTACGAACTTTTAATCTTCGTTCATGCATGAAGTAACAAAACTGCAAAAGAAATAAACACACAAAAAAAAAGAGGAAAAAGTTACCATTTTTTGAAATTAAATACCATAGTGTTGGTGGCAACAACGGCCGACGACGTCCGTGATCGGTTCCGTGACAAACCCTCACTGCGAGAAAACAAAACCCAATCGGGTTTTTTTTGAAACGGAAGAAATGATTTTTAAACCAAAGGAGGCTTATATAACCAAATCAAAAGCAGCTGTTTTGGTAAATCAAAGCCCCAAACGACGTCGTTTTGCCTGTCCGACCGAATCAATTCGCCCACCTAGGATCCGCGCGTTTTTAATTGATGGGTTAATTTCATGTTTGGTCCTTCCGCATTTTATACTTTTACAATTGAGTTTTTTGCTATTGCAATTTCACCCGAAAACTTTAAGCGGTTATGATTTGGTCCTTTTAAAAGCTTGCGTTCAGCCACCTAGGAAATTCGCTCCTCGTCCCCACTTTTTTGGCGTTGCTATTTGGTCCTTTATTTGCTTAAAATGTCCAATTTGGCCCTCTTATACATTTTAATCTCAATTTGACCCGCTTTTCAAATTATTTAAGTAATTTCTAATATTTCTACTATTATTTAATACCGATTACTTATTATTATTATTCATTGTTATATTATTATTATTATTATTATTATTATTATTATTATTATTATTATTATTATTATTATTATTATTATTATTATTATTATTATTATTATTGTTGTCATTTTATTTTTTTATCATTACACATAAATGACTCTTTATTACGTTTATTATTACTCTTTTATTAAAGTATCATTATTTCGTTTTATGACTATTATTCCCATATTATTACCATTATTTTGTTTTATTATTATCATTACCATTATTATTATTATTATTATTTTCATTTATATTTTGTTAATTACCGTTATTGTTACTATTATTATTATTATTGTTTTATACCAATATCATTAATATTATTATATCATTATCATTTTTTACATTTCGTATCATTATTTTATTATTAGCATTTTATTATTATTACTGCTATTTTTATTTTTTTATTACTACTCTCATTACTTTAAATGTATAAATCGTCATTATTTTTGCTATTATCATTGCATTATTATTATCATCATTTTATTATTGAACAAATTAATTTAGTATTGTTACACACCTCACTCTTATTTTATTACGCAACCTAGTTCTGTAATTTATCTTTTTACCAAACCGTATTGCATTCACCTTTACCCGATTTGTCAAGTTTTCAAACAATCAATATTCCGTATTAACACTTGAGAGAATCGAGCCCTAACTTCTTGGGTTACGGTTTTCTCGCTTAAGTTAAACAACGAATATCCTTTTAAAGTCACAAATTCCAGTTTTAAATTGACATTTCGTGTTAGCAATTCGAGTGAACCGAGCCCTAACTTCTGGGTTCCGGTTTCTTCTCATTTAAAGCTAAACAACGGGATATCTCTTTTAAAATTGCAATTTAAATTTTAAAACAAAATACTTGATCTCGAAAATTCGAAATGTCGCGCCCTAACTTACTGGACTCGACATCTAGATACTTCGAGATGAGCTTCTTTTTCCTAAAAGTAGAGGCAATCTTCCGTATTTGAAATCTCGAGAAATCGAGCCCTAACTTACTGGGTTTCGATTTCTCATTTGACGAATAACGGAATATCCTCTTCAAAAACGAAAATCAAGTTTTAAAAGACGAGCTTAGTTTCGGGAGTCTAAAGTATCGCGCCCTAACTTACTGGACACGATGCCTTATCTCTTCGATAATAAGAGAGTCTTTACGTCCCTTTCAATTCCATCAAATTTTGAAAATAAAAAGCATTGTATTTTCGAACTCTTTCAAAGTTTTCAAAGGACATCAATCAATCAGTTTGGTACCAATTTTGGGCGTGTCAAGGGTGCTAATCCTTCCTCACACGTAATCGACTTCCGAATCCGTTTTCTCAAAGTTCGTGGACCAAAAAGAACTGTTTTAGTAAATTAAATGTTTTATTAAAACAAAGGTGACCCGATCACACCAAATAAAGATCGGTGGCGACTCCTTTCCTTTCCTTTTTTTAAAAAATGAGTCGACCGCGTTGTTTACCGTTTCACCCAAAAAAAATGGTTACGACATATGTGTTTTATTTTTCCTTTTCTTTCTGCTACGTGACCGTTTTATATTTCCATTATTGACGTTAGTTTTAACAATTTCTTTTCTCAGGAAACAAACAACAAGAAAATGAAAAATAGATGTAGGAGCCCAAATTTGCTCGGGCCCATACCAAAAACGAAAAAACCAAAAATAAACAGTCCCAAATAATAATTAAAAATCATTAAAAGTCCATTGATAGTCCAGTCTTACAAGCCCAATAACAAAAACTAAACAGCATACCCAAATCCTAACCCACAAAGCCCAAAAAATAAATCAGAAGCAAAAAACCCTAGGCAGAAACCCTTGGCCCCACAACAACTGTTCGGGCCTCCACATTCGTCGGCTCCTCAAATCGGCCTCCGTACCCTTGCCCACTGCGCGTCACACACTTGCAAAAGAGACAAACGAATAGCAACAAGAAAAAAGAATTGTATTTGGATTTTTATTCTAATTTTTGAATTCGATTATAAAAATCGAAGCAAACAATTGTAAGGGTCCTTCACGATTTTAAAATACAAAAAAGCATACCAAAAGCAGAGGTATTTCCAATATTTTCAGTCTATTTTTCATTTCGAATGTCATGCATGCACAGAAATAGAATAAAAATACAAACTCTTACCTTTTCGTGAGATCAGGGTCTCGAATCTGAAGCGTTTTGGGTGGGTTTTTTCGATTTTAATAAGGGATTTGGCTTTAGTTCTTTTATATATGTGTTTAGGGCTCATAAAGGAGTTTAAATTGGCCATTTTTGGGGTTTCCGACCACCACGCACAACAATGACGGTGGCGAAACACTGCTGCCCAACGAATGGAGCTCGGTGAACTCAGGCCTTGCTTGGAGAACAAGGTCTCTTCGGAGAGTTTTAATTTTTTTTTTGAAAGGGTTTAAAATGAATTTTTTGGTCTTTTTTTTAGTATTTATAGCCCCTCCGTGCGACGTCGTTTTGGCATAGCCTGTTAGTGACCAAAACGGCGTCGTTTAAAGGCCATATCTGCGCGAGTGATCCAACCCAAGGAGGATCCGCGTGTTTTTGGTTATTGACTTATTTGCGCATCAAGTCCCTTCGTGTTCGTAGAAGGTTTCAATGGGGTCCCATGTTTGTTTTTTAATTTAGCCCTGATTTTTTTTTGTTATTTTAATTTAGTCCTCAAACTGTCAAGTGACCAATGTTTGAACGGCGTCGTTTCGGGTGTTTGGGTTAATTGCTCATTTAATCCCTATTCTTCGCGCGCGTTTTCCATCTGGTTCCTCCTGTTGATTTAATGTTTAGCTTTTAGATTCCTAATTTTGTTTTAATTTTAATTTCGTCCTTAACCTTTTTTAACTTATTTATTTATCTATTTCTATGTTTTTGTTTTATTATTACTTGTTATTACTATATATTTATCTTTTTATCTCTTATTATATATAAATATATATCATTTATATTAAATTTCTATAGTATCTATTTTAAATATTCTTATATATTATATGGTTTAAATTATTTCATTTTTTCATTCATCATTTTTATCATTTAAAAATTTGTTTTATAATTACTTATTTTAAGATTTTGTATGTTATTTTTTAAACTGCTTTACACTTTCATATATTATTCATTTCAAACCTCTTTTATATGCATTAATAAATTTAAATCTTTATATGCTTGATAGGGTTGTTTTCAAATTAATTATTTTAATCATTTTATACATACATATTGTCTCTTAAAATAATTTTATATAATATTGGTTTTTTAATTACTTTTCATTTTACATTCGTTTTTGTATATTATTTTGCTTCATTTCTTCAATTGCTAATGTCAAAATTGTGTTATATGATTATTGCTATTGTATGGATTATAAATTGTTAGTTTGTAACTATTAATTATTTGTGATTCATTAGTGTAATATTTGATTTATGGATTAATATGCTTTGTATATTTGTATTCCATTGTATCTTATGAAAATGTTGTGTTTTAATGTCATTTCAGTTTTAAAATCATTTTTACTCAAAGTTTTTAAAAATAAGGCAATGCTCGTGTTTGGAGGTTTCGAGAAAATCGTGCCCTAACTTACTGGGTTCTGATTCTTCTCGTTAAAACCTAGCAACCGAGTACCCTTTTCTCTTTTAAAACAAAATGCATAATATTTTAAATAATAAAAAAAACTTATTCTCGGGAATTTGAGACATTGCGCCCTAGCTCACTGGGTGTGATGTTTTATCATCTCGAGATAAGAACTTCAAAAAAAACAAAGGCAATATTTAGATTGGGAATTTTGAGAAATTGTGCCTAACTTCTGGGTTCCAATTTTCATAAGGCCCAAATAATCGAATACCCTTCTCAAACTTTATTCTTTGGATTTTAAAATCAAAAGATAAATTTAATTTCAAGAATATAAGATGTTGTGCCCTAACTTACTGAGTACGACATTTTATTTCTTCGAAATAAGAAGTTTTGGCATCCAATTTGATTTTGTCCAAATGTATCTTAAGCAAATGGATCGTAATCTAGAATCTTTTCAATTTTCGACATTAAGACATTAAGTAATCAATTAGGTACCAATTTTTGGGCGCTATGTGGGTGCTAACCCTTCCTTATACGTAACCGACTCCCGAACTCATTTACTCGAGTTTTTATAGGCCAAAATACGTTTAAATAAATCAAAGTTTTCAATTTCAAAGTGATCCGATCACACCTCAAAAAGGGGTCAGTGGTGACTCCACATTCGTTTTTCAAGTCGATCCCCTTTTTTTTTTAAAAATGAAAAGATGGTTTTAACAATTTCTTTTCTCAGGAAACAAACAACAAGAAAATGAAAAATAGAAAACTTAAAAGTTTTAGCCTTAGTTGAAAATAAACAAAAAAAAATGTTTTGAACTAATTATAAAAAGGTTTCTGGCTTTCGCCAAAAGTATAAAAAAAAATGTCCCGTTAGCAATCTGTCAGTGGATTAACAAAATTTTTAACAACAGTGACAAATATGAGCAATTATCTTAATTAGAGTGACTAAATTGTCAAAAAAAAAATTTAGAGTGATCTGCAGTGTAGTTTACCCCAAAAATTATAGTAATTGAAATGTATATTTTTATTAAGGCATAAAGCTAAATTTAGCTCTAAATGTTTATATTTTTTGTCAATCTAATGCTTTTTTATTATTTTTAGCTAAATTTAGCCCTCAAAATTAAAAAAAAAATGATCTTATCGACCATCAACCTTTCAAAAAGAGTTGAATTGATGTTTTTTAACAAAAATATTGACTAATACGTTAAGTTTTGAAATATAGCAGCCCACATGACAATCCACGTATACTTTATTTTTTTAAAAATTTTTATGAATTTCTTCATATTTTTGAATTTTGAATTTTTTTTTTTATTCTTACAACTTAAATTATTTGTTGATGTGGCAAGAGGCGAAGCTAGAAAATTTTTTTAGGGGGGAGAAATTAAATTATAATTTTTACAATAGTAAAAATACAATTTCACCATTTGAATAACTTATATTTTTATAATTTTTAAAGGATTAAATCAAAATTTTATCATTTTTAGGGGGAAAGAACAATTTTACCTTTACTAATTTAAAATTTTAAAAATTTTAAAAGGCATAAATAGAATTTTTTTCATTTTAGGGGGGTTTGGGCCCCTGCCATTAGATTAAACCCTGGGTGTGGTATATAAGATAAATAGTTTCATGTTAACACAAAGTACACGTGGACTGTAATATAGACTGTCATGCCAACTTTGATAAAAATTAATGTTTTAGTTAATTTTTTTTAAAAAGGCAATTTAATTCTTTTTTTTTAAAAAGTTAGGGGCCAAATTGACAAAAAATATAAACATTAAAACGAAATTTGACATTATGCCTTTTATTATTGATAAATGTTGTAGGTGTGGCTTGATTAGTTAAGATTAGTTAAGTAATAGTTTAAATGTAAATATAAAAAGGAATAACTTATATTACAATTGTCGTAACCATTTTTTTTTTTGAAAACAACAATGGGGTTTGACTTTGGGTTTTAAAAATGAAAAAAAACAGAGTCGCCAATTTACCTTTATTTGGTGTGATCGGATCACCTTTATTTTAATAAAACATTTTGCTTTACTAAAACAAAGTTTTTGGTGCGAAGTTTTGAAAATCGGGTTCGGAGTCGATTACATACGAGGAAGGGTTAGCACCCTCGATCGCCCAAAATTGGTACCAAAATGATTAATTAGTGTCTTAATGTCGGAAGTTTGAAAAGGTTTTAAAATACGGGTCTTTTAAAAGGTATTAGTATTTTTGAGATATCTTTGTTCCGGGAGGGTACGAACATCACACCCAGCACGTTAGGACATGATATTCTAAACCTTCGTAACCAAAGTTATCTCGGAGTTCTTGAAATTTATTAAAAGGATGTTTAGTGTTTTAGTCAATCGGAAAATCGTAACCCAGCACGTTAGGGCACTATTCCCCGAATTCCTAAATACAAAAATATTGCCTTTATTTTAAAACCTTTAAATGGAGTGTAGCAATTTTATAAAATACAATCAGTATCGTATTAATTTAGAGAAAAGACTCGAGTCAAAATTTGAGATTTCTTTGTTACGAAAAGATATAAACATCACATCCAAAGACGTTAGGACACGATGTTTTAATCTCTCGTAATCAAAGTTATCTCGTGATTTACAAAGTTTGTTAAAAAGGATGTTAGGTTCCTTAGTCAAGCGGAAAATAGCAACCCAACACGTTAGGGCACTATTCCCAATTTCTAAATACTGAAACATTGCCTTTATTGAAAATCTTTTAAATGAAATATGATGGTTTTGTTTAACGATGTAGTATTAAACTAATGACAATGATATCGAATAACAATAATAATAATAATAATAGTATAAATTACGAAGACAATAATAGAAATGATGATGATAATAAATATATTAAAAACAATGAAGACATCATTAAGCAAAACAATGGTAGAAAGCAAAACATAAGATAAAACTAGTAAATAATTATGACAATGGTGTGAAATAAGGATAATAATACTAATAAATAATAATAAAAATGTAGATGTATAAAAATAATGAATAATAATGGCGATGACAAAAATAGTATTGCTACATAAGTGTAAGTGGACATACACAAAATACAATATAATGTGAGTGAAAATAGAAATATATACGAGATAGTATAAGAATAAGCGAATAAATGAAAAGTAACTAAATAATAATAGTATTAAAGTGAGAAAATAAATATAAGTATAAATATAGTAATAATAATACTAATATCAACAGAATGGTAAAGAAATGATAGTGACAAAAATAATGTTGATTAATAATACTAAATAAATAGTAATAATAATAGATAATAGTAAAATAAATAATAATATAATAATAGTATTAATAATAAAATAATGATAATAGTAAATAATAATAATAATAATAATAACAATAATAATAATAATAATAATAATAATAATAATAATAACAACAACAAAGAAACAATAGAAAAGGACTAAATTGTTGATTAATTATACTAAATAAGTAGTAATAATAATAGATAATGGTAAAATAAATAATAATATAATAATAATATTAATAATAAAATAATGATAATAGTAAATAATAGTAATAATAATAATAATAATAATAATAATAATAATAACAACAAAGAAACAATAGAAAAGGACTAAATTAAATTAAAAAGCATATTTTAGGGCAAATTTAAAATAAAAGAAAGACTAGGGATCTATTTACACGCGAAAGGATGGGGGACTAAAATGGCAATAAACCCTTCGTTTAAACGCAGCAAACATCGAGGACTAAATTGCGAACCGAAATAAATTGTGGGTTAAATTTAAAAATCAAAAAGACACGATTGCAAATGTCAAAAAGCGGAAGGGCGAATCGCAAATAGCCCTTCGCAAAAACACGCGGATCTGAGGCGGGTCGGGTCGGATCGGGTCGGATAGGGGCAAAACGACGTCGTTTTAGAGCTTAAGGGCATTCACCAAAACGGCGCCGTTTATGATTTTTTTGGCCTAAGATGTCATTTGGTCTGTGTTTCAGAAAAAAAAGAAAGGGAGGAGGACTTCTCTGCGGGTGGGTCGAAACGGCGAGAGCCACCGTCGACTTCATTGCCATTGTCGTCCTGCCGTACCGCACCTGCCAGTGGCGAAAAGGTAAGATTTTATTTTTTTATTTTTATTTGTATATTCGTATTTTGATATTATATAAGCTGTTTTAAAAGGAAAATGAAGAGGATAGGTTTATGAATGTAATATCGAAAAAAAGCAGGATAAAGAGAAAGTAAAATAAAACCTTAAAACTTGTTCCTTTTTTTCTTGATCGCTTTGTTGTAGGCTTGTTTCAATCTTCGTTTGCAAGTGTTTGTCTTGAGATTTTGTATTGATAAGAAGATCAAAATAGCCAAAATCCCCTACATCATTTGTTTTCATGGCTTTATAGCCGAAAGAAAATTACATTGTTTATTATGCCTCTGTTTGCTTTTGTTGTTTCATTCTTGTTGTTGGCGTGTTTCTTGTCCTTATACATCTTGTTTGCAGTGCTAGTGGTGGCGGAAGCGGTGGGGGTCGATGGAGCGGTATGGCGGTGAACCGAGGGTCGATGGTCGAATAGAGAGATGAATGGCCATTGGCCATTCAATGCCATCTTATTGGGGGATTAGGTTCTCGAAACCCTAATTTTGGATTTTAGGCCATTGGGCCACCGGGTGTAATGGGTGAGGATTTTTTAGGTTTATTTTGGGTTTGGTTTTTTTTTATTATTGTAAATGTTGTGAATGGGCCCGGGCAATTTGGGCCCTCTACAGCTGCCCCTCTTTGCTCATCGTCGTGCAAAGGGAATAGAGCAAAGACATAAAGAGGGACCAAATTTGCCCGGTCTTGCTGAGTCCTGACTTCTTTGGCGCTTCTCTTCTTCAGGTAGCGTCGTTCCTGTCCACCGCATCTGGTCGTTTCGATCTTATTCCACCGTTGCTTTGGTGAGATAGGACTTGTAGTTCCAATTTATTCTGTTGCACTTTGTATCTTCGACCTGCTCCTGCAATCCGCTCCTGTAACATCAGGATCTCCAGAATTGTTATCTTCGATCTGCTCTTGTAGATTCAGGAATGTCAAAACTGTTATCTTCAATCTGATCTTTGCGAACTCAAGGACCACCAGACTGATTTCTTTGATTTACTTCTTACTCCGCGGGAACTTCGAGGAAATAAGAATTCAGGGAGAAGAGATTTGTAATCTCCATCTTCTCTCTCAAACTTCGAGAATTAAGGATGTAACCTCATTGTAAACTCGGGGAGATGGGATTTGTAATCTCAACCTACTCCACGGAACTTCGAGGAAATAAGAATTGGGGAGAAGAGATTTGTAATCTCCATCTTCTCATCAAACTTCAGAGAATTAAGGATGTAACCTCATTGTTAACTTTCGAGGCAGGATTTGTAATCTCAACCTACTCCACGAGAACTTCGAGGAAATAAGAATTCGTGGAGAAGAGATTTGTAATCTCTATCTTCTCTCTGAAACTTCAGAGAATTAAGGATGTAACCTCATTGTTAACTCGGGAGGCGGATTTGTAATCTCAACCTACTCCACGGAACTTCGAGGAAATAAGAATTCAGGGAGAAGAGATTTGTAATCTCCATCTTCTCTACTAAAACTTCAGAGAATTAAGGATGTAACCTCATTGTTAACTCAGGGAGACGGGATTTGTAATCTCAACCTACTCCACGGAACTTGAGGAAATAAGAATTCGGGAGAAGAGATTCGTAGTCTCCATCTTCTCTACCGAAACTTCAAAGAAATAAGGACTTATCCTCATTGTTAACTCAGGGAGACGAGATTTGTAATCTCAACCTACTCCACGGGAACTTAGAGGAAATAAGATCTTACTGAAACTTCAAAGGAATAATGATTGATCCTCATTGTTAACTCAGGGAGACGAGATTTGTGATCTCAACCTAATCCACCGGAACGTCGAGGAAATAAGAATTGAAACTTTTCAATTTGCTTCCTTACTATTTTCGGAAGACTTCAATCTTCAATCTGCTCCCTACCATCTCGAAGGAGCAAAATCGAACTTTGCAATTTGCTTCCTTACTATCTTCGGAAGACTTCAATCTTGATCCTTTACTACCATCTTGAGGAACGAAATCGAACTTTTCAATGTGCTTCCTTACTATCTTCGGAAGACTTCAATCTTGATCCGCTTCACTACCATATTGAGGCACGAAATCGAACCTTTCAATGTGCTTCCTTACTATCTTGGAAGACTTCAATCTTCGATCCCCATTTACTACCATCTTGAGGAACAAAATCAGACTTCAATATCGTTACAGTTCTTTGAGGAACACATCTCCGTAGAATGAATTTTATGTGTTTATGCAAATGATGAAGGTGCAATGATCAAAATGACTCAAAGCCTCCTAACTACATGCGTTATGGACGACACTTTCATGAATGCAGAATGCCGTGAGAATGGTCTTTTTACAATGATTAGGATGCAATGATCAGAATAAATCGAATGCTCCTAACTAAACATGCTTTGAAATGATGTATGAATGCAAAATAAAATGATCCCTTTTTAAATGCTTGGGGTCATCATTGCTCGTAGTCCATTAATGTTCTATCACTGATACCCTATCATGCTTTCTCGTTCAGCCGGTATCTTTGATAGAAAACCCAAAAAAAAATGATCATATTATGCTCAACAAATTTGCCCCGCTGTAATTTCAGAGTCTCTTCCACTGTACCTCCTGGGACATAAAGTTTGTATCTCTCCCTGCAACTTTAGGAGAATAACATTTGGTTTCTTCTACCTATCCTGCTGTAACTCCGAGGTATAGGATCAATTTGATCTGTTACACCATTCACTGGTGTAATGACCAGATGTGTAGGCCTGATACGTGCATGAATGTAGAGTATCATTTTTCTTTTCCCGAGAATGATCTCTTTGTACTGCTGGGTTGACATTGCTCGTTATCTGTCAAGGTCATATCACCGGTGAAAAATAAAAGGTCAAAAGAGATAATCATCTTTCTCCAATATTTCCAAATCTTGAGCTGAGTGAGTTCTAAATAATAGTCTGTTTCAAGTCCTTGTATTATTCGAAGCTTCGAGTAATATAAAACTCCTTTTATGAAAGTATTATTAGTCCATTAATCGTTATTTCAATGCAAAATGCTTGAAAAAGATTGTAACAACGGACAAAAGGAAATTGATTGGGAGCATAGCTCAAACAAACAAATTAATCAATGCTAGCAAAGGTAATTAAGAAGGAATTTTATCGGTGGTTTTTGAAAGGAATAAAATAACCACAAGTAACAAAAATGGGTAAAATGGAAACTAAGTGCCCCGGATATCGCAGCTTGAGCTTCTTTGTTCCAACTTCGAGGACCATTTTGAGCTTAATATGTGTTTAGGGATCCAGTACTTTGTCGATGCCCCAAGGCGTAACATACTTCTTGAGCGTAGCAAGACTACTTTATGCCCTACTCGATCAAAATTTTGAGTGCCTTCTCGGGTTTTCAACTCAAATACCCTTTGGTCTCAAAGCGCCCTTTGCGGGTTTTCACCTTGGCCTCTCCTTTTCTTTTTTTCTTTTTTCGTGTTTTTTATTTTTGTGTTTTTTTTGTTTTTTTTGTTTTGACAAACTTTGTAATTTTGGCATATGAAGCGATCTTCACCCTCTCAGTGAGGTAACCGACGGCCATGAATATGAATCGGTGTTGGCTAAAAGCTTTTGAGGAGACTGACTTGTTAACATCCATGCTTCATATAGAGAAAATGGAGAAGGCACAGTCTTCCTCGACTTATGGCATAACAGATGCAATTTCCCTTCCTTGGTGAACCAATAGCCCGAGCCTCTTGATTAGCTAGGCTGTTGCACAACATGGGTTCTTTAAACCCAAACCTTAACAGCATACCCATGTTTTAATAGTTTGGCATGCCTCGATATGATCGTGCGAAAACATCTCAAATTCCTGAAAATAGCTCAACGATGCCTTACCTTATTCCTACAGGGAGCCACGCTTCCATCTTCATTTCCTTCGTTAGTTCATAGCGTCTGCTGACGCTTCATAAGGTAGGATCTACATTGGGGAAGTAAGTCGCAATCTTTGTCATCTTTAAAGCCCTTAGATCCCTCTAGATACATATCTCACTAAAAGGGAGTCAACAATACGTCTCATGTCATTGATATTTGGGGGCCCATTGTGGGTAGAAAATCAAAGAATAAATGATCCTAAGGATCATTATTCGTATGATATGGTCATGAGTGAAAAATATTCATATGAAATGTAAAGAATGAAAATATTTACTTGGAAAGATGCATTTTATTGAAATAAAATTCGGACACAAGCCTACTTCTCAAAAGAAATCTTATTGCTTCGGGCTTGAAGCAACAAGTGTGTTTACACATTACTCTAGATTAGCTTTAAAAATACATGTTTCTTCCACAGTCTCATTGTTCAAAACACTCTCAAGTACATAAAGACAGACGTTCGGAAAACTTTTATTCCTCGGTTCTCTTCGGGTGTACCATTGCTCCATCATCGAACTTCACAATACCCATGTTGATGAGATTTTCCACCAATTTCTTGAAAGTGAGGCAATTTTCTATCGAATGGCCTGTGATCCCCGCGTGGTACTCACACTGAGTGTTTGGGTCGTACTATTTTGAGTATGGAGGTTACATCGGTTTTGGATATTGGGGGGACACAACGTGTGCATCAAATAAACTTTGATACAACTCTTTATATGTCATAGGGATTGACGTAAATTGGAGTTTTTCAACGTTTTTCCTTGTACGAGATTCTTTTCTTGACGAACATTGATACTCAGTAGTCACCTTTCTTGGTCGGTTAATGATGAATTGACTTTGAGTCCCCATGTTTGTATTATTCACCTCGTCATCCCTTTTCTAGGAGCAGCCTTCTAGTGGTTTCCCTCTTCAATCTTGCAGTATCGATTGCATGTTCGACCATCTCCCGACAAAGACAATATCGAAAAACTTTTAGTGGCACTTCCAAGCATGTGATTAATGAAGGGAGCTTTCAACGTATTGACAAACAACATGGTTGTCTCTTTTCTAAGCGGTGGTGAACTTGTGTGCTACTTCCCTCCACACCGGGCATATTGCTGAAACTTTCGTTTGGCTTTTTCTCCATATTTTGGGCGTGATTCGATCAGAGCTATATCGGCTACGTGCCCGTATTGTTTCAGGAAGGCCTGTGCTAGGTCCCTCCACGACTTGATCTGGGTACGGTTGAGCTGATTGTACCATTTGGCCGCATGACCCGCCAAACTATCCCGAAAACAATGAATAAGCATTTGATCGTTGTTAACATATCCCGCCATCCGTCGGCGAATATTGTGATGTGCGCCGGGCAACGGTCCCATTGTATTTTTCAAAATCGGGGTCTTGAACTTTGGCGAAAAGTACGAGGTGCAGGACTAGGCTCAAGTCTTTAGCGTCTACCCGTAGCGATGGTCGGCGATTTCTATTTCCTTAAACTTTTCTTCTAACCATCCGCAGCGATCCTCGAGTCGTGCAGGAAGGTTTACTTTTGCCTTATCCATTTCAGCCATTTCATCAAGATCGGGACTATAGGATTAGCGGGACCTTCTCCGGATTAGTGCTGAACCGATCGAAAAGTCTTGTTGGCATTGCGGTCTCAACCTGGCACTGTGGCCTGATAACAAAAGGCGTCCTTTGGGGACATATTTCTGGTGGTGCTTGGGTATTTGGCGGGGTAAATCCCGGAGGGTAAGCAGGGTCACCATTATTCCCTGAGCTAGCAGCGGCGCCCTTTCCTCGTTCATTGGCCAATAGTTGCGCCAACTGGCTTATCATGTTGTTTTGGGACTCTTGCATCCGTTCTATCATATCTTGTTGTATCTTGATTAATCGTTCTTGCATCTGTTCCTGTATTTCCTTTTGCATTTGTTCTAGCCTTTCCATTCTTTGATCCATGTCTTCTAGGTTACTGAAATAACTTTACCTAATTAGGGTCTTTCTACAAATTTTAATGCATGTGACATGATGCAATGCAAATGCATGAAATGCAATGCAAATGCATGCAAATGCATGCAAAAAGAAAGAGAGGCGTTGATTATGAATTCAATTTTATTAGAAGAACTTTTCTAGAAAATACATTTCTTTACATAAAGCGGATTGCGTATCGGCTTTATCCTCATAGTCCGTGAAACACCGGTCTTTTCTTCGATCTCGGAAGTTATGGTCGTGTCCGTGAACTTCCCCAATAGATGCCTCTTCTAGCTCCTTGTTCTTGATCCATACTGCCTCTTCACCCGCTTATCCTCCGCGATATTTATAAGCTTCTTTCGAAAATAGAGGCACGATGACTCTTCAATAATCCTTGTCGGCTTGAATCCTCAGGCAGAGTCTTGTATTCTTCTGTGGGTTATCAGTCCTCTCTTGTTGTTTACCTGGACTATGTTCGAAAGACCGTATTATAATCCACTTTATCAAGTAACACATTTCCTTATGATAAACTCTTCTATTTAGCAATCGAATATGAATCAACACTTCCTCTCTAAGATGATGCGGTGTAATGTAATGCAATGCAATCACAAACAAAACCAAACACGTTAGCACAGGAGAAATAAATAAAATAGAGTACCTTCTGAGGTGACCACTAGGGGTTTGACATAGTTCTACCTAAGGTGGGTCCTTAGGGTTCACTATATGCGGTTTGGTTCTAAGGTAAGGGTACCCGAACTAGCAGATTCCTCGATCTTCACCCATTATAGGCTCATATAGACCGAGTTCAGTTCAGGGGAATACATTTCCCTATGGCTGCACGGAGATGAAAATCTCACGAAGACATAGGTACGGATGTATCCCGAAAGCGATCCACTATCCTGCACGGAGGTGAAAACCTCACGAAGGAGTAGTTTTTCACTCTCACGTAAAGGTGTGACCACAACGGTCATGCAATGCCGCAATTAAAACACATGCAATACAAATATAGTAATTTTCAAATCGAACTTTCAAACTTCCGACAAAAGACAGAAAATAATCAATTTATGGCTTGACTCTCTAAATACGTCCCCAGTGGAGTCGCCAAGCTGTCGTAACCATTTTTTTTTTTTAAAACAACAATGGGGTTTGACTTTGGATTTTAAAAAATGAAAAAAGAACGGGAGTCGCCACCGACCTTTATTTGGTGTGATCGAATCACCTTTATTTTAATAAAACATTTTGCTTTACTAAAACAGTGTTTTTGGTCTGCGAAGTTTTGAAAATCGGGTTCGGGAGTCGGTTACGCACGAGGAAGGGTTAGCACCCTCGATACGCCCAAAATTGGTACCAAAATGATTAATTAGTGTCTTAATGTCGGAAGTTTGAAAAGGTTTTAAAATACGGGTCTTTTAAAAGGTATTAGTATTTTTGAGATATCTTTGTTCCGGGAGGGTACGAACATCACACCCAGCACGTTAGGACATGATATTCTAAACCTTCGTAACCAAAGTTATCTCGGAGTTCTTGAAATTTATTAAAAGGATGTTTAGTGTTTTAGTCAATCGGAAAATCGTAACTCCAAAGACGTTAGGGCACTATTCCCAATTCCTAAATACAAAATATTGCCTTTATTTTAAAACCTTTAAATGGAGTGTAGCAATTTTATAAAACACACCGTATCGTATTAATTTAGAGAAAAGACTGAGTCAAAATTTGAGATTTCTTTGTTACGAAAAGATATAAACATCACATCCAAAGACGTTAGGACACGATGTTTTAATCTCTCGTAATCAAAGTTATCTCGTGATTTACAAAGTTTGTTAAAAAGGATGTTAGGTTCCTTAGTCAAACGGAAAATAGCAACCCAAAGACGTTAGGGCACTATTCCCAAATTTCTAAATACGAAACATTGCCTTTATTTAAAATCTTTTAAATGAAATATGATGGTTTTGTTTAACGATGTAGTATTAAACTAATGACAATGATATCGAATAACGATAATAATAATAATAATAATAGTATCGTTATGAAGACAATAATAGAAATGATGATGATAATAAATATATTAAAAACAATGAAGACATCATTAAGCAAAACAATGGTAGAAAGCAAAACATAAGATAAAACTAGTAAATAATTATGACAATGGTGTGAAATAAGGATAATAATACTAATAAATAATAATAAAAATGTAGATGTATAAAATAATGAATAATAATGGCGATGACAAAAATAGTATTGCTACATAAGTGTAAGTGGACATACACAAAATACAATATAATGTGAGTGAAAATAGAAATATATACGAGATAGTATAAGAATAAACGAATAAATGAAAAGTAACTAAATAATAATAGTATTAAAGTGAGAAAATAAATATAAGTATAAATATAGTAATAATAATACTAATATCAACAAAGAAATGGTAAAGAAATGATAGTGACAAAAATAATGTTGATTAATAATACTAAATAAATAGTAATAATAATAGATAATAGTAAAATAAATAATAATATAATAATAGTATTAATAATAAAATAATGATAATAGTAAATAATAATAATAATAATAATAATAATAATAATAATAATAATAATAATAATAATAATAATAATAATAATAATAATAATAATAACAAAGAAACAATAGAAAAGGACTAAATTGTTGATTAATTATACTAAATAAGTAGTAATAATAATAGATAATAGTAAAATAAATAATAATATAATAATAATATTAATAATAAAATAATGATAATAGTAAATAATAGTAATAATAATAATAATAATAATAATAATAATAATAATAATAATAATAATAACAAAGAAACAATAGAAAAAGGACTAAATTAAATTAAAAAAGCATAATTTCGGGGCAAATTTAAAATAAAAGAAAGACTAGGGATCTATTTACACGCGCGAAAGGACTGGGGGGACTAAAATGGCAATAAACCCTTCATCAAAAGCGCACATGACATCGAGGACTAAATTGCGAACCGAAATAAATTGTGGGGTTAAATTTAAAAATCAAAAAAAGACCTGATTGCAAATGTCTGAAAAAGCGGAAGGGCCGAATGCGCAAATAGCCCCTTCTGCAAAAACACGCGGATCCTGAGGCGGGTCGGGTCGGATCGGGTCGGATAGGGGCAAAACGACGTCGTTTTGGGGCTTAAGGGCATTCACCAAAGCAGTAGCTGTTTCATCGACTTATAAAATGATTTTTTGGCCTAAGATGTCATTTGGTCGTGTTTCGAAAAAAAGAAAGGGAGGAGGACTTCTCTCCGGATCGGGTCCAGAACCCTGAGAGCCACCGTCGACTTCGCCATTGTCGTCTAAAATCAACCACCGCATTACGAGTGGTGGAAAGGTAAGATTTTATTTTTTTATTTGTATATTCGTATTTTGATATTATATAACTGTTTTAAAAGGAAAATGAAGAGGATAGGTTTATGAATGTAATATCGAAAAAGAAACAGGATAAAGAGAAAAGTAAAAATAAAACCTTAAAACTTGTTCCTTTTTTTTCTTCGATCGCCTGTTGTAGGCTTGTTTCAATCTTCGTTTGCAAGTGTTTGTACTGAGATTTTGTATTGATAAGAAGATCAAAATAGCCGAAAATCCTCCCTACATCATTTGTTTTTCATGGCTTTATAGCCGAAAGAAAATTACATTGTTTATTATGCCTCTGTTTGGTTTTGTTGTTTCATTACTGTTGTTGGCGTGTTTCTTGTCCTTGCTTCTGTCTTGTTTGCAGGTGCTAGTGGTGGCAGAGCAGGTGGGGGGTCGGTGGAGCAGGTATGGCGGTAGACCAAGGGTCAGTGGTCAGAAACAGAAGATGAATGGCGGCACGGCCATTCAATGTCATGGTTGGGGATTAGGGTTCCCAGAACCCTAATTTTGGATTTTGGGCCATTGGGCCACTGGGTGTAATAAATTGGGCTGAGGATTTTTTAGGTTTATTTTGGGTTTGGTTTTTTTTTTATTGTTGTAAATGTTGTAAATGGGCCCGGGCAATTTGGGCCCTCTACAACAATTATTCTAAAAATTATTTTTTTTAGGCACCAATAAAATTTTGCCACATCACTAATTTTTAAAACATGAAATTATTATTATACACTCATTCGTATTCAACCCACTCCCCAATTCTAATTAAATTATTTCAAAATATAAGTAATTAAAAAAAATAAAATACCAATAAGTGTTAGGTGTAGTTAGAGGTGTGCATAGGTCGGGTGGCCCGGCCCGGCTCGAAGGCCCGCCCGAAATGTGGGAGGGTTTGGGCAAAAATATATGCTCGAAAAATGAGTTTAGACAAAAAAAGCCCGTTTAAAAAATGGGCTAGGCTCGGGTAAGGCATTTTGGCCCGGGCCCAGCCCGACCCTGCCCGAATTCATTAAATGAAAAAAAACTATTTTTTTAATAATATTTTCTTATTGTTTTGCTCCTTATTTTACTACCATTTTACTATTATGTTTCTATTATTTTGTTGTTATTATTTAAATATTATATAAAACTTATCTTATTGTTAATTTTGTTATTATTTTAAAGACATTTGTTAATTTTGTTATTATTTTAGAGGCATTTGCTTGTTAAGTTGCATCTATTTTAGTGTTATTTAAGTCTACATATTTTTAAAATTTATTTTCAATTTGTTGAAAAATATTTATTTTAATTTTTTAATATTTTTGATGTATTATATATTTATTTAAATATTAAATAAAATATTATAAAAATTAATACGGGCGGGTCGAGCTGGGCCTGATTTTTAGTATTTTTATATAGGTCGGGCTTGAGCAAAATTTTAGGCTCACTTTTTGGGCCCGGTCCATGCACCTCTAGGTGTAGTGGCAATCCACACTGAACTCCCAAAGAAAAAACTAGGCTCAATCCTTGGAAACGATATTATTGGGAGGGGCAGCCACAAACCCCAAACATGAACCATTTAACGAATATGAAAAATATAAAAAAAAAATCAAATAACATAGAAATAGACATAATCATGGGTCGGGTCACCTATCTTTTTAATTTTTTATTTTTTATAAGAATTTTCACTCATCTTTTAATTTTAAATTTAAATTTATACTAATTATTCTTTATTTTATACTTAACTATTCTAACACATGTTTTAAATAATTCTTTTAATGTTATTACAATTAGGTATACCCCACTAACCACTTAATTTCAATAAAACTATTATAAGACCCACATGATTTTATTCCATCTTCCCCAAATCATGCCTCATTATAGAACTTCATACCCTTAATTGATGCAATTATCTACTATAATCATCAAGGATCATCCTCAACTTAAACCTATAAAAAAAATTAATTAATTATTGATGTGACATCCACGTGTATGTTACGTTAACAAAGTTAATAAACGTTAATTTTTATCGATTTTGAAATGATTTGATAAATAATATAAATTTTATAGCTAAAAAGACGAAAGATTAAATGAATGACTAAAATATATTTTTTATAAAAATTATAAGACTAAATAAGTCATTATATCAAAAAAATTAAAATTTAAAATTTTGAATTCAAATTTCAATTTAAGTGAAGAGTTGTTTAAATATTAATTAATTATTTTTTTGAATAATCATATTATAAGTTCTGATCATATTTGTTCTTTTTAACACAATGCTTAGAACTATCCATAGCCCCCAACTCATATATAGGAGGATAATGTGCTTCAGCATACCCGAACTCATGTTATCTTGCATTGATAACAATACCATTACCAATCAAACTAAGATTCAATCGAATAATTTAATTAATTAATTAAAAATATATGTATGTAATAATAATAATAATTGATCATCCAAGCGTCACACACATCTTTGCATTTAAAGGGTACATTTTATCCTACTACTGAATCTATATACAAAGAAGCCCCTCTTTTAAATCTCCATCCTCCTCCACATATTTCTTCCCTATTAATAAAATATATATTATTCTCACTCACTTGTCAATTCCAATCTCCCAAAATCCTCCTTTAATTGTGTCTCGTTGACATCTTCACATAATGTGAACCACACCATCAAATTCCCCTCAATTTTACAATTTTAAATTCATCAAAATATAGAAAATTAAAAAATAATATTTCGATAATATTTATTTTTTAATCCATAAATAAGAGAATAATGTATTTCAGCGCGCTGAAACCCATATCCTCCTGTATTAATAATAATATCTATATCAATCGAGCTAAGACTTAATTGATTCCTTTATTTTATTTTTATCATTAATACTCAACGCAAGCACTTGTGTTACACATATGAATAATGATGATTAGTCAAAAGTAATCGGCTTGATATTTTTAGTTTATAGATATATTTACTAATGATGAATTGTATATTTTGCTATTAGTTTGTATTATAATTTAATTAAATTTAATTTTTATATTTTAAAATTTTTATTTTTTTAGTATAAACTCAAATGTTAAGAGTTAAATATGTTAGGTTAAAATTTGATGCTAGTCTCGTACTATGTATAAATTGTGGGTTTAGTCTTTGTTTTAATCTATTTTCGAATTTTAAAATTTCAGTCTCAATTTAAAGGATAGATGCTAAATCAAATAACTAAAATGCCGTAGCTTTTTTGTGAGTATTATAGAGAAATCATAAACTAACATGGCATTACACATGTAATAAATATTTGTCGCATAAAAGTACGAAAATAGAAAATTTTAACTCAACAAAATTAAAGGGTATTGTTTGATCATGGCTGAAATTTCGAAATTCAAAACATATAAAGATTAAAAAATACCCAGTGTTAAGAAAGAGGATAAGTAGAGGGACGTGATGTTCGAAGAAAGGGAGAGTAGATAAGCGGCCTGGGCAAGGAGGAAGAAGATTTTCGTTCTCTCGTGCGCACAACTTTATATTGTGGGTTGTCCTTTACCCTACAGTGCCACGTGGTGGGTCATACAATAGATTGAATGGTTGTGCGAACATGTCAAACATCAATGGTCAAGGGTTAGGTGTCAACAAGTATTTCTCTTGTAGATTAGTTGCCATTGTTGTGCATGTTGTGTGGTCTCGTTATGTCGTTGTTTATCTTACTCTAATACCATTATTTTTGGGATGCCATGTAACAGATGAGTTCCTTCATTTTTGGGCGAGGGGTGCCCACAAGGAGTTCAGGTGGGATCACTTATGGGTCTACCATGTGTCCCATGGTAAAGAGGTATAACAACAATTAATTAAAATACATGATATTCACAACTTTTTAATTAACTTCGTTACATTTAATCATGATAAAAGAATTTTAAAAAATTATTTATTAATATTAGATTTTTATAATATTTTTGTGCTACATTATATTTATTTTGTAGAATTGTATGATGTTAAAAGTTAGGGATTATATATATATATATATGAGAAATGATTTTATGAAACAAGGATCTTATCTCTTTCCAATAGTTTTATACCACATTAGTATTCTATCCTTAATTTCAGGATTTTAATTTGAATTTGATTTTTTTCAGGATGAAAATCTTGATGTAGATAAATCTATTAGAAAAGGAATCTGAATATGTACACCGGCGTCATTCCTTTTCATATATATATATATATATATATATATTACCCTTTGAATTTATCTGTTTGTAATTTCTTTTTACCTAATTTTTTTGGACCTAGTTAATATTTGAATTGATATTCTGTCACCTAGGTTAGTATTTTTGCACTAAGACCATAGTGGTTATTATGAAAAAGGTACAATAACTTTTTAGCCCTTAATATTTACAATTGTTTGTCAATTTGGTCTTTACCCTTTAAAAATAAATAAAATATTTAAAATATTTTTTAAACAAAAAAAACATAAAAAGATTATAAATATATTTTTTTTAAATCTAAAGTTACGGAAAAAATAAAAATTATTTAAAATTCAAAATAAAAATCATTTTAAATATATATAAAAAAGTTCCAAATTTCAATATTATCTAAGCCAGAACAGATCAGTTGGACCGGGAATAGGTTAGGGTATCAGTCCGGTGAGAGCTAAAAAATTGATTGACCTATGAACCGGTATAGGCTAGTTAAATCAAGCTAAAAAAATAGTTAAACTGGCAATTGAACCGATTTTTCTAATTTTTTATTTTTATTTTTTTAATAATTCATTTTATTTGAATCAATGAGACTATTCGAACCGAGAATCAATTGGTTTAACTAGTTCAACCACTCGACTGGTTTCAAAAATATTGTCAATTTTTTTTTAAAAATATGTTATTTACTCGGGCTAGCTACTGAACACGGCCATAAACACTTTTTATTACCATTCAAGGAGTAAATAACACCTCTTATTGGTTAAAATTTTTTTAATCAATATAGCATGTTGGTGTAAATTGGATAAAATAAAAATAGTTTAGATACCAGTCGCGATAAAACATAATATTTAAGTATCAAAATAAGAAGGAAAAAATACATAATTTAGGTATCAATTTGTGAATTAAGCCTCTTTAAAATAGGCTTAACGGTTTGACTAACTTAGGAAAAAAATATTTTAAATGCCACTTGATACCAATATGAAAAAAAAGATATAATTTAAATACCAATTTGTAAATTAAACCATAAATAAATAAGTTAATAAGGAGATAAGGTGATAAGAACATGGGAAAACATAAAAGATGGGTCCCACAGTGCCACGTGAGAAGAATGAGGATTTGGGATCACGTGGGTGGAGAGGGTGGTTATGGACAGGATTCGTCCACGTGGGATAGGTATGGAGAATCAGCCACGTCATGATATAAAATCTTCTGCTGTTCAAGAAAAATATCTTGAAGCAAAGCATAAATGCCCATCTACCATTGTCTTCCACGTGGCACCCAACCTACGGCCTCTATTCGTCAGCACACCCAACCACCACAATAAAAAACTCCTTTTTTTATTAATGACGTGGCAACCAATTTATTCTCAACTTTTTGTTTTCTGGGTGAATGGAATTAGTTGAATCCAAAATTAATTAGAGTAATTGTTTAAGATAAAAGTTTTAAAATGAGTTTCGATAGATAATTTATTTATTTGTGTTTAATGTAAAAATAATTATAATAATAAAATTAAATATTATAATGTAAGATAAAAAAGTTAAACGTAACGCATTATATTTTATCGATTTTTTCTACAAAATGTCTAAATTAATTATAGTTCTTTTAATATATAAATAAGAGAATAATATATTTTAATGTATTTAAACTTATATTCTCTTATATTGATAATAATATTAATACTAGTCGAGTTAATAATCATTTTAGGTCAATTATTTTTTTACTTCAAAAAAATGGGAATAAATTTATATACTTTGATTGAATAAAATATAAATATTATTTTTATTTTTAAAAAATAAATCTTCTTAAAATACTGCCTTAGTCCATAGATATGATATTCTAATAAAGAGAATTTTATTAACAAAATAGCATAAGAAAACTACCCTTTACCACGATTTAAAGAGTAAAGATTTAGATTTAGGGGGTGGGGTTAATAGTTCATACTTTCTTTTCTTTTTACCAAACACTCCACAAAATTTTCTCGGAAAAGAAATAAAAATGAGGAAGTGTGAACTATGTGCAAGGCTAGCTCGAATGCGCTGTGAATCAGATCAAGCAAATTTATGTTGGGACTGTGATTTCAAGGTTCATGGAGCGAACTTCCTCGTAGCTAAGCATAATCGAACCCTCCTTTGCCATGTTTGTCAAAGTCCTACTCCTTGGCTCGCATCTGGTCGGAATCTCGGCTCCGCGGTCTCTGTTTGTGATTCATGCGTTGTAAACGGCAATAATAAGTGTGAGTTATCGGAGGGAGACTATGGTGAAGAGGAGGAGGAAGAAGAGGAGGTGGGAGATTATGATAATGACGCCGTGGAAGAATCGGAGGAAGAGGAGTCCGAGATTGAAGATGCTGAAAATCAGGTGGTTCCATGGTCAGGGGAGTCTTCTCCTCTATCAATGTCGAAGCCGATAACTAACTTGAAGTCTTTGAGTAGTAATGAAGGGGATGGCAGCGGCGGCGGCGGCAACGGTGACGGCGGTTTTGGATTGAAGAGAATGAGAGAAAATCTTAGTTCTTGGTCTGATGTATGTTCGATTTCTTTTGCTTTTACTCTGTTTTATCTTTTTTAATAATATTGAAAACTGAAATTTTTTCAGAAATATTTGAATCTGAAAATGAGTTTATTTTTTATGATTTGCATGAACTTTATTTTTATATTTAGATGGAATTTTATTCATATATATATTTGATAATCCAGATAAACATTTTTTATACAATTTATTTGATTTAAAATCTGAGTTCTTGTGCTAAAAATAGTTAATTTTCTTGGGAACTTGATATTTAATCTTGAATTTTCTAAGCAGCCAAACAGCCGAGTGATTTTTTTTTTTTACAAATGCAGGATGAGACTGGGTGCTCATCATCTCAAGTAAGCTCAAGAGGATCATCCAATGGAGAAGCATCATCGTCAATGGAATCATCGAGATTATTGAAGCAACCAAAAATAGCTGAAATTAATCAATCAGCTAGGAATCAAGATCATGGTGAAACAAGGTCAAGATCAACGGCTATCATCAGTTACTTAAAAAGGCTTCAAAAGCACACGATCACCAATGATGATGATGCATCAGCCACAATCACAGGAATCTGTAGGTTGAGCAGAGATCAGAGCCGTTAACTTATCTCCCACACTAACTCTTATGTAGTTTTTTTTAAATATCTCAAGGGTCGCTGTACTCTTTTGAAATTTAAGATTTAGTCTCCGTTCTTTAAATTTGAGACATTGGGTCCTTCTACTTCAATTTTTTTCCCTTGGTTTGCTGCCATTCTCTTCATTTTGTGGAAATTTGTTGGGATTTAATTATATTTTAATTTTGTAATTTTTCTATTTTTCTCTTTGGCTTGTATGTCAAAAAAGTCCTTAAGAAAATATTTAAAAAATTCAATTAAGCCCTTGTATTAAGTTTGAACCTATTTAAGCTCCTATCATTAACTAAAATAATCATAATCAATTAAGCTTCTCCATCAATGGTTTTATCATTGACCACAGTGATAGTTAAAATAAATTAATAGAATAATTAAATGGTGACACATGGCGGTTTTGATTTAATCTAATATTTTTTATAAAAATTATAAAAAATTTAAAAATAAAATATTTAAAATTTTAAAAATATTAACATTGATATAAACTTATTAAAAGTATTAAAAGTTATAAAAGTTAATAGAACTTATTTAAAATATTTAAAATTTAAAAATGTATTAGAATTCTTAAAAATAATAAATATTATAAAAATATTAAAATTGATTTAAGCTTATAAAAGTTATAAAAAAAATCATAAAAACTTGAATAAGATCAAATAGCCCAAAACTGACAAGGGTATCGATCCAAGGAAAGCCATTAGATTGGTTGAGCGGATTTTTTTTATTTTTTAATTTTTTATCAAACCAAAATTTATTTATCCAACTATTAGCATATGTCAAAATGAAATATTCCAACCAAGGTTTCCAGAACCAGGCCGGTGGTCAAACCAATTAGGCCATTGATTTATCAACTCGATCGATCCATCCAGTTTAATTAAATAAAACATTGGTTGTGTCTCTTATACCAGATCTAAGACATACCGGTGTGTCTTCTCGTGTAAACAACTTGGATGTTGGGAGTACTCTTTTTAGAGTGCACTGTCCACATTTTGATGGGATAAATTTTTTGGAAAATGTGTCCATATTATAGTAAATATGTAACTATTTTCTATTTATTTGAACGATGAATAAATAAAAAAATTTAATTTTACAATTCACTATTATATCTTTTGTATTTATGTCTTTCATATTTTGCATGCATAGCTAAATTGTGACAAGTAAATATTAGCTCATTGATTGTCTAAAGTTCAAACTGAAGATAAGCGGCACTGTAAAGAACGTTTAAATTGCGAGAAAGACAACTTACTTCAGTAGATAATCTAAATGAGTCCATAATCCCGTAAAAGAATCAAAGTGAGCATTTTATTCAAATACTGAGAAGGATTATTATGTCGTCTACAATTCTAATTGGGGAGTTGACTAGTCGTGGTTATCGGAGCAGTTGACTCTACGAGTAGAGACATAGATGTATTCATTAGAAGGATGATACATTGGACCGGACCCAAGATGAATTAATTCTGAAATTTTTGGTGAATTAATTCACTTGTGACGTTCATGGTGTAATTTACCTAAATCCTGAGTTAGTTACTGACCATGCGTATGAAAATCATGTTCTTTGATATAAGTGGATGCTTATGCTCTAAAGATGATCGAGCCTATAGCCGGTATGTTGGGTACATAACTTGTGTATGGCATGACTTTACTAGCAAAAGTGGAATTCATAGCTCAATTAAAGAGTTAATGATATCCTCTCATTAGCATAGTGTGGATTGATAAATATAGAACGTGGCCACGAGTTACTTGTTCTCGAACGAGTAATTTATCACAGTCATTTGTTAACAGTGATCATATTAATGATTAAGAAGACAATGGTGACAATGAGATAAAATAAGATTGTATTGAGTAAATGGATTTAACTCAAAGGAATCAATAATATCATATGAGGGTAACATACACATGACGAGGTTATTGGACAAAGCAGTTGGATGAATTGCTTTCGTAAAGAGTATACAATAAAGAGTTTTCAATCATGGTACTTCTTGTGAACTGACTCCATGATTAAGTAATTGCGAATTATCAGAACGCTGCTTTTGGGCATAATTGTAATTAGTAGAGCCTAATTGTATGTCTTATTGGTCCCTCTGCTAGCTCAACAAAAGCTCGATCGGACTGCATTTCAATCATAAGAAAGTTCTACGACTTTGGGAATAATTTAATTAAATTGATTTATTCGATGTGGATTAAATTAAGTGGTCGTAAGAATTGTTCAACTAGAGAATTTTATTAAAGAATTTTCTTGAAAAATTAATTTGGAAAACCTAAGTAATTTGTGGAAAAATTAATTTTGATCAAGTACAATTAAATTAATCAAATCAATTAAAATTAATAAAATATTTTTGGAAATTAATTTTCGAGTCAGACAATTGGCCCAATAGGTAATTGAGCTTAAAAATTAGATCTGAGATCGTAAATTGGACTCGGGAGCTCAAATCTAGATCAAGACCCAAAAACTGGTTGAACTAGGCCCAGTATGTGAAATTGGGCTGACGATCCAACCAGTGGCTAGACCGAACTGGTGGGGTCGTCATTGACCCTAATAGAACTGGTAGCAGTCAAACCGGCTCAAGGTATCGTTAGGGTGTCACATCTACATCACCGGACACGGCGATTCCAGTGGCTGTGACGGTGGCGTCCTGGTGGCTGACGGTGGTTTGTCATCGGTGGTTGAGCAGTGGAAGAGTTACACTCCTATTGGGACTCTACCAGAGAATTTAATTTCATATTAATTATTCCAAAAATAATATTATTATAATAATTTAATATTAAATTAAATTTAATACTTATCTTAATAGTATTTTATTAATTTGATATTAAAGTAATTATTTTAATATGAAATTTAGTTTAATGTTTATCAATATAAACATTCTATTATTTTAATAAGATTTAATATTAAATTAATATAATATTTAATAAATATTAGATTAAATTTAATATTAAAGTGATTAAGTTTAATCATAATTGAACTTTCTAAACTCTCCTTATATAAAGAGAGCATTGAGTTATTATTTTCACACACTTGAATTTAAGAAAAGGTTATCGAGAGAAAATTCTCTGAAGAGATTTTTCCAGAAAATTTTTAAAGATATTTTTCTAATTTATAACTTAACCCAAAATTTTAGAAAAATTACAAAATTACCTCATTGGTAATTTTTGTGAAAATTTTTCTAATTCAAAGAGTGTCCACACTCGGCAGACTTGAGCATGAGGGTAGTGGAGAAGACTACTCGGTCGAAGCGCTCATCCTAGATGAATCGAAAAGATACAATTTTGATTAAGTATTTATTACTTTAGATATCGATCTTGTTTTGGAAAATTTTTAAAACTCTAGTTTTTCCCTAAATTTATTTTACACTGCATTTTCCAAACCCGTTTTTTTCAACATAATTTTCGAGGATGGTGGTCTAAGCTTGAACAGTGCTTCAAGTCTGAGGGGATAGGAGTAATCTTACAGTAAAAGGGTAAGCCTGTGGCATTTTTCAGTAAAGCTCTAGGAGTCAAAAACCAGGCTCTTTCTATTTATGATAAATAAATGTTGGCAGTACTCTAGCAGTAAAAAAAAAAGGCATCCCTACTTGATTGGAAGACATTTTCAAATTAAAATAGACCACCAAAGCCTGAGATTTTTGACTGAACAGCAGACAATAACCCCTATCAATAACAGTGGGTTGCTAAATGTTGGGTTATGATTACTCCATTCTTTATAGGAAGGGAACTCAAAACACTGTTGTAGATGCTTTGTCCAAGATTCCTTAGGAGCAGAACCATCAGAATTTTCAGTGTGTGGGTACTATTAGTCTTTCTTGGTCTGAGCTATGGGATTAGATTGTGGATTTTTATAGAGTTGATGCTAAGCTCTAAAAATTGTGTCAAGAAATTCAATACCATCCTAAGCTTCACCCTAAGTATTCTTGGGATGGTAGAATGATTAGAAGATTAGGGAAGGTTGTGGTGGGCCACAATGAGCAGCTTAGGCAGCATATTTTTTATCTCTTCCATGGAGGATTAGTAGGGGGTCACTTGGGTGTTCATGCCACTAAGCATAGAATTTCGAGCTTATTGTACTGGAAGGGCCTTTCATAGGATGTTAAAGAATGGGTTCATAAATGTATGACTTGCTAGAGATGCAAGGTGGACAATTCTGTTTCTTCGGGGTTGTTGTAGCCACTTTGCATACCTGATCAAGCTTGTTCAACTATCAATATAAACTTTGTGGAGGGCTTACCTACTTCAAAAGGGAAATCTAAAATTTTGGTGGTCATGTATAGGCTCAGAAAATATGGTCATTTTATTACATTGGTCCATCATTTTACTACTGTTACAGTGGCACATGAATATCTCAACCATATTTACATGCTCCATGGTTTACCAGAATCAATTGTTTCTAACAAAGATCGAGTGATCCTTAACAATTTTTGGTAGGAGCTTTTCAAACATTGGGGCACCAAACTTCAACTGTCCCCTACCTATTACCCTCAAACAGATAGGCAGACAGAAATCCTTAACAAATACTTGAAGTGTTACCTAAGATGCATAACTGGTGAAAGACCCTCTGATTGGGTTAATTAGTTACCATTAGCAGAATGGTGGTATAATACAACTCACCACTCAGCCATAAAAACCACTCCATATGAAGCCTTATATGGTCAATACCCTCCTATTCATCTTTCTTATCTGGTTGAAGCCTCTCGGGTTGTAACAGTAGATCGTACCTTGCAGCATTGAGGGACCATGAGGAAGGTACTCCAGTTCCATTTGAAGTGAGCTCAGGAAATGATGAAGCAGCTAGCTGATAGTGTTATTATATAGCTGCGTCAGTTAAGCTGTTAACTAAGTGCTGTTAGCACAGCTAAGCAGACTGTTAGTTTGTTAAGAGAGGTTAATAATAGACCTCTATATATATACTGTGTAAAAAATGAATGAAGGAAGAATTCAATCATAAATTTAGAAAAGAAATATTAACTTTATTTCTTAGCTTGTTCTCTTACGATTAGTCTCATCTTCTAGCATGGTATCAGTCGCTTTGTGATCTTTGGACTAATGGCTATCACGTATTCCTCTGAATCTGGCTCTGTTCATGATGGTGGTGGTATGTTTAACGGTGACAAATTCATCATGTCTTTTCCTCGTCATAACATTGTGAAACTCAATGAAGGCACTTTTCTTCAGTGGCAACAACATGTAAGGCTGATTCTTGGTGGATATGGATTGCTCGAGTTCCTAAATGGAATGTTTTCTACCGGCGCGGCTTGTCCAAACCAAGGATGGTTCTTTCACGTCGAATCCGTATGCACTCGTCTTCTCTCAGCAGGATCAACTCCTCACCTCGTGGTTGCTCTCCACGATCCACACCTCGTTCCTTTCATTATTCACGGATGCTAGGACTGCCTCGGATGTGTGGCTTATAGCTACGAGTCTTTTCGTAACAGACACTGGAGCCAAACAGTCTAAACTTAGACATGAACTCCATTCTTTAAAAAAAGGTACTCTTACCATTAAAAATTATGTTGATCGCATTATACATCTGTGTGCTTTACTAGCAGCATTCGGCGCTCCGATTACAGAGGCGAAAAAAATAGAGGCTACTTCTGGCTAGTCTCCTTTCTGAGTTTGAAGCGATCGTGTCGTCGACATCTCTCTAGTCAGAGACAGTACCGTTTAAACGGCTCGTTGATACCTTAGTTGACTGCGAGAGTAGGCAGTTACGGGCGGTTCAAGAGGTGGCCATGTATGCCAACCTCGTCGAATGAGCACCGTCGAAAATCAATCTGAATCCTTCCATGGAAGTCGACCTCCGTTCGGCCGTGGGAAGGGGTTTTGACCGTGTACACAATGCCAAATTTAGAATCATTTTGGGCACACCACTCAACGGTGCTTCTACTGTCACAATCGTGATGTTAATGGGTCACAAGATGTTTCGCCGGCCACTGCGGTTGCCTACTCATTGTCGACCTCGGGGTTTCATCCTAGTCGTGTTCCTGTTGTGGCGCAATAAGGTTATGGCGATAGAGGAGAGTGGCCCTCTCAAAGGCTAAAAGTAAACCATCCACTTGGTCAAAATTGGCTTTATTTTGGTCAAAATTGGCCTACACTTGGATGCAACACTCAGCCAAATCTTGGATTGCATGGGCAAGGAGCCTTTCTGCTGAATTTTAATTGGCCTGGACAAGGCTTTGGTGGTGGGCCATCTAGCTCACATTTAGGCGTGCCTAGTCTTCCTACACCTAGGCCGAATATGGTTCTCAGGCCAACATTTGTTGGCAATAATGGTGGGCCTACTCGGCCTAGACAGTTTGATTGTAATGAGCCAACAAATAATTGTGTTCAATTTGGGCCCGCACCTGTTCCTTTGAGAACGAAACTGCGTGCTCGTGTTTACTCAGGCTCTAACTCGTGCATTGGTCTTCCTCGTGTGAGTGATTTAAATCCGTTCAATTATTCTGATTCGTTCAACTCGTATGTTAATACAGCTCAGTTAGGTTCGACTGGAGGAGGCACTAATTCGTATATACCCATGCATGTAGGCACAGCTTCATAGTACCCCGACTCGGGCGCGAATAATCATGTCTATCGTGATGCGTCGGCACTGCAGGATACCACTCTGTATCTAGGTACGTCCTCTCTCTTGATGGGTGATGAGACTCCGTCCCGATTTTATCGGTCGGTAATGGTGTTCTACCTACAAGGTCTAAATTACTTCGGTTATCTGATGTATTATGTGTCGTGAATTCGTAAAAATTTAATGTCTGTATCTCAATTTGCTTCTGATAATGATGTGTTTTTTGAGTTTTACCCAACGTACTGTGTTGTTAAGGACATCAAGACCGAGAACTAACTGGCGGCGGGCCACATTCGTGATGGTGCATGCGATTTTCTCTGCCCGATTCATCTCTCTACGGTCGATCGAAGCTACTTGTGATACTTTTAGTACACTTCAGAATAAATCTGCTAATTGTAATGTTCTGTCTCTTTGGCATAACCGTCTTGGTCATCCTTCTTCTACTATTGTTAAAAGCGTTTTAAATAAATGTAAGATTGTTGTGGGTAATAATTCTAGTCTTGATAATATATGTACCACCTGTCAAAAAGGGAAGCGCAAATTACCATTTTCTCTCTCCACTACTAAATATAGTATTCCTTTGAATTGGTTGTTTCTGATCTATGGGGTCCTACATATGTTGCTTGTGGAAGTCACTGGTATTATATTTCATTTGTTGATATGTGTTCACAGTTTACATGGTTTTATCTACTTCGTCAGAAATTCTAGGCTGTACAATATTTTATTCAATTTCAACAACTTGTTAAAACTCAATTTAGGAAGGAAATTAAATAGTTCCAGAGTAATTGGGGTGGTTAGTATCGGGCTTTTTCGTCATTTTGGCCTCACAAGGAATCATTCATCGCCTAAACTGTCCACATACATCTGAACAAAACGGAGTCACCCAACGCAAGCATCGACACATTGTTGAGATGGGCATCACTCTTTTAACTCAGGCAAGCTTGCCCATGGACTATTGGGGTTATGCATTCTATTGTGTAGTACATCTTATTAACCAGCTTCCTACTCCAGTGTTGCAAGGACAGACTCCATTCAAGGCCCTCTATGGTTATGAACCCACTTATGATCATCTGCGGGTATTCGAGTGTTGTTGCTATCCTTATCTACGCCCGTTCATGGCACATAAGTTGGATTTTCGGTCTCAACCATCTACTTTCTTGGGCTATAGTACTCAGCGCAAGGGATACATGTGTCTTCTTCCAACTGGCAAGATAGTTGTCTCACGACATATGGTGTTTGATGAAGCTAATTTTTTACCAACAACACCAACTCCGACTAGGTGTCGCTGGTAAAAAATCAACATGTCTCTACGTTCGTCCCTATAGTTTGAACAAGTTCCTCTCGTCCTGCAAGTTCGTCTATTGTTCACACATCTCCATCGTGTTCTCAACAGGCTACTTGCTCTTTTTCGTCTTCCCTAGTTGGTGCTCAACCTGAGGTCGAGTCTGACTGTGAGGCCTCCAGTACTTTCTCGTCTAACCCTGGTGCCGCCCTTCAATACCAAGATGGCTCTTCGGATAATCTAGCGACGGTTTAACCAGTGACTAATTGTCATCCGATGCTGACCAGGTCAAAGGCTGGTATTTTCAAACCCAAAGCTATGTCTGTTGAAACAATTGAGCCATCCACTATTGAGGAAGCCTTGTTGTCCATAGAATGGCGTGCTATGCTGCAGCTCAGGAGGAGTTTGATGTGCTTATTCCTAATTCTACCTAGGAGCTTGTTCCGCGACCGCTAGATCTCAAGGTTGTGAGGTGCAAATGGCTTTTTAAGATTAAGAGGAATCCAGATAGTACTGTTGCTCGTCGAAAAGCTCGACTCATTGTAAAAGGTTACTCTCAAGTTCTTGAGTGTGATTTTAAAGAAACCTTTAGTCCTGTCGTTAAACCTGCTACTATTCGGTTATTTTGTCCATTGCTATTTCTAGAGGGTGGCAGTTGAGGCAAGTAGATGTTAATAATGCCTTTTTAAATGGTGATATTGATACTGAGGTCTTCATGCATCAGCCTCCAAGGTATGAATAGTATAGTTCTGATGGACAACCTCTTGTGTGCCGTTTAAGGAAAGCCTTGTATGGTCTACGATAGGCGCCCCGTGCCTGGTTTGAAAGGTTGAATCAGTTTCTTATCTCAATAGGGTTTGTTGTTTCCAAATTTGATTCACGTCTGTTTGTGCAGATAGTAGCTGAGTTCATTCTGTATGTTCTTGTGTATGTTGATGATATTGTTATCACTGGCGACGTGGCTACCTTTATAGAGTGGTTTGTTCAATTGTTGAACAGTGAGTTCTCGCTTAAAGATATAGGTAATCTGCATTACTTTCTAGGGATAGAGGTCACTCGCTCATCTGATTACCTCTATCTCTGTCAGCGAAAGTATGTTCGAGACATTCTTAGTCGGTGCTCGATGATCACGGCAAAGAGTGTACATACCCCGATGATCAGTTCATCTACCATGTCCAAAGTTGATAGTGATCTTTTGGTTGATCCAACTGAGTATGCGAGTCTTCTTTGGTGCACTTCAAGATCTTTGTTACGACCGGACGACATTGCTTATACGGTAAATAGAATTTGTCAGTTCATGCATAGCCCCACAACTACTCATATGATGGCTCTCAAACGCATATAACGATATCTATGTGGCACCCTAGACTTCCGGATAGTTTTTCGTCCGTCTGCTCGGTTGTTATTGGTAGGATATGCCGATGCCAACTGGGGCCTTGATTTTGACGATCAACGGTCAACCTCAGGCTACTGTGTATATTTTGGGCAAACTCCTGTCTCATAGGGTTCTAAAAAGCAACAAATAGTGTCCCGATCTACGGTTGAGGCAAAATATAGAAGTTTGGCCGCTGCTACAAGTGACATGATTTGGTTGGTTTCATTACTTCGTGAGTTACAAGTTACGCCTACTGATACTCTGACTATCTGGTGCGATAGCTCCAGTGCTATTGTAGTTGCGGCTAATCCTGATTTACACTCAAAGTTCAAGCATGTAGAGCTTGATTTATTTTTTGTTCGTGAGAAAGTTGCGAATGGGTCTCTTCTGGTAGGTGAAGTTCCTGCCTGTGACCAAGTGGTTGATATACTTACCAAACCCTTGTCGATGACATATTTTACGCGATTTTGAAGTCTTCTTCGCGTTTTGTCAGTCGAGAAGATGGGTGCATGATAGTGTTATCATATAGTCGCATCGCTTAAGTTATTAACCAAGTCTTTATTAGTACAAAGCATGATCGTTAGTTTGTTAAGAGAGGTTAATAATAGAGCTTTATATATATACTGTGTAAAAAATGAATGAAGGAAGAATTCAATCATAGATTCAGAAAAGAAAGATTAGCTTTATTTCTTAACTTGTTCTCTTATGATTAGTCTCATCTTCTAGCACTAGCAACAGAAGGAGATCTGACAGGGAGTTTGCAATGAAATCAAATGCGAAAGGATGAATCGACAAGCAAGGGGGTATCAGTAGATAGTCCAAGAATGAACTCATCAAGGAAAATCTTGATTTAAAATGTCAGCCTCATCACCGTCGACGACGAAAAGCACCCTTGAAACAACCACCACCATGACAATTATGATGGTTGCAGCAACGACGACGTCACCTTATCCTCCTCTATCGTTTCAATGTATGGATACATTGCCTAAGACACACTGTGGGCTTAATAAGCCTAAATGTATTCAACGCGGGACTGTTGCTCATTCTATGTGAAAGGAAAATCTCTTTTATTTGTTGTTTAAATTTTATTTTCATACGTAGTTATGGGATTTTTTTTATTTTTTAAACATATGGCACATTTAATATGCCATGGTATTTTTTTAATAACGTGATAATATTAGTGGCATCTTTGTAAATTTTAAAAGGTTGATGGCAAAAATTATAAATTAACCAAAGTTCAGTGGCATTTGGTGTAATTTATCTTATATTAAACAAGAAGCTACCATGTGTAATTATATGATTGGTCCATCAATTTATTTTAACGGTCAACGTGATCAATGACGAAAACCGTTAACGAAAGAGCTTAATTGATTATTTTAGTTAACAACAAAGATTTAATTTAGTACAAATTTAAAACACGAGCTTAATTATTTTTTATATTTTTTAAAGACTTTTTAACATATAAACTTTTCCTTTTATCCTATAAAAATGATCCTATGAAAAGATTATTCAAAATTAGTATATCTACTTTCATTAAAATCATATTATACAATTTTTTAAAAAAAACAATTATTTATTGCATGATATGATAGATTTTTATTCGACTTTTTAAATAAAAAATTTATTACATATATGAATAATATGCACATAAGTTAAAATGTGTTTATAGTTGTTATACTTTTCAAAATTAAGAATTCAGTTAGTGTATTTGTATTTTAGGAATTTAGTCTATATTTTCAGATTTCAAAATTTAAATTTGATTGTTAACAACGCTAATTTTTTGTTAAATTTGTTATTATAACATTTTGAAACAAAAAAAAAAAAACTATTCACTTAGTAGCCATATAAATAAAGAAAGATATTATAATTTACTTGAATTTTTAAAAAATATTAATATTAACAGCTAAATTTAAATTTTAAAATCTAAAAATAGAAATATTAAATTTGTAAAAATATAAAAACTAAATTCTTAATTTTTAAAAATACAAAGACTACAAACATATTTTAACCATTTAAGTAACTTTATCTTGCATGGAATCTTTTCTGTTAAATCAATTACATATATATATGGAATAATTAAATATGAAGATTATAATTTCAATACCTAATACCTTTTCCAACCAATGATCTTTAAGTAATTAAGTACAAGTTTTACATTTAAATAATCATTTAAATATTAAACATTATCTGTTAAAGACAAGTTGGTGCAATATTATATTATTTATTATCATTATTAATCTCTATTTTATTATTTATATTTAAATTTGTAATTACTCATCTCAATAACATCGTCTTTAAAATTTAATCTTCCATCTCTTATTAAGGGTGTAATATATCTTATCGTTATATACAATATTTATTGGTTTAAATAGTTTTTTTATAGAAGAGTAGCATTAACTATTAATTTTATTTCAATTGGTCATTAGTCTAATGTGTTGAACTCTTGTTTAAAACGATGTTTCATAATTGAGCTTAAACAATCTCACCATTTTCTCGATAAAAAAAACTATTAATTTAGGTATAAATAAATTTAATCTTCGACTTACCGATCTTAACTTGATTGGTATCAGCATTGTTACGAGTACAGGACGGCGTGAATTCGAGCACGTTGAAACACATTATCTTCTTATTTAAGAATTAGAGAGGGACTAAAAGTAATTCTATTTTTTGTATAAAAAAAACATATATTATAACAACTTATAATAAAAATAAAATTCAAAAAAATTTATCTTCAAATTATAATCAAATAAGCTCATAATCTTTGTTTTATACTGGAACTGGATAACTCCCAACATAAATTAACCTTCCTTATTTAGGTACAATTTAAAAAAAACAAATTCCCTATTTGATACAGTTTAAATATCCAAATAAACCCAAAACAAAATTTAGACAGTCTTTCTCTAAACAGTGTAAAACTGTCCATGGGCACAGGGGTGTAACTAGGGGACTGGCATGAGCTCCGGCCTCTATAAAATGTAAAATTACAATTTTAATCTTTAGAATTTTTAAAAATTTTAAATTAATAAAGGTAAAATTACACTTTAACCCTCCTAAAATTATAAAAATTCGATTTAATTCTTTACAAATTATAAAAATTAAAATTTTATCCAACTCCTAAAAATTCTTCTAGCTTCACCCCTGCATGGGCATCTAAAATAGTGGATGCATTAAGAGTTGACAGAAATCAGTATATAAAATGGGTAAATTCTTCCACGGAATTTCCTTTCTCATTGAGGGAATTTATGGTTGGCATGTCAACATTTGCTTTTTCAATCTCACTGCACTTCCAGCATAACATATAATTTAGTATTTGAGTTTAATCTTTTTTTAATAAAATATCATAAAAAAATTATTAAGAATTAAATTACATTTCACTATATTAGATTAAAAAGTAAATAAATTAGTTTGTTAAAATACTATTCATTACTAATCTTTATAAGTCAACATAAAATATTTTACAAATATATATATATATAACACATCACGTATTATTATTTAATTATTATATTAATCACGTTATTTTTAACAGAAATATCACTTTACAAGTAAAGCACTTCCATAATAAATATAGAGATTTATCTTATTAAAAGATTAAGCAAATCCTCAAAATCTCATAGATTCTAATATTAACCGTCAATTAAAAAATTAAACTCAACTATAAATAAGAATAAAATACAATCTAATACCTAATATAAATACCTCAATGATGCTTTTAACCGCTTTTTATTTTCTCAATACAATACTTATATTTGACTAAAATTTTACATTAATGTGCCCAAAAACAATATTAAATTTTTAGTGTTCAATTCAAATTCTGAAGTCAATTTGATAAAATTCATAATTAGTTGATACTATTAACAATTAACTTCTATCAAATTAACCCAAAAACTCTAATCATATCATCTCATCTCATCAAATTCTATTTAACTAGTTAAACACAAAATTACAATTAACACTAAATTTATTCTATTAACAAAATTATTAAAAAAATTCAAACGCAATCAATTTCCATCAAAATCAACTCTAAAACCTGAATTACAAACTAAAACATTAACGCTTTTACTTTTGAGTACCAAAATATATAACTTTTATCAAATATAAGTACCAAAAAATAATACAAATATCACAATAGAAAAAAGTGTCTAACTCAAGCACCGAATGATATATTTAAACCTATAAGGTTTATAGTATATTTACAAGATCTAATAAAATCCATATCCTCATACCCATGTCCAAATATATATATATATATATATATATCCAATACAATACAATACTTCAAGAAAAATAAAAGATTAGCATTGCTTTAATTAGATGCAGAAAAAAGGCCCTTTAATGCAAGGGGAAGCTCTAATGGAGTATATTCATACTTCATCCCTTGAATTTATGGCATCAAAGCAAACATAAAAGCTCGTAAAATGCTAAAATTCAAATGTTGACACTGGATTTATCTTTATATTTATATCATAGCATAGTACAACAATATCTCCTCACAGTGCCATAAAAATGAAACCAAGGACCTCAACAACCGAGTTTATACAAAGAGGATACACCCCAGGAGAATAAGAAGAACCCTACAATCCACTTTACCTGAGTTCTCTTCACAACTGGAAGCCTTCTACTATGCTATGTACACCACAAGAAAGCAAAAGATGAAGGGAAGAAAAATCAAATTGCAGACGGGGTTTGCACAAAAGAAACAGGTAATGAATATCAACATAAAGATACTGACCAGCTACTGATGCAATAAAGCTGCTGCAATTACCAAGGACTTGCTAAGCATCTGCTGTGAAACAAGAATCAAACAGCAATGTCAATTTACAAGAGTTTTCCTACTTAAACCAAGAGTCCATGAAAGAAAGTCATGAAGCTTTGCCACTAAACAGGCAGTCTCATGTTTATTAGGTATTTCTGCAGGAAAAGTATAAAGGGTAGAGACAGTTCACCATGCTTCACAAGCAATTGCCTAAACAAACGAATAAAGTTTTCCCCGCATATGAGAGAAAGGGGGGGTAGCATGCTTTAACAAATAAATCCAGAGAGATGAGCACTTCGAAGCGGATTTATCTCCCTATTTCCAAGTTAAAGTAACTACGTTATATAATCTAATTTTCATAAAAACAGCTTATGATAGTCCCCAGTAAAAGTACCATGGAGGCCCTTGAATTAGGAATCAGATTGCATTTTGCCCTCTCTACTACAAAAATGAGCAAATTAATCTTTACACATTAGACCAAAAAGAGTAAATTAATCCTTTTTGTTAAAAATTTGTCCCTATACATCAACATGAAGTATACGTGGCGTGTCTTGTGTAACTATCGGGTTATTTCATCAATCACATTGGTGTTTATCAATAGAAATGAATGAAAATTTTAAATTGAAAGGACTAATTTACTCTTTGATCTAACGTATAGGGACTAATTTGTCCATTTTTTTAGTAGAAAGGGCAAAATGCAATCTAACTCCTAGAATGGGGACTTCCATGGTACCTTTACCAATAGTCCCCCTATTAAGCAACAGTCAATCATTCAATCCCAACGAATCCGGCTCCTTAAAAATAAACTTGCGTTGTCTTAAATGGACAAACTATTCGTATCAAGGCACTACAAATTACTTAGTTACTCTATAACGATATCTATAAACATATCTTTATTATATTTATCCATTCCTCACTTGCTATACCAAACCAGCAGTGACATGTATGATGAATCCATCACCAAGGACACCGCATTCCACACACTGTTGTTATATATCAATTATATTGTCCATCCATCACCGACCTCGATCTACAAAATTAAAGGGGGCAAAAACAACCCCATCCACTCAACAAGCATGCCATCACTAAAAATCTAACACAAAATCTAAGCTAAATAATATTTAAACTACACGGACAACACGAACCAAACACCTTCCAACACGTAAAATGAGCTATATAGACCATATTCTTCTACCTTTTCCTATTTAAGATATAAAGTAAGAAAAGGCTTGTAAAACAATCCAAAATTAAGTTATAAAAAAATTTAAAGGAACCATATTTTGAATCACTGATGCCAACACAAAGTCACAAACATGTGGTGATCTACATAGATCATATTCTGCCGAAATTAACACCAACAAAAGGCCAACCTTTGCCAACTTAAATATTATATCACATAAAGGTCATCCATATACATAAACTAAAGCTTTTTGAAGCCTAATCATTCATGTAACACAATAAAAACACATTACCCAAGAAAAGAATATGCTAAAATCATCTAAATCAAACGTCAAAAGACTGCCAAGGAGCCGAATTTTAATCATTCAAAACCAAACAAAGTTAAGCATGTAGGATTGCCGGCATGGACCATATCACAAGACTTTGCTACTATATCCTATATAGCAGTTCATAACTATAAAGGCACATAAGCATTAAAACAGGTATAAAGATACCAAATTTGTAATCAAACTGAAACAACCAAAAAATTAAGGTTAAACTCTGCTATTAGTCCCTGAACTTTGCGAAAGTTGTAGATTTAGTCCCTGTACTTGAATTTGGTCACTTTTTGTTCCTGTACTTTTCAAATTGTTAAATTCATGCAGTTAAATTTTGTTGTTTCCAAAATCTAATTTGGCAAATATATTATCATATGTGTAAAACCATGTCTGCTTGTTATTTTCACATATTACTCACTAGAAATTCAGTTCATAGATTAAAAACTGTCATTTGAATTGAAATTTCAAAATTCAAGACTTAGAATGATCCAATTGAAAAATATGGACTAAACCTACAACTGTAAGTATAGTACTAAACTAGTAATGGAATTTAAACAAACAGATTTAACAGCTACCGTTTGGGTTAGGACTAAAATTTCAAAAGTAAAAAATTACAGGACTAAAATTGACCGATACAAAAAGTACAGACCAAAACTTTTACAAAGTACAGGGACTAATAACAGAATTTAACTAAAATTTAAAGCCCTAACCTTTGGTAGCTTCCTCCTCCACCTCAGCCTCCTTAATGGTAACCACAGGCTCACCACTCCCGCCATCTTTATCATCAGGGTACCTAACAACAACAACAGGGCAAACACAGTGATGGACACAATAATCACTAACACTGCCCAACTTCCCATCACTCCCTCTTTTCTCGGCTCCAAACCCTCTACTCCCCATTATAACGGCGCTCAACCCTAACCTCTCCACTTCAAGGCACAACCTTTCCCTCATATCATGATCTTTCACTATGTGAATCTTAAAGGAACCCCGGATTCTTTCAGGGGTCTGGCCAAATCCGCCACTTTTGAAGCCGTGAAGGCATCGAATTCGTCTTCTATTTGCTTCTGGGACTCCGGGGTTTCCGCGCTTTGTGGGGTGTGGGGGAGTGGGCCCCAGTCGGCTCCATAGAGTACGGAGGTAGGTGAGACGTGGAGAACGATGACGGCGTCACCGGGTCGGAGGTAGTTTTGGACAGCCCAGCGGACGGCGAAAGCTGATTCGTCGGAGAGATCGACGGCTACACCGATCTTACGGCGGGCACCGGAGGTGGGAGTAGGGGTAGCGGCGGAGGAGGGGTGGTGAGGGGAGGAGGGATGACGGATCTTGATGGTTGGAAGCTGAGGGTGGTCGCTGTTGTCAGAGTGATTCATTTTCTTGTGGAACTTTGCTTTTCTTTATTTTTGGGTTCTGTAGGGGTTTTATTTAAGAACAAAAATTATAGCGCTTTGGAAAGGACGGTTCTAGAGGTCGTTTTTTAAAGGTTAAAATATGTCATCAATCCCTATAGTTTTCATAAATTTATAATTTAGTCCTTACATTTTTATTTCTAGTAATTGAACCCTCTATTTTTAGATTTCAAAATTTAAGTCCATTTGCTATTAAAATAAAATTAGAGTGACCTGATTTTTAAATCTAAAAAGCAAAAGGACTAAATTCATAGAAATAAAAGTATAAGAAATAAATTTCAATTTTATAAAAAGTACATAGATTGATGACATATTTTAACTATTTCTAAATGTAATTGAGAGAGAAAAAGACAAGTAAAAGTACCATGGAGGCCCTTGTACTAGGAGTCAAATTGCATTTTTCCCTTTCTATTAAAAATGGGTGATTTAGTCATTGTACATTAGATCAAAGAGCAATTTGGTCCTTTTGTTCAATTTTCCATCAATTTCTATTGTTAAAATTGGTTCATGTATGTTAACATGAGAGACACGCATGTCAAAAGCGACATGGTTATATGGCTAGTGTTAGCGATTTCAAGGAAAAGGAATACTAGCAATTTTGGGACTTGATTTGCACACCCAAATTCTACAAACAAGGTAAGTAATACAAATCCTACTTGGATTTGGTTTTAAGCCAAATAAGGTTGTTAATATATTTTAATGGTTGGTCGAATATAGGAGTAAAAATCTAGATCGGTAGATCGTTCTTGGATTTTAAGGAATCTATTAAGCAAATCGGTGTGTACGCACACTAACTTTCGATATTTCATATGGCAATTATTTTATTATGTGATTATACGTAAGAATATGAATATGGCTAAGTACCCTAATGTGGTACAAAAGTACTCAGGTACGTTTCCTACTTCTGATAGGATTATGAAATATGTTATTTTATAACATGTGAATATATGTATATGATTATGAAATTAAGTATGTTATGTATATATATATATATATATATATATTGGGGCATTCGGATTTATGTGAAAGGGGAAGAAGGTGTTGACTTCGGTCTCACCAACGTTATATGGTGACTACGGTCACAAATATTTGAATTTGGTAACTTCGGTTACATTATTTGAATATGGTGTCTAATGACACAAATTATATGGGCGATGAGCACGTCGACCGCAAATGATCGCCTTCGATGGTGTGTAGCGGATGGAGGGTTGACTTAGTAGTCCCACTTGTGGACTGCGGTACGGTGGTGTGTAGCGGATGGACAAATAGGCTTGGGTTTGGGTTGCATCATCATTTATTTTTATATGAATATGAATTTGATATGAACATGTATGCCTAATTTGTTGAATGTTAGTATTGTGCACATTGAGTCTGTTGACTCACCCACTGTGGGAATTATTTTCGGTGATGAAAGGATGTGGACCGGGACGGTAGACCTTGAGGTGGCCATGTTTCATTTGAAGATTTGATTTGATTTGGACTTTATTTCTTTTCAAGACATTTAATTTTTTTGGGGTTTACTTGATGTAATAAGGCCATAAGGCCCAAGTGGATTTCTTTATTTTTGCTTTACTTTTAAATATTGTGCTAAGAACTATTTTGGATGTAAGTAAGTACAAAAAATTATTTCTTTAAAAATGAACCCTAAAATTATTTTGTCACTTTACTTAAATTGGATTTACAAGATTAATTAAATGGGTTTCCAATCTAAGCCCAACTCAAAATAATAGTTTTCCAAAATTTTACAAATTTTCTCTAAGTAACGAAAATTTTTGAAACCGGTTTACTTTAGGAACATACAGATCCGGTTCAGCTCGTGGTAGGGTGTGGGTGTTTCATTTGGTATCGAGCCAGCTTTTAAACTTTTCACTGGGCTAAGGCCCAAACGCTTTCAAAGCGAGCCAAATGATTTTCTTTGAAAATAAGGAAGCTTCGCATGGCCCCTAAGTCTCAATTCATGATCCACCGTGTAAGTACCCCTAACTCTATGTGTGATTCGTGAACTATATAAGGGTAGAAAAGGCATGGAACGAGAATAGAATGATAGGAACTTGAACCCCAGGATTAGATTACTCAAACACAAACCACATAAGACTTAATGTATCGAACAAACCTATGGCTAAGTCATTGAGCTAGTGGTGTGGTAACCCTTGTACGCATGTCTAGGATTGGATCCCAAGAGCTTGGTATTTAAGCATCCCTAGTGACTCACCTCCTCTTCATAGGAATCCTACCCAGTGCGTAGCCGGTTCACCCTAACTCGAGAGGCTCAATGGTGTGGCAACCTCATGGCATGTCAGGAATGGTTTCTGGGAGCTTGGTATTTAAGCACCATGACTCACTTCCTCTCTACACGAATCTCCGCCTGGTGCGTAGCTTTGTTCACCCGACCAAGAGGGCTCGGTCATAGGCTAAACATAATGACTAAAACCCGAAAGGGAACTAGCCATGTTTTTTTTTAAAAACAAAAAAAAAAAAAGAGAGAACAAAACAACAAACCCTAGTTTTTCAAATTTTTAAACTTTCTTTTAAATCTGAGAAAATTATTTCTACAACATTTTCTGAAAAAAAACTCCTAATTTGCGAAAATTACAAAAATGCCCTTAGGGGTGAAATTACCAAAACGCCATTGGTTTATAAAATATTCAACTACTCAACTACTTTACTGAAATTTTATAAACATTCAAAAACCCTAAAATTTCAAAATACCTTGATTTTGGAAAAAATTACAAAATTGCCCCAAACTTACAAAATTACCAAATGACCTCGATTTCCAAAATTTTGCAACATCCCCATTTTGAAGGAACAATTTTCAAAAGAACCCTCAAATATTTATAACTTTCGAAATATCCTTGACTTATAAAATTTTACAAATTTACCCTAATTTGTGAAAAATTACCAAAATACCCCTGAGGTAAAAAAATTACCGAAATACCCCACGGATTTCAAAATTCTTTCCAAATTACCCCTAGACTTCGAAATTTTAAAATACTTTTCGACAAAAACACCAAGAAACATTTTTCTGAAAAATTACGAAAATGTCCCTGTAGGACAAAATCACGAAAATACCCCTGGGTAGTGGAAAACAACAACAACAAAAACTACAACGTTTCTCTGAATGAACGAAAGTTCATACTTGTTTGATGGATGGATGAATGAATGGAAAAGACTATGTGTTTGTATGTATACGAAAGAACCACTATTAAACTCCTTTTCATAAAACTGTTCGCGGTTAAACAGTGGAACAAAGTACTAATGCATAAAACTTCTTAATCAGATTAAATCGCGATGTTAGAAATGAGTTCTAAGGGACTTGAACTTAGAGATTGTGCCTGGAAAGTATGATGATTCTATTAAGATCAGAGTCTGCGCAGTCAGAAGCATAAGTGCGGTGAGAAGGATTGTACGATCAGTAGTAAGTAATTTCGAGGACGAAATTATTTTTAAGGAGGGTAGAATCAGAACATCCTAAAAGGGCCTATGCATTTTGGCCTAATTGTACAAAAAGACATCTTTTATGTGTTTTGGAATAAATTTGGAATGATTTTGGAAACCCGAGAATGGATGGAAATGTTATGTTGGAAATAAGAAAATGACCATTTTGGAAACCTAAGCAAATTAGGAAAGTGAACATTTTGGAAACCTAAGTAAATTAGGAAAGTGAACATTTTGGAAACTTGAACATTTTAGAAACCTGAACATTTTGGAAATGATCCAAAATGGAAACCCAACATTTTGGAAACTTGAAGATGTAAGAAAATGGCCGATTCTGAGCCGATCGAAAATTTTAGGAAACTTAGAAATAAGGTGAATGACAAATTTTAAAGTTCAAAATAGGAAATAAGGGCAAGAGGGCCTTAAAAGTAAAAGTTAGTGAAATTCGACACACAAACAGGCTTGGAAAAGTGGCTCAAGGTGTCACTTAAGGCTTATGGAAATGGCGCCATGTGTAAGAGAAATGGGCCCGAGTTCGAGTCGCATGGGAAGCTAAAAATAAAAGTTCTATTTTGTCTGCAAGGATGGACAGTGGGGATTTGCACATAGGCTAATTTTAAGAGCTTTTATCCTTTTAAAATTCGCAAATAGATAGATAATGATGAATTATTATTGGTATTATTTTATTAAGAGATAAGGGATAAATAATGGATTTATTTTAGATTATTTTAAGTGATAAATAAGGGATTTTAAATTTGGATTATCTCGAGGAGATAATTGATGGATTAAATGCTTTTATTTTTAGATAAAGGAGATAATATTATCTTAAGGAGAGTGGTGGCCAAGTCAAGGACTCTTGGCCTAGCAAATTTGGCTATAAAAGGAGAACCCAAGGTCTTTTTCTCTCATCTTTCCAAGTAGCCGAAAATCCTTGCTCTCTCCCCTCTTTGTCAATTTCTCTTTAAGTAAAATCCATCTCCTCTTCTTCTATTTTCTTCTCCTCTCCTTTGCTATTGTCGAGCCAAAACACTCTTTGATCCCTAATTAAAACTCCATAGCCAAACTCGTGACTCTAGGCAAGGAAACAATCGATCAAAGCATTAAAGGTAAGGCTTGTTTTCTTGATATTTAGGATTATTTCCCATTATTTCAAAAGCCGAAATCGACATGGTTACATGGCTAGTGTTAGCCGATTTCAAGGAAAAGGAATACTAGCAATTTTGGGACTTGATTTGCAGACACCCAAATTCGGCAAACAAGGTAAGTAATACAAATCCTACTTGGATTTGGTTTTTAAGCCAAATAAGGTTGTTAATATATTTTAATGGTTGGCCGAATATAGGAGTAAAAATCTAGATCGGTAGATCGTTCTTCGGGATTTCAAGGAATCTATTAAGCAAATCAGGTGTGTACGCACACTAACTTTCGATATTTCATATGGTAATTATTTTATTATGTGATTATACGTAAGAATATGAATATGGCTAAGTACCTAATGTGGTACAAAAGTACTGTGCACGCTTTCCTACTTGATAGGATTATGAAATATGTTATTTTATAACATGTGAATATATGTATATGATTATGAAATTAAGTATGTTATGTATATATATATTTTTGGGGCATTCGGATTTATGTGAAAGGGAAGAAGGTGTTGACTTGATCTCACCAATGTTAGAAGGTGTTGACTTCGGTCTCACTTAACGTTATATGGTGACTACGGTCACAAATATTTGAATTTGGTAACCGGTTACATTATTTGAATATGGTGTCTAATGACACAAATTATATGGGCGATGAGCACGTCGATTGCAATGACGCCTTCGATGGTGTGCAATGGATGGAGGGTTGACTTAGTAGTCCCACGGTGTACCTGGCAGTGCGGTGGTGTGTAGCGGATGGACAAATAGGCTTGGGTTTGGGTTGCATCATCATTTATTTTATATGAATATGAATTTGATATGAACATGTATGCCTAATTTGTTGAATGTTAGTACTGTGTGCACATTGAGTCTGTTGACTCACCCATTGTGGGAATTATTTTCGGTGATGAACAAGGTGGATTGACCGGACGGTAGACCTTGAGGTGGCCATGTTTCATTTGAAGATTTGATTTGATTTGGACTTTATTTCTTTCATGCAACATGTCATTGTTTGGTTATTTTGTTAACCACGCCGATTTTTAACAGTACAACTAGATGAAAATTTTAATAGAAAGGATCAATTTGCTCTTTGTTCTAATGTATAGGAACTAATTTGCCTATTTTTAAGTAGTGGAGGTAAAATGTAATATGACTTCTAATATAGAAGCCTCCATAATAGTTTTACCAAAAAGACATCACAACGTGTTTATCGAAATGTGTTTCTTTTATACCATATGATCTCCTCATTATAGGTATTGAGGTTAGTTTGAAAATTATTATCCGAGTGTTGAAATCTATTATACGATAACATTTTGTATTTTGAGAAACTCAAGATTTAAGGTGTGGAGGCTCGATTGACAAATTTAGCATCGAATCTCAAATCCTTTAGAGTACATATAATTATCACATGACAAACTTCAATATTCATGGATGTGGAAGTCTGACTAATAAGGTTTAAGACAATCTAACTATCTAAATCGACACTAATAAAAGTCAAAGTCGAGCTAAATAGGGGAATGATAAGTATTGAGTCCACTTAAATGCAATTAGATAAAACTCTAAACCCTAAAAATAGCTTTTATCCTATCTTTCTTTTCACACGATGACCTAAATTTCCTTGGCTCTTTAGTCTCCATCCTAATTAATTCTTAGGGTGGGTTTGGATAGACAGTAGGGTGTGATGCGGTGCGATGCGTTTAGTTTATTTTTTGTCTCACGTATAGTATCGCTATAGTATTTAATCTCACTGTTACCGCTGTTTTTCCACTAACTACAGGTAAACGCATCCACCATCCAAACTCACCCTTAAGCTCTATCAATTCCCTTTAGTTCTAACTTTTAAAATGACTTTGGTACAAGTGGGCTTAGCAAGAAAAATCTATTTGAATCGAAGTATTTGAACGGCTTATATAATGTAAGTTAAAATATTACAATTACCCAAAATCGAATCGAATTTTATTTTTATTTAATTTTATAATTAATTTTATTTTATATAAAATAAATATTTTATATTTAAAATAATAAAATATTTTAAAAGTTATACATATATTTTTAAAACCATATAACCATATAAAAGTTATTGAATATTTTTTATTTACTTGAAAAATTATTGGATTTTTAGAAATATTAATGTAAAAAGGACATTGAAACTGTGTCAAATAATATTTAAAAGTCATCGGACAAAATACATTTAAAAAATCTAAAATTTAAAATTCAAAATAAAAAATAATATGAAAAATTAAAACCAAACCGAATTATAATGAATGATTCGAAAAAGAAAACGGTTAAAATATGCTATAGGTTCCTATACTCTTCACAAATTTAAAACTTAGTCCTAATACATTTATTTTCAAGAATTTAGTCCCTCTACTTTTTTTTTCAAGATTTAGGTCCGATCATTAATATTGTTAATTTTTTTGGTGTGACATCTTGAAATAAAAAAAAAACTCACTTGATGGCAATGTAACTAAAAAATTTGTAATGAACCTGAATTTAGCAAAATAATTTTAATAGTGTTAACAGATAGACTGAATTTTTAAATTTGAAAAGTAGAAAGATTAAATTCCTAGAAATAGAAATACAAAGACTAAATTCTAAATCTATGAAGAATATATGGACTTATGAAATATTTTAATGAAAACATTATATTATATTATATAAGAAGAAGCATTGTATTAATATTTAGATTACAAAATGATCATATTTAGGGGGAAGGCAAAAATTTTGTTAGTAGGGCTGAAATTAAATTTTAATTTTTAAGACAGTTAAAATTTAATTTCACTATTTAAATAGTCTATATCTTTATAATTTTTAAAGAATTAAATCAAATTTTTATCATTTTTAAGGGCAAAGTGTAATTTTACTTTTATTAATTTAAAATTTTAAAAAATTTAAAAAGTTTAAATGAAAAATTCTCTATTCTAGAAGACTCGGAACCTCTGCCAGCCCTTGGTTATGCCCGTAGTCATATCATGTGTAAAGGAATAGGGGGGAATAGGGGAAAAAAAAGGTGAAAAGGAGTTCCAATGGACTTTGGAACAACATTCCTAATGGGATTTCATATATGGATTAAAGATTTTGATAATGGAATTTTGATTTTAGGGTTTGAGTTTACTTTAACTAAATTTAGAATGGTTGAAAATTAAATAATTAGAAAGATAATAATAATAATAAATGTTGAGTTCTAAAAAAATCGTAAGTTTAAATATTAGAGATAAGAGTAAAGTTATAAAAAAATTTTGGAAGGGCCAAATTTGATTTTAAATTTTAGGAGAGCTAAAAATTTTATTAATGTAAAATTTTACAACTTTTAATGGATTAAATTATAAAATTTTTGTTTTTGGTAAGGGTATAATTAAATTTTAAAATTTTAAAAGGGCTAAAATATAATTTTACTATTAAATTAACTTAACAGATTGCAAATGCTCAAGAAACTAAAGAGGTGATTTTTATTTTTAAGAGGCCAAAGCCCCAACCAACCCCCTAGTTTTACCTTTAATTGGAGATAATATTTTTCGACTTTTTTTTATGGACAATCACATATCCCAAAATGAGTATATATCATTTAATTAATTTGATTAAATTAAAATTTTCTTTGAATTTTTTTCCAATTTATAAAAAATATTAAGAGATGGTAATATTTTAATTTTTAGATAATCTCAAAAATGAATAGTTGTTTTTAAATGCAAAAAGAAAATGAAATGGGGGTATGCAAAAGAATACAATATTAAATAAAAAATGAAGACTGCCATCAAAATCGGTGGACGTGCCGGAGTGGTTATCGGGCATGACTAGAAATCATGTGGGCTCTGCCCGCGCAGGTTCGAATCCTGCCGTCCACGCTTTAGCTCTGTAATTTATTTACTTGGTCCCTTTTGCATATATACAAATTCAATTGAACTACTTTAGTTCATACAAGATGATGATGTTTTTTCTGCAAGCTTGAATTGGATTTTAAATGGATTGAATTCATATATATTGAAATTCATTAATCATAAAATTAAAACAAATTCAAAATATATTTTGATAATAAATATCTATGGATTAATGTTTGCATTCACTTTGTTACATTCTATCTGTTTGGACTGAGCGATAAATTCATGAATAGCCCAAGGGTCAACCCCAAAAAGGGTACAAACAAACCCCTCATAGAAACACTCTAGGTCAACAACCAAATTAGCCTTACTCGTTAATTGCCACGTTAGATTTCTATCACCATGTCTTGTTGGAGTGATAAATGACACACCATAGCGTCATTCTACCAAAACCTATATCACCAGACCACACTTAGACAATTGACTCTAACCCACCAATAATAGCTTAACAAGAGACATCTCGAGATAAGAGACTAAGAGCATATAAGGCTCGGAGCATGTAAATAAAAGGGGATCTTTCTCTCTCACCCCCTCTCTTCTTGTCCTTAATTTTGATCACTCTTCTAAATGATTCGCTACCCTGTCTTAAACAAGGTGAACCCTGCATCTCTACCATCCTCTCCGTCATGTGCAAATCTATCATCAACACACTCCAAATTTCTTCAAATAATAATTAAAATTTTCAAACCTACAAAAATTAAGTATGACATCTATAAATATTCAAGTACGCATTTATCTATTCTCATCTATATTGAAAACTTAATAAATTAAAACTTTCAAATCCTAATTTTTTCCAACTCCTACCCCAAAAACAAAAAAAACATGGGAAGAATTTGAATATGAATGGAGAACAAGCCAATCCACTTCTCAAGTCACATTAGGATTTCAACTTTTCATGGAAAGATGTAATGGAAACCAATAAATTGGATATGAATAGTGAAGGGTTCATCCCCCAAATCCAAAGGAACCAAAAACAGACCATCCAAAACCTTATCTTTGGTGATTTTGTTCATTTCTTTACTATCATTGTCTCTATTGTAGGATACAATTAAAACCATTTGTTTTATTTGAATACCATCTCTGGTTCCCCCCCCCCCCCATAAAGTCACTATATAAGATCCTCATATCCACCATTACCATTTGCTTAAGAAAAAAACAGCCATTTGATCTGAAAAGTATAGCAAAAAGGATTAAAACCATGAGTTGTTCAACAAGAGCTTGGATTGCAGCAGCTAGCATTGGAGCTATTGAGGCATTGAAAGATCAAGGAATTTGTACATGGATTTATGCTCAAAGGTCAATTCAACAGCATGCTAAGAACAACATCAGATCTTCATCTTCATCTTCCACTTCTCAAGCTAAGAAAATTTGTGTTCCATCTTCTTCTGATTTGTTTAACAAACTTGGAGATGAAGATAAGTTGAAGAAATATGAAGGATCTCCTAGAGCTGTCATGTTGGTAATCCCTTTACTTATCTAAAATTTGAGATCATACTCGCATGGACTTTAAAAATTAAAAATTTAGTCCTTTTACTTTTTTTTTAATTTAAAAATTCTAATCACAATCATTATCGTAGTTTGTAATTTCTGACAAAATTTGTTTACTTAATATATTTATTTTTGTCAATCATATGCAGTAGTTTAATTAACATACCAAGTTAGCAAATTTTGATGAAAAATACTAATAACATTAATGACTAAACTGAAATTTTAAATAAAAAATTAAGAGAATCTAATTTTAATATTTTTAAGTACAAAGATCAAATTTCAAATTTTGTCCGAGTACAGACACTGACATATTTTAACAGATTAGAAATTGGAACACTTCAAACTCGTAATAACTAAAACCTATAATGACCCAACCTGAAAAACGTAAACCTAAAATACAAATGACCCCAAGAAAATGATTTGAAAATTTTAAAATTCCACTCAACTCGACTCAAGATTTATGGAATCCAAATGTATACAGTAGTGAACAAATTGTAAACCTTTGCTGCTTTGGACTGCCTTCATCAGTTCAACCATGACAGTGAAACAAGTATAGTTAATAAAAGGAACAGCAAAATATTGAGAGTTAAAACCAAAAAAAAAAAAAAAAAAAAATCATATAATGAATGCAAATGTCTCTTTCCAACCTCCATATCCGAAACCATAAAAGCAGGAAATAAGAAAACAATGCAATCCCTAACCAGAACACATCCTATATATGAAAATTGCCTAAAAATTTGTACTCATATCACAATACTTCAAGATCTTTTTTATACAAAAGATGCCTTAATCTAGGCACAAGAGAAAGGGGTGCAAATACCAGGATTCGAATCCTAAATCTATCGGACACCGCCGACTGTATGAATCGATCGGGTTAAACCCTTGATTTTCAAATATCATTTGGAAGTTGAAAGTTCTGAGAACCAAGGATTTGGTAGGAGTTGTTCTGAATAAAGACGGCGAGAGAACATTTGCTACTGTCGAAACCATCCCATAGAGTGAAAGTAACAGCACCAGAGACCGTCTTCTTAGCAGATATGTCTTTGACAGTACAGAGTTTTTCGAGCTTTCTAACAACGAAATCATTGGATAAGACTTTCCCTTTGTTCTCACCTGCTGGGCAGTCATTTACCAATCCGCTCTCGTACAATGCCACCATTATATTGACACCATTGTTGTCTACTCTAGACCTCAAAGCTCCTGTTAAGATCACTTGTAAGGACTCTGATGTAGGCCTTTGAAAATTAGCCTGTTTTAAGACAGAAATTTAGTTCTTTGTTTTATATCCAAGATTTGGTTCTTGTCAATGAAAGATTAACATGAATTGTATGAACTGATCTTTGCTATGCTAGCTTGGTTACAACATTCTGATAACTGACTAAACGGGTTAAATTATCAAAAGGTTATGTTAATTCAATCTATTCGGATATCAAATTTAAAGCTCAGTAACTGAACTGGTCGAATACATCGATTTTCATACTGATTAACTTACAATACTCAAAAAACCAAACCAAATATCTTCGTTTTGACCAGTTAAACCAATTTAAAGGTAAAAATGACATAGAAAAACCTGTACTAGGAGTTAAATTACATTTTTCCCCATTTACTAAAAAAATGGACAAATTATTTCCTATACATTAAATCAAAGTGCAAACTGGTTATTTCTGTTAAAAATTTCATCTATTTCTATGGTTGAAAACTGATGTAACAAACTGAATAACTAGACAGCTTACACATGACATGCCATGTGTACCTCGTGCTGACGTACAAGGATCAATTTTTAACAGCTAAAATGGATGAAATTTTTAATAGAATGACAAATTTGCTCTTCTTTTTTGAAAGTAGGACTAGTTTGCTCTTTGATATAACATATAAGCACTAATTGACCCATTTTTTTAGTAGAGGAGGCAAAATTCAATCTACCTCCTAGTATAAGGACCTCCATGGTACATTTACCTCAATTTAAACCAACTAATGGTGGCCCTAGTCATTATCCATTTTTCATGTGTAGAAAACAAGCATTAGTATTTGGTCAGTCCATTTTGAGACATTAGCTTACTAGGCTAAGGGTTTGATGAAAAAGACTTGTTTTCAAGGAATAACTGCCTCGGTGTCGCTATTCAACAACATTAGCGGAAGGAAAATGGAAAATTTCTATCACCAAGGCTATATTTTGAAGGTGATTTATGCACTCGGCAAAGAGATGAACTGCGAGAGACGAGGGAGTGTCGAGTGAGAGCCAATATCTAATAGCCTTTAGGTGTGAGTATGTGTCTTATTCGGTATTTTATATGCTTTTTTTATGTATTTAAAGGGTGCTTGAAGTAGGGATAAAGCTAGAAATTTATATTAACAGTTTAAGATTGAATTATAAATTTTTAGAGCCAAAATATCATTTTACCATCTTATTAACTAGCAAAAAGTTTAAAGTACCTTGGAGGTCCCTGTATTATAAGGACTGAATCAAATTAGTCCCTATTATTAAATGAATTAATAGTCCTGTACTAATAAAAGAAACAAATAAGTCCAAAATGTAATAGAGTTAACATTTATTGCATAAAAAATGTCTTAAAATTATTTCTTTTGATTGCAGTTCAATTTCAAACAAAAGATTTCATTCCATAACTTTAAAAATATTAAACCAATTAAATAATAAATGATATTTTTTAAATAGTAAATGCTAATTCTATTCCAATTTGGCCTTACTCGATTTTCTTTAGCAATACAAGGACTAAATTGATCCATTTAATAGTAGAGGGACTAATTTGATCAGATCCCTATAATAGAAGGGACCTCTAAAGTACATTCACCTAACAAAAACTAGTGTTTTAAGTAACTAAGAGGCCAAAGCCTTGCCTCCCCTCTGGTGTTGCCCCTGCATAGGAGGGTTATATCTAAACTAATGTTCGAATATCCATGGGCAAAAATGCTTCAAGAAAAAAGTAGGGTGAACCAAAATCCATTTTTCTTTTATGTTTTTAGTTTCTACTAACTCATTTTCTTTATTTAATGAATTAAGTGAAAAACAGAAGAAATTAAAGTTAAAGCCACTATGGCAATTGAGAAACCTATAAATGCGTTCCGTCCACAAGATTTGTTATTTGCTTACCAAACTCAACCCACCATTTAATTTTGGGGACTATACATTTTACAATGTATTTTCTTATTAGAAGTCATATTGCATTTTGCCCATTTTAATAAAAAATGAGTAAATTAATCTTGCACGTTTAAACCATGAGCAAACTGGTCATTTGTTAAAATTTTCATTGATTTTTATTATTAAAAGTTAGTATATTTGACAAAATAATTAGATTGTTACACGTGGTCCCTTACGTACAAGACCAATTTTTAATAGGAAAAATAATAGAATTTTTAACAGAATGACTAGTTCGCTCTTTGTTCTAACCTATAAAGATTAATTTACCCATATTTTAGCATAAGATGCAAGATACATCTTACTCCGAATACAAGGGTGTCTATAATACTTCTACCCATGCAATATAGAAGAAAATATAATAAACTAACAAATATATATCTTTGATAGTTGAGGTGGTCTAGGCTTGATCTTGATTCACTAAATATATGGTTCCCTAGAAAAGTTTCAAGATTCATGTTCATGACATGAGTTAATGATTATTTAATTGAACAGAGGATCCATTACCTAAACTTACTACATTTCTTAATTTATCTTCACAGGTGCTTTCTGGGATCTTCAGATCAAAATCATCAAAAACTTCCAGATTCTAACAAAGGGCTAGATTTATAATTCAATGAAAAAAAGAAGATGGAAATCAAAGACATTATAAACAAAAGAGGGGGGGGGGGGAAGTAATAGAAACCTGGAATGTTGGAGCAGGGAACCTGGGAGCACCGGCAATGGTGGATAACAAAGTATCTTCATCATTACCCACACACTGAGCCCTGCCTTGAACCACAACCTGAGGTGTAAACATGGTATCAAGCCTCAAAGCCTCCACATAAGCCTTTTGTCGAACAGTTGACAAGCTTGAACCATAAGGGTCTTTCCACCCCATATAATCCCAATAATCAACGTGATAAGCCAACACAATTACCGGGGCATCCAACTGAAAATCCCCTCTCCCTAGCCTCGACAAAAGCAACTCCGCCGCCGGCGATGTAGCACACCCCTGTGAAGAGAACAACTCGACCAGGACTGGGCCTTCCGCCGAAGCTTCAACCACTGTTCCATTGGTTTTCCTATTGGCATGGACTTCATTCGTTGAAGAAGACGATGAACCCCTACGAAAACAGGCAAAGAGATGACGCCCCATGGTTATAAGTTATAACCCCACTGCTTTCGTCTCTCTCTCAGCCCTGTGCGTGTGCTCTAATGGTGTGGGTCTTTCAGCTCAGAGGGAAACTGAAAAAAGAAACTTGGTTAGGAAACAAAGAACATAAAAACGAAGTTGTTGGTTATGGAAAAACTCGAAAAGAGAGGTGGAGAAAAGATTGTGGCGAATAAGATGCAAAGAAGGATTAGAAGATTTCCCAAATTAAACATAAAAAATGAATACAAAATTCATGGAAATGTTGAAGGGAGACAAGTGGGGGGAATCTAGTTGGTTGGGACAGAGTTGCGTTACCGACACGAATTTGTCGGTGACACGTTGAGTGTTGGGTTGGATGTCAGTGCGGGATTGCAGACCGCCACCAAAATCACTACTTTTTAGCCTTCCATGGAACGGTTGACATTCGACAACGATCCTTACTTAATAGCAAAGAAACCAGCAATGTTTTTCGTAACTGCACCGGTGGTACGACAGATTAATAAGTATGTGGTTTTTTAACTTGGACAAAATACTTAAAAATATAAAAAAAAATTATATATATTTACGAAAAATAGTCAAAAATTTTAAAATTTATGAAAAAGATTATTTCTCCACAAAACGCGTTGAAGTATATGCGTTTTGTGGGTATGCAGCAGAAAAGTACGCCTTTTGGGAGCGCTTTTGCCTTCATTTTTCATTTGTCTTTTTAACTGTTTTTAGTGTTAGGGTATGAAATTTTAAGGTTTCAAGGTTAGGGCTTATAATTTTTTAGAGTCGTTAGATTTAAGAATTTTAGGAAAAAATTAATGGAGTAGATTAGGGTTAATTATGATTTAGTAAAAATATATTTAGGGTTTAAGGAAAAATATTTTAGTAAAAATTTATTTGAATTTTTTTGACAGTTGTATCTGACAAAATAATTTTTAGAAGACGTTTCTGAATAAATAGTGCTCAAAACGCTTCAAGCAGTATGCACTCGTCGTGAAAAATCTTGAAAAGAGCTCCCGTGGATGCTCTTTTCCTCGACAATTGTGGCAATCCTTAGACTATAAATCACCAAATTTCATGCTCGGGTTGCATAACATAAATTGAGGCAAAAGAAAATAGAAGCGAAAATGAGTGAGCGATATTAATCTCTTGTTATATACTACGATGGTGGGGTTTGTGACACCGAAAATGGTGTTGTTTTTTTATCAGAGAACACAACGCGACTGGGTTTTAATCGGAACATAGATTTGTTAGAACTTTGCAAAAGAATTAGGCGTAAAATCTTCGGAATAACGCTTTTAATGAAAGTATTAATTAACATAGATTTGTTAGAACTTTGCAAAAGAATTAGGCGTTTAGATCCGGTGAGATATGAATCATTCGACATCAAAGGTCCCGAGCTTTGAGGTAATGGTGGAGACTCATCTTGCTAGTGAATCACCATATCTTGAGGTATATGTACAATTTTTATCGCCAAGTAATCTTCCTTTGACCTCAACATCTACTTCTGTTCGAGAGGAATACACGACCCCAAGCCGACACTCTATTAGTGGGAGACAGAATACGGAAGTGCCCATGTTTGGTGGTAGTATGGAAAACATAACCCCTGCACGACACTCGGTTGGTGGATGAGACATGCATATCCTTCTTTTGACGTCCGATGATAGAAATACGTATTAGGGAACGTCATCAACTTCTAGTGGTTGGCAATCCACATATGATTAGGAACGTTACGAAAGATGTTTAAGGAGGGATAATATACTCCCCACGACATCCACCAGCAAGGGGCTCTCATTCATTGTAGATTATGGTGGATCAGATGATGAGTTCGATGTGGATCCACCTCAAGAGCCCGGGCCTGATGGTGCAGAAGTTAGATTATTTTCTGAACCGGAGCCTTTTCCAACAGTACCTGAAGATATTGAGGGCAGTTCAGATGAAGAAGAAGAAGATTCGCTATTCAGGGCATACTCGCCTCCAAACCACATGTATAATGTTGATCTATCTCAAGACGATGCATTGGAGTTTTCTGAACTACCACACCGGACGCGTGACCGTACAACTTCATCATTGGATTCAGGCGAATTAGAAATTGGTAAAGAGTTTTCCAATAGGGATGCTTTTCTTTCTGCATTGAAATAATACAGCATCAAGAACGGGGTTAACTACAACATGGTTAAATCCAAGCTCGATAAGTACGAGGCAAAGTGTGTAGTGTAAGACGGTACATGTTCATGAAAAATCATTGTAACAGCCCGGTTTGAACCCTAGTCAGAACAGTGGATTGAGACCACAAATTCGAGGCTAAAATGTTAATTTAATATTATTATCTGTGTGAATAGTATGTGGCATAGTCTGTGTGAAAATTCTATGTGATGATTTTATTGTTTTAATGTCGAATTAAGAGAAAGGATTGAATCGCGTAAAGAGCAAAAGCTATGTGTTGATTTTTAAGTACCTAAGTGTGGTTGTCTTTATAAGGTAGAGGCCTTATTTTATTATTAAACCATTATGTACTTAGTGGATGGTAGATGGACATTTTTAACCAACTAAAATGTAATATAATATGTTTTTATTAAAGGCTAACATGGTAATTGGATTAATAATAATAGATTAGTAAGATAAAACATAAAATAAGATGAGTATTCATCTTATTACTCACCGAAAATAGAAAAGAAAGGAGGGCTAAGAAGCTTTGAAGTTTTGGCAAGTTTAGGCACAAATTGGTATGTGATTTTAGCTCGGTTTCTGATAATTTCTACTTTTTCGTAATCGTTGCTTCGTGCTCTAGCTAGCCCATGTTGTAATTTTGTGAATTGATGATGTTTTTGTGATGAGCCATTGATGAATGTGTGAAGCTATGTGATAGATGATAGTGATATATGAAGACTTGGTGTTGGATTAACATGTTTTGTCTTTGAATTTTTGATGAGATTGAGTATTTTAGGATAAATTGTGAAAAGTGTAAATTGAGGGACTAAAATGTGAAATAAATGAAATGTGTGGGTTTGTATGGGCATTAGTAAAATTTGTTTAAGCTTGTGCTAGGTGGAATTTGGTGAATTTGATGTTTTTGTGAGATAGGGACTAAAGTGTCAAAATGTGAAAATATGATGGCTAATTTGTAAAATGCCCTAAATATGTGTATTTGGATTAAAATGAATGAATTGATGATTGAATGGATTGAATTTGAATGTGTATAAACCAAGAGAGAAGAGGTTCGGATCGAGATCAAAGTAAAGATAAAGTGCTCGATTAATCGACCGTATCTATAATTCGACGTCCGAGGTAAATTCGGATATAATACTAGTTGTAAACTATATCTATGTGATATAAATTGAATGGATGTACATGTATCTATGAGATTAGAAATGCTATGTGCTGAATTGAATTAAAGGGGCACTAAGTGTGCGAAGTTAGAAATGAGAAAGAGATGATTAGCACTAGTGTGTGCGAAAAGATAGAAGCTTCGACTTATCGACTTGGCAATTGTATATGCGATACCGATATAAGTTCGGTTTAATGTATTGGCACTAAGTGTGCGGTGATGATTATGTTTCAGTTATGAAATTGGCACTAAGTGCGCGAATAAATCAAAGGATTAGCAAAGGTTGAACGAGAGGTAATATCGAACAATTGAGTAGCATAAATGGTAAGCAACTATGTGTTGATCAAGGTACGTTTGAACCTATGTGGTTGATGATAGATTCAAGAGTTGAATGAATAGCTAATTGGGTATGTGGTTGAGATTGATAATGTGACTAGTTGCTCCTTTATCTATGTGATGGTATTTATATATATACATATTGATGTTGTAGTATTGAGTTGTATGTATTATATCAAACTTACTAAGCTTTGGAAAGCTTACTGTGTGATTGTTTCTCTGCCTTGCAGTGTCGGTAAAGCTAGCTCGGATCTGGGATCGTCAGCTTCTCAATCACACTATCGGTATTCTATTTTGGTATTTTTGAAAATATGTATATAACTGGAATATGACATGTATAGGCTAGTTAATTAAATCAAGTTTGAGATTTGTAATTAGCCATGAGATGTGGCTAGATATGTGATAGGTTTGGCATGAATGAATGTGATATATATGATACATCTTTTGGCATGATTTGTGGATTGATAAATTTGCTATTGAGTGGTAACTTTGTGTTGATAAAATGCTAGTAAGAATTGGTGAAATTTGGGAATAAATTATGCTTGTGATAGAATAAGTATTGGTATTAATTGCATGTTTTGAATTGCTAAATTGGTATGTTTTTAGATGGCAATATGTGTATGAGATGTTTGGTTGATTGGCTTGTAGGTTTAACCCTAAGTGGGTGGCATGTTGGCCTTGTAAAATGGCCTATAATGTTACACGGTTGAGGCACACGGGCGTGCCTAAGACCGTGGGTAAATTGGCAGAATATGGCTTAAATTTCACACGGCCTCAAAACGGGTGTGCTTGATGGTCGTGTAAGAAATGGCAGTATGTGAACTAGTAGTACACGACCTTAGCACACGGACGTGCTTGGTGATCGTGTTGATTTTGGCAGTATGTAACCACGGGGAGGACACACAGGTGTGTCATGTAGCCGTGGGAGAGGCACGGCCTACCCCCACGGGCGTGTCTCCCCTATATTTTGAAAGGTTTTCAAATTTTAATGAAATTTTATATGTGTTTCGATTTAGTCTCGACTCGGTTTATAAGCATGCTTAAGGTCTTGATGACTCATTTAAGGGACACTATGATTGTACATGAATGTGTTTGATGATGATTGACTTTGTGTCGAAATTTAGAGGTTAAATGTTTTGATTGATCGTTAATACCCTTTAATCTTATTTTGACGATGGTTTCGGGTTAAGGATGTTACATTTTATTGGTATCAGAGCTACGGTTTAGTCGATTCTCAGACTAACGTAGCGTGTGTGAGTCTAGCTATACATGCCATATTATGAAATTGCGATAGTGTGATGAAATCTGACAGTTGAAATGTGTTTTAATATAATAATAGATCCCGATCGAATAGTTGTTGACGACGTAGAGAGTAATGCACCTGCTCCCGCTCAAGGGACAACGCCGACCACATCAAGGCCAAATGATAGTGGTGAGGGAGGAGAGGCTAAACAAGCCTTCTTCCGAATGATGAGTGAATAGTTTACAGAGTTCGTTCGAACGAATCCGACTGCTCCATAACCTCCACCCCCACAAGTACCTGTTGTGCCATAAGTTGTAGATCCGATCAGATTGAATAAACCTCTTGTGGATAAGATTCGCAAGTATGGGTCCGAAGAGTTTAGGGCCACATCTGATGACAATGCTGAGCGAGCCGAGTTTTGGCTTGAAAATACAATCAGAGTATTTAATGAGATGTCGCTGAACCCTGATGAGTGCATCAAGTGTGCAGTTTCCTTATTGAGAGACATGGCTTACAATTAGTGGAAAACATTGATATTTGTAATTCTGAGAGAGAGAATAACTTGGGATTTCTTTCAAGTCGAGTTTAGAAAAAAAGTATATCAGTCAACGTTTTATTGATCAGAAACGTACGGAGTTTTTAGAGCTAAAACAGGTCGTTTATGCATTCTTGAGTACTGAAGAGAATTCGTAAGATTGAGTCAATATGCAAGAGAATGTGTTTCGACTGAAGCTACTATGTGTAAACATTTTATAGAGGGATTGAATAAAGACATTAAGTTCTTGGTTGGAATATTGGATATAAATGAATTTGTTGTATTAGTCGAAAGAGCATGCAAAGCTGAGGAGCTCGGTAAAGAAAAGAAGAAATCTGATTCTGAGGCTCGTGATGAAAGAAAGAGATCGATGAATAAGTTTTCTCAATTTTTAGCAAAGAGATATAAAGATGCAAGCAATTGTTCAAATGCCTCGTTTGGACATCTAAATAGAGATCATTCGAGACAGAGTACTGATTTACGAATTCAAGCTCCAAATGAATCAAGTGTTGGAAGTGTTAAGAGTAACAAGCCCGAGTGTAGACAATGTGGGAGATGACATGTGGGAGAGTGCTAGGTCAAGTAGAACAATAGAGTTTGTTATAAATGCGGATCCCAAGATCATTTTATTAGAGATTGCCCAAAGATAGCTGAGGAAGAACATGTTCAAAATGAAAGACCGAGTAATGTGACAACAAGGGGTAGACCACCCAGAAACATCAGAAATATGAGTGAAAGTCAGAGAGGGACAACTGATACAGCTGTGAGGTCAGAAGCGAGAGCACCTGCTCGAGCCTATGCTATATGTGCACGAGAGGAAGCATCATCTCCAGACGTGATCACTGGTACTTTCACTTTATTTGATACTGATGTCATTGCACTGATAGATCCAGGATCAACTCATTCCTATGTGTGTATGAATTTAGTATCGAATAAGACTCTACCTGCTGAGTCTACTGAATTTGTGATTAGAGTATCGAACCCCTTAGGCAAGTGTGTTTTGGTGGATAAGGTGTGTAAGAATTGCCCGTTGATGTTTCGTGATTTATGTTTTCCGGTAAATTTGATGTTGCTAACATTTGATGAATTTGACATAATTCTGGGTATGGATTGGCTTATTTTGCATAATGCCATCGTGAATTGTAAGAGAAAGAATGTTGAATTGAAGAGTCAGAATGGTGAGATAGTTCAAATTGAGTCTAGTGATATGAAAGGATTACCAGCTGTTGTATCTGCGATGAAAGCTATGAACTATGTGAGAAAGTGCTGTGAAGCTTATTTGGCGTCGTGATTGATACCAAAGTGTTGGAAAAGAAAGTTGAATCTGTGCCTGTGATATGTGAGTTTCCAGATGTGTTTTCAGAAGAGTTACCAGGATTACCTCCGATTAGAGAAGTTAAATTTGGTATTGAGTTAGTGCCGGGAACTGCTCCTATTTCGATAGCTCCGTACAGAATGGCACCAACAGAATTGAAAGAGTTAAAATCTTCATTGCAAGAATTGACTGACAGGGGATTTGCACGATCGAGTTTTTCACTCTGGGGAGCTCCTATGTTATTTGTGAAAAAGAAAGATGGAACTATGAGAATGTGCATTGATTATCAACAATTGAACAAAGTGACGATAAAGAACAAATATCCGTTACCTCGGATCGATGATTTTTTTGATCAGCTGAGAGGAGCTACAGTGTTTTCTAAGATAGATTTGAGATCGGGTTATTATCAGTTGAGAGTTAAAGAATCTGATGTGTCAAAAACTACTTTCAAAACGAGGTATGGACATTATGAATTCTTAGTGATGCCTTTTGGACTAACAAATGCCCTTGCAGTGTTTATGGATTTGATGAATAGAATATTCAGACCGTATTTGGATCGCTTCGTGGTGGTGTTCATTGATGATATTTTGATCTATTCGCGTGATGAGACGCAGCATGCTGAGCATTTGAGAATCGTACTATAAACTCTACGTGAGAAACAGTTGTATACAAAGTTTAGCAAATGTGAATTTTGGTTACATGAGGTTGGTTTTCTGGGGCATATTGTATCCACTGTTAGGATACAAGTAGATCCGCATAAAATCTCTGCTATTTTGGATTGGAAGCCTCCGAGAAATGTGTCTAAAGTCCATAGTTTTTTGGGACTAGCGGGATGTTATAGACGATTTGTGAAAGGCTTCTCGATGATTGCAACTCCATTGACAAAGTTGTTACAGAAGGATGTTAGATTCGAGTGGTCAGAAAAGTGTCAACAGAGTTTTGAACAGTTGAAAGTGTTGTTGACAGAAGCACTAGTGTTAGTTCAACCTGAATCAGGCAAAGAGTTTATAGTCTATAATGATGCATCGTTGAATGGTTTGGGCTGTGTGCTGATGCAAGAAGGAAAAGTTATCGCTTATGCTTCGAGACAGTTAAAGCCGCACGAAAAAAACTACCCAACGCATGATCTTGAGTTGGCTGTGATTGTTTTTGCATTGAAGATTTGGCGTCACTATCTATTCGGTTAAAAATGTCATATTTATATTGATCATAAGAGTTTAAAGTATTTAATAACTTAGAAAGATCTGAACTTACGACAGAGAAGATGGTTAGAATTGTTGAAAGACTACGAACTTGTGATAGATTACCACCAGGGTAAAGCTAATGTTGTAGCTGATGCTTTGAGTCAGAAATCATTATATGCCTTGCGAGCTATGAGTAATTAGATGGATCTGTGTGATGATGATGCGGTTGTAGCTGAATTGAAAGTAAAACCATTATTTTTACAGCGGATATGTGAGGCTCAGAAGATTGATAATGAGTTGTTAGCAAAAAGAGTTCAATGTAATTTGAATGCGGAATAAAAATTTCAAGTTGATAATAATGAATGTTTAAGATTCAAAGATCGAATTTGTGTTCTGAAAAATTCAGAGTTGATTCAAATGATTTTGACTGAAGCTCACAATAGTCAATTGACTGTACATCCGGGGAGTACGAAAATGTATAATGATCTGAAACAGTTCTATCGGTGGCATGGTATGAAAAGAGATATTTCTTACTTTGTGTCGAAATGTTTAGTTTGTCAGCAAGTTAAGGCCGAACATCAAGTTTCGTCCGGTTTGTTACAACCAATTATGATTCCTAAGTGGAAATGGGAGAGGATTACGATAGACTTTGTGTTGGGTTTGCCCTTATCTCCGAGTAAGAAAGATGCAATCTGGGTGATAGTGGATAGATTGACGAAATCAGCTCATTTAGTTCCGGTGAGAACCGATTACTCTTTAGAAAAGTTGGTTGAACTTTATATTGATGATGTAGCGACCTAAAATTTGCTTGGGCGCTAATTGAGAAAATTATTGAACATTTGAAAACAAAGTTTCGATTTTATTAAAAAAGGGAGTCGCCACCGATCTTTTTTCTAGGTGTGATCGGACACCTAATAAATCCTCTTTTAAAGAAAAATTATTTTTTGAATTTTCTTAAAAAGTAGGGTTTAAGTCGTGTCAAAATTCGGGAGAAAAAATAGGGTTCGGAGTCGATTCACGCTCGAGGAAGGTATTAGCACCCTCATGACGCCCAAAATTGGTATCTCGTTAAGCGACGTTGTCTTAATTTTCAAAATACAAGTTCAATTTAATATTTAATCGTGATCCGATTGAGACACGAGAATTTTTTAAAAAAACAAGAGAATTTTAAGACTTGAGAATTTTTTTAAAAACCGAGAATTTTGAAAACACAAAATTTTTAAACCGAAAATTTTGAAAATCGAAATTTTAGAAATCTGAAAACTTTGAAAACACGAAATTTTTTGAAACACGAAATTTTTTTTGAAAACACGAAATTTTTGAAAACACGGAAATTTTAAAACACAAGAATTTTTTTGTTTAAAAACATGAATTTTTTGAAAATCTGAGAACTTTGAAAATATGAGAATTTTTTGAAACAATTTTTTTAAAACACGAAATTTTGAAATCTGAAAACTTTGAAAACACGAGAATTTTTTGAAACACGAATTTTTTTGAAAACACGAAATTTTTGAAAACACGAAAATTTTAAAACACGAAATTTTTTGTTTAAAAACATGAATTTTTGAAAATCGAGAACTTTGAAAACACGAGAAAATTTTTTGAAACACGAAATTTTTGAAAACACGGAAATTTTAAAGCGGAAGAAATTTTTTAAAAAACATGAAATTTTGAAAACCATAAATTTTGAAACACGAAAATTATTTTTTTAAAACATGAATTTTTGAAAATCGAGAATTTTGAAAATCGAGAATTTTTGAAACACGAAATTTTGAAAATATGAAAATTTTGATATCTGAAAATTTTTGAAAACACGAAAACTTTTAAAACATGAGAATTTTGAAATACGAGAATTTTGAAAACACAATTTTTTAAAACACGAAAATTTTGAAAATCGACAATTTTTAAAAACACAAAAGTTTTGAAACTCGAAATTTTATTTTATTTTTTGTTTTTTTATTTTTTAAAAGGCGTGTCGTATTTAACACGAACCGATGATATTCACCCAACATAGCGATGAAATCAACGACAAGTGTTAAACCGATTCGTTACTTTTATTTATTAAAATTATCAAAATAAAAGTAAAAAATACAAATAGAAATGCTAAAAATATCAATAATATTAAAACGAGATGTAATAAAAAATATACAAATTAAATTAACAGTGAGTAAAAAAAGGAAATTACCGAAAATCAAAAATACGGGCTTGATCGAATGATTTGTGCGTCTCGATTTTTTTTCTTTTTCTCCTTTTCCCTTTTTTTCTTTCTTTTTTCTTCTTTCTTTTCTTTCTTTTTTTCTTTGGCTGATGGGCTGCTATTCCCTTTTGCTGATGGGCCTTTTTTTGGGCCTATTTCCTTCTTTTTTCTTTGCCTATTTCTTCTTTTTTTTATTCAAATGGGCCTCCTACTGGTGGGCCTACTAGACGTGGGTCGGGTTGCGGGTCGAGTCACGGGTCGGGTCGCGGGTCGGGTCGACCCCACTGACTTTAATTTTCTTTTTCTTTTTTCTTTCTTTCTTTTTTTTTTTTTTTTTTCTTTCTTTCTTTCTTCTTCTTTCTTTTTTTTCTCCTTTCTTCTTCTTCTTCTTTTTCTCCTCCTCCTAGCCCGCCGCTGCCGTCGCCGTGGTCGCCGTCTCCTCCGCAGGTGGTGCGACGCCTACTCCCTCTTCTCTTCTTCTTCTTCTTCCTTCTTCTTTCCTCTCTTCTTTCTTTTTTTCTTTTTTGTGGGTGTTGTGAAATGTTGATGGGGGTTCATTTTTTTGGGGAAAAATCCCCTTTTATAGCTTTTTTTTGCAGGTAGCAGGTGGCAAGGGGGAAGGGAGGCCATCCCTTAGGCTGGTGGCCAGAAATCACGGAGGGTAGGTGCCCAAATTCGCCGGATTTTTGGAGATTTTCTGACAGAAGGACCAGATTGCAATCGCATTAAAACTGTTGGGGCCAAAGTGTAATTTTAAGAAAGATAAGGGGTAAAAATGTAATTTTGAAAAGTTTTGGGACCAAAATATAATTTTAGGAAAGTTTAGGGGTTAAAATATAAATTTTTAATTTTTTAAATTTTTTTAATTTTTAAAATTTTTTTTAAAAAATAAACCCATAATTAAGTCGGACAAAATTTAGTGCTTACAGCTGCCCCTCTTTGCTCATCGCTGTGAAACAGGGATAGAGCAAAGACTTAAAATAGCTAAATTTTGTTCGATGTCCAATATTTATTCTTTATTGAAAAATAGAAATCGAAAATAGCTCGACATGTGACACGAAGCTCAACTCAGATCTTTGAAAAACAAAAATTGAAAATACCTTAGCGTGTGACGTGAGGCTCAACTCACCTCTCGCAATGTGAGTTGATTTTTGAAAAACAGAAATTGAAGATACCTCAGCGTGTGACCTGAGGCTCAACTCACCTCTCGCAATATGAGTTGATTTTTTGAAAAACAGAAATTGAAAAATACCTCGACGTGTGACCCAAGGCTCAACTCACCTCTCGCATTATGAGTTGATTTTTTTGAAAAACGAAATTGAAAAATACCTCGGCGTGTGACCCGAGGCTCAACTCACCTCTCGCATTATGAGTTGATTTTTTGAAAAAGAAATTGAAAAATACCTCGACGTGTGACTGAGGCTCAACTCACCTCTCATAATATGAGTTGATTTTTTGAAAAACAGAAATTGAAAAATACCTCGACGTGTGACCCGAGGCTCAACTCACCTCTCGTATTATGAGTTGATTTTTGAAAAACAGAAATTGAAAATACCTCAGCGTGTGACCTGAGGCTCAACCCACCTCTCGCATTATGAGTTGATTTTTGAAAAACAGAAATTGAAAATACCTCAGCGTGTGACCTGAGGCTCAACTCACCTCTCGCAATATGAGTTGATTTTAAGAACGAAAATTGAAAAATACCTCAGCGTGTGACTGAGGCTCAACTCACCTCTCTAATATGAGTTGATTTTTGAAAAATAGAAATTGAAAATACCTCAGCGTGTGACCTGAGGCTCAACTCACCTCTCGCAATATGAGTTGATTTTTTGAAAAATAGAAATTGAAAAATACCTCGGCGTGTGACCTGAGGCTCAACTCACCTCTCGCATTATGAGTTGATTTTTGAAAAAGCGAATTGAAAATACCTCGGCGTGTGGCCGAGGCTCAACCCACCTCTCGCATTATGAGTTGATTTTGAAAACAGAATTGAAAATACCTCGGTGTGTGACTGAGGCTCAACTCACCTCTCATAATATGAGTTGATTTTTGAAAAACAGAAATTGAAAAATACCTCGGTGTGTGACCTGAGGCTCAACTCACCTCTCACAATATGAGTTGATTTTTTGAAAAACAGAAATTGAAAAATACCTCGGCGTGTGACCTGAGGCTCAACTCACCTCTCGCATTATGAGTTGATTTTTGAAAATGAAATTGAAAATACCTCGGTGTGACTGAGGCTCAACCCACCTCTCGCATTATGAGTTGATTTTGAAAAGCGAAATTGAAAATACCTCAGCGTGTGACCTGAGGCTCAACTCACCTCTCGCCATATGAGTTGATTTTTTGAAAAATAGAAATTGAAAAATACCTCGGCGTGTGACCCGAGGCTCAACTCACCTCTCGCATTATGAGTTGATTTTGAAAAGCGAAATTGAAAATACCTCGGCGTGTGACACGAGGCTCAACCCACCTCTCGCATTATGAGTTGATTTTGAAAAGCAAATTGAAAATACCTCGGCGTGACTGAGGCTCAACTCACCTCTCGCAATATGAGTTGATTTTTTGAAAAATAGAAATTGAAAAATACCTCGGCGTGTGACCCGAGGCTCAACTCACCTCTCGCATTATGAGTTGATTTTTGAAAAACAGAAATTGAAAATACCTCAGCGTGTGACCTGAGGCTCAACCCACCTCTCGCATTATGAGTTGATTTTTGAAAAACAGAAATTGAAAATACCTCAGCGTGTGACCTGAGGCTCAACTCACCTCTCGCCATATGAGTTGATTTTTTTGAAAAACAGAAATGAAATAATTTTAAAAAGTATCAAAATTTCAAAACATATCTTCTGGTGGAACTCGAATGTCTTCCTTGTCCTTGGTTCGGTACAGCTATCATCAAAACCTTTTGCTTTATTGGAATACCTGTATATGTCATGCATGATGTTATCATGATATGCACATGTTTGGTCTTAAATGCTTTTATGCCTACATGATTATTCCATACGCCTTGGGCTTGTTTACCGTATATCTCTTTTCGTTATGACTCTCATGATGACTACATTCATTGCTTCGATTCTTGATTTCCCTTTCAGGTTTTGTACCCATCCTCGAGTAATCTGCGTTTCTCGTGTATCACCCTTTTGCCCCTTGTTGAACTTTTGTCCTTGCTTTGAGGCTCTTGCACTTACCAAATTCTCATCCGGGTAATACTCAACATTCCTTTTGTTTAGAGTATATCATTTCACTATTTATCATTTAGACGAACCACACATAAGATGCATGAAAATAGGAAAATAGGTACGAAAGAAATACCTCACATTCATATTTATTCCAAAAGCAATAAGCAAAGAAAATTGACAAGGAAAAGCTCAATAAAGAAAACATTATAAAGAAAGGAAAGCAGATTCAATTGTCACAAATGCTCTAGATATTCAACGCATGAACTTCTCCACATTTCTTCATCCTGGATCTCTTCGAGCACGGCTTCTTGTGTAGAAGATTTTGAGCTTCCGGGGCTTCTTCAAATATTGTAATCTCGCCACATGACTCCCCGTTCAAATCGTCTTACTCCTTTTGTCCGAACCTCCTTCATTAGGACGCCCTTTTAGGTTTTCATCCTAATCTTTTTTTGTTTATCAAGACGCCCTTTCGAGCTTTCATCTTGATCTTTTTTCTTCTCTTTTTTTTATTTTTTATTTTTATCAAGACGCCCTTTTCGGGTTTTCATCTTGATCTTTTTTCTTCTTTTTTTATTTTTTTCTTTTTTTATCAAGACGCCCTTTTCGGGTTTTCATCTTGATCTCTCCTTTTTTTAGGCATAGTACTTTTCACAAGATCTGAGTTCTTTGGATTAGGTAACTTCTTCCCATCCATCTCGGTGAGAATCAAAGCTCCACCGAGAAAGCCTTCTTTCTGACGTCGACCCTTCCCAATTTGGTGCCCATTTTCCTCGAAAGTCTTTTTGTATTGGGAGAATCTTTCTCAGTACGAGTTTCCCCTTGCCGAATTCTCTTGGCCGCACCTTCTTGTCATGAGTCGTGATCATTCTCTTCTGGTACATCTGTCCATGACAGATTGCCTTCAAGCGTTTTTCTTCGATAAGATTTAGCTGGTCATATCGAGCTTGAACCCATTCTGATTCTTCTAGTTTCAACTCCATTAAGACTCGTAGAGAGGGGATCTCAACTTCAATGGGTAGCACAGCTTCCATTCCATAGACCAGAGAGAAAGGAGTTGCTCCCGTAGATGTCCGCACAGATGTGCGATATGCATACAAAGCGAATGGTAGCTTCTCATGCCAATCTTTATAAGTCTCGGTCATTTTCCCAATAATCTTCTTAATATTTTTGTTAGCCGCTTCTACTGCTCTATTCATCTTTGAGCGATAGGGTGAGGAATTATGATGCTTTATTTGAAACTGCTCGCACACTTCTTTCATCATCTTGTTGTTCGATTTAAGCGTTATCTCAAATAATTTTCTCGAGCAAACCGTATCGACATATGATTTCCTTTTTAAGAACACATAAACTGCAGTCTTCGTCACATTAGCAAATGAAGCGGCTTCTACCCATTTTGTGAAGTAATCTATAACCACAAAAATGAACCGGTGGCCATTAGAAGCTTTTGGAGAAATTGGCCTATAACATCCATGCCCCACATAGAAAAAGGCCACGGAGAAGTCATGACATGAAGGGGCGAAGGGCTTTTATGAATTTTATCGCCAGTAAATTTGACATTTGTGGCACTTTCGTGCGTAACTAATGCGATTGCTTTCCATCGTCGACCAAGAATAATCGAGTCTCATAATCTGCTCGCCATAGTGAAACCATTGGCATCGTCCCCACAAATTCCTTCATGGACATCTTCAAGTATTTTTAAGCTTCAATGAATCTCTGCACTCGGAGAACTTGATCTTTTCCTCTTTTATGCGGATATCCCCATCAAGGACAAATCCACCGCCATTCTTGATTGTTCTTTTGTCGTTCTCATTTGCTTGCTCGGGATACCTTTGATTCTTGACATATTCTAAGATATCATGGAACCATGGCCGCCCATCATCTCTTTTTCAATGCTAAAATAATGTGCAGGGACCTCATATATGCTTATTTGGAGAAGCATTATTTACTTTCTCTGACGCTTTGAACATTGAGGCCAAAGTGGCCAAGGCATCACCAATTGGTTTTCTTCTCGTGGGAAGTAGTTAAAAGTCACTTCTTTGAATTCTTTGACCATCTCCGCCACGAGATCGCGATATTTGACCAATTTCGAATCTCTCACTTCCCAATCTCCACGGATTTGGTAAATCACCAATACTGAGTCCCCGTACACTTCTAAGATTTTGATGTTTCGTTCAATAGTCGCACGAAGGCCCATGATGCAAGCCTCATATTACGCTACATTATTGGTGCGAAGAAATTTAATCTGGCGATAAGTGGATAATGGTTCCTTCCGGTGACACTAAGATCGCTCCAATCCCATGCCCCAATGCATTCGATGCAAATCAAAGCTCATCTTCCATGATTTCTCTTTTGATGACTCACACTCTTTTCGCAATGCATATCAAATCTTCGTCTGGAAATCAAATCTCAAAGGCTCATATTCCTCCGTGGCTCGAGTTGCTAAGAAGTCACTATCGCGCTCCCTTTATCCACTTTTGACTCACATATACAATGTCGTACTCGATAGTAGGATCTCGCCATCGTGCCATTCTTTCGAAAGTGCGGTGATTCCATCATGTATTTTATTGGGTCCACTTTGAAATTAACCACGTCGTATGATACAACATGTATTGTCGAGCCTTGAACTACCGGACCAAAGCACAATGAAATTTTTCAATTGACGGTACTTTGCTTCATATTCTGTGAATTTCTTGCTGAGGTAGTAGATTGCCCTTTCTCTTTTCCCCGACTCATCATGTTGCCCCAGTACGCAACCCATTGAATTTTCGAACACAGTTAGATACAATATTAACGGTCTTCCGAGAGTTGGCGGTACTAGCACCGGAGGGTTAGACAAATACTATTTTATCTTGTCAAAAGCCACTTGGCACTCATCGTTCCACTCTCCCGAATTATATTTTTGAAGGAGTCAAAAAATTGGGTCACACCGTTGGTAAGTTGAGCAATGAATCGGCGATGTAGTTCAACCTCCCTAAAATCCTCGACTTCTTTTTGTGTACGCGAGGTGGTAATTCTTGTATGGCTTTTATCTTATCTGGATCAACCTCAATACCTCTCTCACTAACAATGAAGTCGAGTAATTTTCCTGAGGTAGCTCCGAAAGTACACTTGGCTGGATTAAGCTTCAGCTGGAACTTTCATAGTCTTTCGAACAATTTCTTGAGGTTCCCAATATGCTCTCTTTCCCCCCGAGATTTGGCAATCATATCATCAACATAAACTTCTATCTTTTTGTGCATCATGTTATGGAATAGCATCACCATTGCCCTCTGATATGTTGCCCCAGCATTCTTTAATCCGAACGGCATCACCTTGTAGCAAAATGTTCCCCACATTGTTACGAAGGTAGTTTTCTCTATATCCTCGGGAGCCATCTTTATCTGATTATAACTCAAAAATCCATCCATGAAAGAAAATAATGAATGTTTTTTTGTGTTATCCACCAACGATCGATGTGTGGCAAGGAAAATTATCTTTAGGACTTGCTCGATTCGGATCGCGATAATCCACGCACATTCGTACCTTCTACCGCCTTTCTTGATCTTTGGGGCTATGTTAGCTACCCATTCAGGTATTTGGAGACTTGTAGGAAGCCAACATCAAATTGTTTCTTGACTTCTTCTTTTATCTTTAACAAATTTCGTGTCTCATTCGTCTTAGCTTCATTGAGCAGGTTTGCATTCGGTTTCGATGGGAGTCTATGGACCACTACATCCTCGTTCAACCTGGCATGTCTTGATACGACCATGCAAATACATCTTTATACTCACAAAGCAAAGCGATCAAATCATGTATGGTGTTATCGAGATGGAGGTCCCAATCTTCACTTCTTGCCTCTTTCTTTATTTCCTAAGTTCACTTTGTCTCAATGATTCTTGATGGGGTAAAATCTGTTTATCTTCTTGTTCTACCATCCTTAGTAAGTTAGGAGACGATACATAATCTTGACATTTTCCTCGACAATTCTCCTAAACAAATAGCTTTCTCAAAATCGATTTCGGGACTTGTAATCAGGATTGTTCATGTCGTTGGTATCTCGAGCACACGAAAGGTGAATGGAAAAGAAAACTATAGAGGAGCATCAAAGTATTGGAACCAAACAAACATAATGTTATGGCATGACATGAGGTACATGTAACGATAGGTCATGAGAAGAAGGAATAATTATGAAGTTAACAAGAATGAAAAGGCTATGACAAAATGCATCTCCATTAATGTTCATTTAAATGATAAAGAGCAAACATAAGCTCTTACAAAAGAATCCCACTATTACTTAGGGCACACAAAAAGAGAGTTAACATTGAGCATTACTGGAGAGGACTTAGAAACTACAAGAAGATCCACAGCGGTCAATTGTTCAAAATGAATCCGAGGAGGACAAGGCGATCATTGAAACATCTTCAATTGCATCATCTCCTTTGTCAATAACATTTATCTTGACGCTTACAAGACCCTTTCAATCAATAACGGCGTGCCGTGAATTATCTGCATACAGGTACATCATTCCTGCAGATGTAAATGTTACGAAGACCCTTTCAATCAATAACAGTAGCTTGAATTATCTCGTGAATTATCTAGCACATGTGGAGGGACGAGTTAACTCACGAAGGCATAGCGCTTACTTCCACTTAAGTGGGCGGGTAGGGTAGAGAGCTCATGTTATGCAAAATGCAAGTGCACGCGTGTGTGGGGAGAAACTCACAAACCTTTTCGTTTTATTTTAAAACTAAAAACTAAAACCGTAAAAACTTAGCTATTTGAAAAACAAAAGATAAAACAAGTTAGAAAAATATTTACAACATGATGCAAATGCATGACTTTTCAAAAACAAAATTTCGTGGATCACGACTTAATATTAATTTGATCAAGAAGTTTGAAAATTTTGACAACACGCGCTTAATTCAGATTCGACTCTCAAAAAGGTCCCCAATGGAGTCGCCAGCTGTAGCGACCTAAAATTTGCTTGGGCGCTAATTGAGAAAATTATTGAACATTTGAAAACAGAGTTTCGATTTTATTAAAAAAGGGAGTCGTCACCGATCTTTTTTCTAGGTGTGATCGGACACCTAATAAATCCTCTTTTAAAGAAAAATTATTTTTTGAATTTTCTTAAAAAGGGCGGGTTTAAGTCTGCGTCAAAATTCGGAGAAAAAAATAGGGTTCGGAGTCGGTTACGCCGAGGAAGGTATTAGCACCTCGCGACGCCCAAAATTGGTATCTCGTTAAACGTGCGTTGTCTTAATTTTTAAAAATACAAGTTCAATTTAATATTTAATCGTGATCCGATTGAGACACGAGAATTTTTTAAAAAAACAAGAGAATTTTAAGACTTGAGAAATTTTTTTAAAAACCGAGAATTTTGAAAACACAAAATTTTTAAACCGAAAATTTTGAAAACACGAAATTTTAGAAATCTGAAAACTTTGAAAACACGAGAATTTTTTTGAAACACGAAATTTTTTTTGAAAACACGAAATTTTTGAAAATGGAAATTTTAAAACACAAGAATTTTTTGTTTAAAAAACATGAATTTTTGAAAATACGAGAACTTTGAAAATATGAGAATTTTTGAAACAAATTTTTTTTGAAAACACGAAATTTTGAAATCTGAAAACTTTGAAAACACGAGAATTTTTTTGAAACACGAATTTTTTTTGAAAACACAAAATTTTTGAAAACACGAAAATTTTAAAACACGAAATTTTTTTGTTTAAAAAACATGAATTTTTTGAAAATACGAGAACTTTGAAAACACGAGAAAATTTTTTTGAAACACGAAATTTTTGAAAACACGGAAATTTTAAAACACAAGAAATTTTTTTAAAAACATGAAATTTTTGAAAACCCGCAAATTTTGAAACGAAAATTATTTTTTAAAACACGAATTTTTTGAAAATACGAGAATTTTAAAATACGAGAATTTTGAAACACGAAATTTTTGAAAATATGAAAATTTTGAAATCTGAAAATTTTGAAAACACGAAAACTTTTAAAACATGAGAATTTTGAAATACGAGAATTTTTGAAACACGAATTTTTTTAAAACACGAAAATTTTGAAAATCGACAATTTTCTAAAAACACAAAAGTTTTGAAACTCGAAATTTTTTTATTTTTTGTTTTTTGATTTTTAAAAGGCGTGATCGTATTTAACACGAACCGATGATATTCACCCAACATAGCGATGAAATCAACGACAAGTGTTAAACCGATTCGTTGCCTTTTATTAAAATTATCAAAATAAAAGTAAAAAATACAAATAGAAATGCTAAAATATCAATAATATTTAAGCGAGATGTAATAAAAATATACAAATTAAATTAACGGTGAGTAAAAAAAAAACTACCGAAAATCAAAAATACGGGTTGATCGAATGATTTGCGCGTCTCGATTTTTTTCCTTTTTCTCCTTTTCCTTTTTTCTTTCTTTTTCTTCTTTCTTTTCTTTCTTTTTTTTTTGGGTGATGGGCTGCTATTCCCTTTTCTCGATGGGCCTTTTTTGGGCCTATTTCCTTCTTTTTCTTTGCCTATTTCTTTTTTTTATTCAAATGGGCCTCCTATTGGTGGGCCTACTAGACGTGGGTCGGGTTGCGGGTCGAGTCACGGGTCAGGTCGCGGGTCGGGTCGACCCCACTGACTTTAATTTTCTTTTTTTCTTCTTTCTTTCTTTTTTTCTTTTTTCTTTCTTTCTTTCTTCTTCTTTCTTTTTTTTTCTCCTTTCTTCTTCTTCTTCTTCTTTTTCTCCTCCTCCTAGCCCTTATCGTCGTAGTGGTTGCCGTCTCCTCTGCAGTGGTGCACGCCTACTCCTCTTCTCTTCTTCTTCTTCTTCCTTCTTCTTCTCTCTTCTTTCTTTTTCTTTTTGTGGGTGTTGTGAAATGTTGATGGGGTTCATTTTTTGGGGAAAAATCCCTTTTATAGCGTTTTTTGCGGTAGCAGGTGGCTAGGGAAGGAGGCCATCCCTTAGGTGGTGGTGGAAATCACGGAGGTAGGTGCCCAAATTAAATCGATTTTTGGAGATTTTACACGGAAGGACCAGATTGTAATTACAAGAAAATTGTTGGGGCCAAAGTGTAATTTTAAGAAAGATAAGGGTAAAATGTAATTTTGAAAAGTTTTGGGGCCAAAATGTAATTTCAGGAAGTTTAGGGGTTAAAATATAAATTTTTAAATTTTTTTTAATTTTTTTAAAAAATAAACCCATAATTAAGCCGGACAAAATTTAGTGCTTACAGATGAGATTGCGAGATTACACGGAGTACCGTTATCTATAGTGTCTGATAGAGATCCGAGGTTTACCTCGCGATTTTGGAAGAAATTACAAGATGCTCTAGGCACAAAATTGCATTTCAGTACTGCGTTTCATCCGCAAATGGATGGTCAATCCGAGAGAATCATTCTGATTCTTGAAGACATGCTGAGATGTTGTATACTCGATTTTGAAAGTACATAGGAAAGGCATCTATCGTTGATTGAGTTTGCGTAAAACAATAATTTTCAGTCTAGTATCAAAATGGCACCATATGAGGCTCTTTACGGTCGAAAGTGTCGAACTCCATTGTATTGGACCGAACTGAGTGAGAACAAGATTCACGGGGTTGATCTTATAAAAAAGACTGAGCAGAAAGTGAAAGTAATTCGTGATAGTTTGAAAGCAGCCTCAGATCGTCAGAGTCTTATGCAGATTTGAAGCGAAAGGATATTGAATTTGAGGTTGGTGATAAAGTGTTTCTGAAAGTATCTCCGTGGAAGAAAATACTTCGATTTGGCAGAAAGGGCAAGCTGAGTCCGAGGTTCATTGGACCGTATGAGATTGTTGGACGAGTTGGACCGTTGCTTATAGATTGAGGTTGCCATCTGAGTTAGAAAAGATCCATAATATTTTTCATGTGTCAATGCTTCGACGGTACAGATCAGATCTGTCTCATGTGACTGCTCCTTCTGAGGTTGAGATTCAGCCAGATTTGCCATGTAATGAAGAATCGATCTGAATTTTGGCACGAGAGACTAAAGAGTTAAGAAACAAAAGAATTTTCTTAGTGAATGTATTATGGCACAAACATGGAATTGAAGAGTCTACGTGGGAGCCTAAGAAAATTATGAGAGAGTAACATCCACAACTTTTCACTGGTAAGATTTTCAAGGACGAAAATCCCTAAGGGGGAGAGTTGTAACAGTCCGGTTTGGACCCTAGTCAAAACAGTGGTTCGAGACCACAAATCTGAGGTCAAAATGTTAATTTAATATTATTATTTGCGTGAATAGTATCTAGCATAGTCTGTGTGAAAATTCTGTGTGATGATTTGATCGTTTTAATATCGAATTAAAAGAAAGGACTGAATCGCGTAAAGAGCAAAAGCTATGTGGTAATTTTTAAGTACTTAAGTGTGGTTGTCTTTATAAGGTAGAGGCCTTATTTTGTTATTAAACCATTATGCACTTAGTGGATGGTAGATGGACATTTTTAACCAACTAAAATGTAATATAATATGTTTTTATTAAAGGCGAACATGGTAATTGGATTAATAATAATAGATTAGTAAGACAAAACATAAAATAAGATGAGTATTCATCTTATTACTCACCAAAAATAGAAAAGAAAGGAGGGCTAAGAAGCTTTGAAGTTTCGGCAAGTTTAGGCACAAATTGGTATGTGATTTTAGCTCGATTTTTGATAATTTCTACGTTTTCGTAATAGTTGCTTTGTGTTCTAGCTAGCCCATGTTGTAATTTTTGAACTGATGATGTTTTTGTGATGAGCCATTGATGAATGTGTGAAGCTATGTTCTAGATGATAGTGATATATGAAGACTTGGTGTTGGATTAACATGTTTTGTCTTTGAATTTTTGATGAGATTGATTATTTTGGGCTAAATTGTGAAAAGTGTAAATTGAGGGACTAAAATGTGAAATAAATGAAATGTGTGGGTTTGTATGGGCATTAGTAAAATTCGGCTAAGCTTGTGCTAGGTGAAATTTGGTGAATTTGATGTTTTTGTGAGATAGGGACTAAAGTGTCAAAATGTGAAAATGTGAGGGCTAATTTGTAAAATGCCCTAAATATGTGTATTTGGATTAAAATGAATGAATTGATGATTGAATGGATTGAATTTGAATGTGTATAGACCAAGAGAGGAGAGGTTCAGATCGAGATCGAGGTAAAGATAAAGTGCTCGATTAATCGACCGTATCGATAGTTCGACGTCCGAGGTAAATTCGGATATAATACTAGTTGTAAACTATATCTATGTGATATAAATTGAATGGATGTACATGTATCTATGAGATTAGAAATGCTATGTGCTGAATTGAATTAAAGGGGCACTAAGTGTGCGAAGGTAGAAATGAGAAAGAGATGTGTGGCAATGCCAGAAAGAAACGTGATGGCACAAATTTACAGTCTGTTCAAAGATCAGACACCGTATCATTGCAGCAATGGCAGCCTAAACCATTCAAATTTTTGAAAACGAGTGAGACTTGTAAAGGTTGGCATAGAAAGTTACCATTTACCTTCTAGGTTTCTTGAACATTGGCGGGGCTTTCACCGGGGCATCCTTTCCATTGGTTTGTTTAAAAGGAAAAATTGTTGGAAGATAAGATTCCATTTCCCAAGCTTTTGATTGGATGAAGCGAATGTCTCTGATGAAGCTTGATTGAAAGTGCTCATGGTCCAATGTACCAAAAATGGATGATATGGGCTTATAACTAAAATGTTAAGCTCAAGAGAATTTCGGAAGAGACACGGCATTAAGAAGGATTCTTCTTATTCAAAAGGACTCTAAAAGGAAAGTAAATGCCTTATCGACAAATAAGGCTTGTTACGAGGAAACATGGATACTAACCAAGATAGATGGCAAGGACACCTTAATCCGGTGAGTTCAGATTCAATAAAATTTTTCCAAAAAAAAAACACAAAAGCGAAAAAACACGAAAAAGGAAAAAGAAAAAGGAGAGGCCAAGGCGAAAACCCATAAAGGCGCTTTGAGACCAAAGGGTATTTGAGTTGAAAACCGAGAAGGGCAGCTCAAAATTTTGATCGAAATTAGGGCATCTGATGGTCTTACTACGCTCGAAAGAAGTATGTTACGTCTTGGGGCATCGACAAAGTACTTTGGATCCCCAAACACGTATTAAGCTCAAAATGGTCCTCGAAGTTGGAGCAGGGAAGCTCAAGTGCGATATCTGGGGCACTTAGTTTCCATTTTACCCATTTTGTTACTTATGGTTATTTTATTCCTTTCAAAATACCACCGATAAATTTTCTTCTTAATTGCATTTGCTAACTTTGATTAACTTATTTGTTTGAGCTATGCTCCCAATCGATTTCCTTTTTGTCCATTGCTACAATCTTTTTCAGGCATTTTGCATTGAAATAACGATTAGTGGACTAATAATACTTTCATAAAAGGGAGTTTTGCATATTACTCTGGAAGCTTCTGAATAACACAAGGACCTGAAACAGGACTATTGTTTAGAACTCACTCAGCTCAAGGTTTGGAAAGATTGGAGAAAGATGATTATCTCTTTGGACCTTTTATTGATTGAACAAAAAGACAATACATTTCACCGGTGATACGACCTTGACAGATAACGAGCAATGTCAACCCAGCAGTACAAAGGGATCATTCTCGAGAAAAGAAAAATGATACTCTGCATTCATGCACATATCAAGCCTACACATCTGGTCATTACACCAGTGAATGGTGTAACAGATCAAATTGATCCTATACCTTGGAGTTACAGCAGGATAGATAGAAGAAACCAAATGTTATTCTCCTAAAGTTGCAGTGAGAGATGCAAACTTTATGTCTCAGAAGATACAGTGGAAGGGACCCTGAAATTACGGCGGGGTAAGCTTGTTAAGCAGAATATGATCATTGTTTTTGGGTTTTCTATCAAAGATACTAGCTGAACAAGAAAGCATGATAACGCATCAGTGATAGAACCTTAATGAACTACGAGCAATGATGACCCTAAGCATTTAAAAAGGGATCATTTCATTGTTTAGTTAGGAGCATTCGACTCATTGCATCCTGATCATTGTAAAAGGATCATTCTCATGACATTCTGCATTCATGCAAATGTCATCCATTGTCATTTAGTTAGGAGCATTCGATCCATTCTGATCATTGCATCCTAATCATTGTAAAAAGACCATTCTCACGACATTTTGCATTCATATAAGTGTCATCCATATCACACGTAGTCAGGAGCATTTGAGTCATTCTGATCATAGCATCCGCATCCTTTGCATAAACACAAACATATAAAATCGAGTCTACAGGATATGTCCCTAGAGGACGGTGTAGCAACACTATTGAAGATTATCCTATTACCATCGACCAGCGGTGGAATGGGTGGTCCTATTGCCATCGACCAGCGGTGGAATAGGTTGAAGATTGTCCTATTGCCACTGACCAGCAGTGGAATGGGTCAAAATTGTAGATCTTGTCGCCCTAACCAAAGTGAGTGGGGCAAGATCGAAGGCAAATCTTGGCTCCCCAACCAAGAGGGGAACATAATTTAAGCCATCGTCCTATTGCCACCGACCCGAAGTGGAATGGGTCAAAATTGTAGATCTTGTCGCCTAACCAAGAGTGGGGCAAGATCGGCGAATCTTGGCTCCCAACCAGAGGGAACATGATTTAGGCCATCGCCCTATTGCCACACACCAAAAAGTGGAATAGGTCAAGAATTATAGATCCAGTAGCCACGACCAATAGTGGGGCAAGACCGAATGCAAATCTTGGCTCCCTAACCAAGAGAAAGCATGGTTAAGCTTTAGTCCTATTACTTTAACTAGCGATGGAATAGGTGAAGACCAAAGACCTCATCCTCGAGATGCTAGTGGAGCGGTGAAGATTGAAGTCTTCCGAATATAGTAAGGAAGCACATTGGAAAGTTCGATTTCGTTCCCTCAAGATGGTAGTGGGGCGGGGCCGAAGATTGAAGTCTTCCTAAAGATAGTAAGGAAGCAAATTGAAAAGTTGATTTTGCTCCTTGAGATGGTAGGGAGCGGGCTAAAATTGAAGTCTTCACGAAGATAGTAATAAAGCAAATTGGAAAGTTACAATTCTCATTTCCTCGGCGTTCCAATGGGAGTAGGTTGAGATTACGAATCCGTCTCCCCGAGTTAACAATGAGGATCGGTCATTAATCCTTTGAAGTTTCAAGAAGAAGATGGAGATTACAAATCTCTTCTCCTGAATTCTTATTTCCTCGAAGTTCTCATGGAGTAGGTTGAGATTACAAATCCCGTCTCCCTGAGTTAACAATGAGGTTACGTCCTTATTTCTTTGAAGTTTCGGTAGAGAAGATAGAGACTACGAATCTCTTCTCCCTGAACTCTTATTTCCTCGAAGCTCCTGTGGAGTAGGTTGAGATTACAAATCCCGTCTCCCTGAGTTAACAATGAGGTTACATCCTTATTTCTTTAAAGTTTCGGTAGAGAAGATGAAGACTACGAATCTCTTCTCCCTGAATTCTTATTTCCTCGAAGTTCCGTGGAGTAGGTTGAGATTACAAATCCGTCTCCACGAGTTAACAATGAGGTTACATCCTTATTTCTTTGAAGTTTGGTAGAAAAGATGGAGACTACGAATCTCTTCTCCCTGAATTCATATTTTCTCGAAGTTCCTGTAGAGCAAGAAGTAAATCAAAGACATCAGTCTGGCGATCCCTGATCCCTGAGTTTGCAGGGATCAGATTGAAAATAGCAGATTTGACATTCTGAAGTTGCAGGAAGCAAATTGAAGACATTAGTCCGGTGATCCACGAGTTTGTAGGATCAGTTGAAGATAACTATCGCACTCGATGTTACGAGGAGGATTGAAAGAGCAAATCGAAGTTGCAAGACTTATCTCCTAAAGGCGCATAGCAACAAATTAGAGTACAAGTCTTATCATTTCGAAATGGCGATGGTGCGAGTCAAAGCAACAAGATGCGATGGACGAAATGAGACTACAAAAGAAGTCGGGCTTAGTAGGCCGGGCAAAATGGGCTTTTGAAAGTCTTTGCTCCATTCTCGTTACGATAATGAGCAAAGAGAGCATTATCTGAGCCCATTTTCCGGAGCCCATTCATTCACCAAGCCCAATAACAACAACTCAAACCCAATCTCAAGCCCAAACCTAGTCTAGCCACAAAATCAGAAAACAAAAAAAAGATAATAGCTAACAAAACCCTAGGCGCCGTCCCATCTTTTGGCCACTTGCTCTGCCTCTGAGCACTGCTCCACCAGCCACCGCCCCCACTTGCGCTTCCACGCCCATAACCTGCAGACAAGAAAAGAAATAGACAGCAACAGTGGCAGTAAAAAAATAAATATTGTATTCTTCCTTTTTCTTGAATCTCGATTATAAAAATAAAGAAAAACAACAATGTAAAGGGGGGGAAGTCGATCTTAAAACGATTGGTACCAGAAAAGAGGGAGATCGAAAAAAAAGGGGTTTTTCCTAACCTATCGAAAATCATATGTACCAAAAAGGGGTTTCTTCTTCCGTTTGAACCCCAAAAAAAAAAACAGAAAGCAAAAGCAAGAATTTAAGGTTGATTTCCTTCTCATTTATCATCTATTTCCGATTTATTATTTGATTTTTTTCTATTTTTGAATCAAAAGCAAAAGTTAAAAAGAAGGGGAAAGGGGGCTTACCGAAACCTTAACGACCGTGGCATCGGAGGGGCCTCTCTCCCTCGTCGGAGTTTGGTCGGAGAAAGGGTTACCCGATGCCCTTCCCCTCTCGTTTCTGAGCACCTAAGAGCTGGCCTTCAAGCGGCGTTTTCAGACAGGACACTCAAACCCCATTTGCGCTCTGTCGACCACTAGAGGTGGTGTTGGTTCTCCCCGATCGACGGGACAAAAATGCACAAGGGTGCCTCTTCGGTTTGTGAAAGAAATGAGGGGGTTTTTGTTTTTTTGATCTTTTTGTTCTAAGAGTATTAAAGAATGAAACGTTTAAACAATAAAAGTCATCGTTTGGGGTACCGGGGAACGTGTTGTCCCTTTAAAGGATATTTCCACGATTGGTCCCTCCTTTTTGCATTACTTATTCAATTAGACTTTTCTTTAGTTTTTCTTTTTCTGATTTTCCTTTAAATTTTATCAGACTTTCAATTGGGTCCTTGACCCATATATACGCATGGAGGGATGGGGATATTGTCCAATCGACCCCTCTTGCTTTAAGAGTGCTGTACTTTGATCCCCAACAACTCTTTTTTTATTTATTTTGAATTAGACCCAAAATTCTATTTCAAACTCGATTCGATCCCTTTTTAGCCAATTTGCAAATTTTTTTCTTTCTCTTATTACTATTATTTGGTATTATTATTATTATATTATTATCATTACTTTATTACCATTATTATTATTATTATTATTATCATTATATTATATTATTATCAACCTAAAACTAGTTTTTTTTTATTATTGTTTTGTATCTTGCTATGCATATACATATATACATTATAATACTATTATTGCTATTGTATCACATAATGTATATACTTATTCTCCTTACATTTTACTATTGTTATTATAATATATTTACCACCATTGTATATCTTATATATTATATTATTATTATACCATCATTATTGTTATTATTTAGCATTTATTATTATTTTATTATTTTATTTCACTACTAGTATCATTTTATTAACATATATTTATTTACATTTTTTACTATTATTTTATTTTATCACTACTATAATTATTACTATTATTATCATTATTTAGTATTTGTATCATTATATTATTATTATTATCTCTATTATTGTTTTGTTACCATATCATTATCATCGCTATTATTTTTATTTTTACTATTACTATTATATTATATTATATTTGCTTATTCTTTTGCATATATTACATTATTTATTAAAGACTATTACTATTTTATTTTCCTTTCGTTTTATTTTACATTATTATTTATACATTATATATTATTATTAGTATTATTTATATTTTCATTGTCATTGTTCTAATATTATTTTTATTCTCTATCATTCTTGCCATGTTACTATTATTATTGTATTATTACTATATCATTATTAAGTATGTCATTTTTTTACCGTTATCATTTTATTATTATTTATTACCTATTATCGTTATTATTATTCGTTATTTTCATTATTTTCACCATTTTTTCTTTCTTTTGTTTGCTATTACTATCATCTATTATTATAATTGTATGTGTTATCATTTTTTCCTACTATTATTACTATTATTAATATTATTAGTTTATCTATTATTATTATTGCCATTGTTATCGTTAGTAGTAGTAGTATTTTTATATTTCTTGTGTTTACGTCCATTTTGTTTTCTTAGCCTTGTGCTATATTATTAAACAAAATACATTTTGAAAATTATCATATTTCCTTTAATTTTTAAAAAAAAAAAAATAAGGCAATGTTTCGTATTTAGAGATTAGTGGAATAGTGCCCTAACGTCTTTGGGTTGCGATTCTGTTTCACTAAATAATCAAACATCCTTCTATCCTATTTCATGAAATATGAGGCGACCTTGACTTGAGAGATTAAAACATCGTGTCCTAACGTCTTGGATGTGATATTTAGATCTTTTAGATAAAGAAATCTCGATTTTTCTTGGCGAATACCTATATTTATTTTTAGCTCAAACACTAAAATCAAAGTGCATTTACAAAACCACCTTATTAGTCAAAAGTTTTCAAATCGAGCAATGTTTGTGTGTTTAGAAATTTGGGGAATAGTGCCCTAACGTCTTTGGGATACGATTTTCCGTTTGATTAAAACACTAAACATCCTTTTAATAAATTTCAAGAACTCCAAGATAACTTTGATTACGAAGGCTTCGAATATCGTATCCTAACGTCTTTGGATGTGATGTTCGTATCCTCTCGAAACAAAGAAATCTCAAATATCCTAATACATTTTTTAAGACCCGTATTTTAAAACCCTTTCAAACTTCTGACATTAAGACACTAATTAATCATTTTGGTACCAATTTTGGGCGTATCGAGGGTGCTAACCCTTCCTCGTGCGTAACCGACTCCCGAACCCGATTTTTAAAACTTCGCAGACCAAAAACACTGCTTTAGTAAAACAAAATGTTTTATTAAAATAAGGGTGACCGATCATACCAACTAAAGGTCGTTGGCGACTCCCTTTTTCATTCTTAAAACCTAAGTCGAACCCCTTTTGTCGTCTTCCAAAAATGGTTACGACAATATGTTTTTATTAAAGGCTAACATGGTAATTGGATTAATAATAATAGATTAGTAAGACAAAACATAAAATAAGATGAGTATTCATCTTATTACTCACCAAAAATAGAAAAGAAAGGAGGGCTAAGAAGCTTTGAAGTTTCGGCAAGTTTAGGCACAAATTGGTATGTGATTTTAGCTCGATTTCTGATAATTTCTACGTTTTCGTAATCGTTGCTTTGTGTTCTAGCTAGCCCATGTTGTAATTTTGTGAACTGATGATGTTTTTGTGATGAGCCATTGATGAATGTGTGAAGCTATGTTCTAGATGATAGTGATATATGAAGACTTGGTATTGGATTAACATGTTTTGTCTTTGAATTTTTGATGAGATTGATTATTTTGGGCTAAATTGTGAAAAGTGTAAATTGAGGGACTAAAATGTGAAATAAATGAAATGTGTGGGTTTGTATGGGCATTAGTAAAATTCGGCTAAGCTTGTGCTAGGTGAAATTTGGTGAATTTGATGTTTTTGTGAGATAGGGACTAAAGTGTCAAAATGTGAAAATGTGAGGGCTAATTTGTAAAATGCCCTAAATATGTGTATTTGGATTAAAATGAATGAATTGATGATTGAATGGATTGAATTTGAATGTGTATAGACCAAGAGAGGAGAAGTTCGGATCGAGATCGAGGTAAAGATAAAGTGCTCGATTAATTGACCGTATCGATAGTTCGACGTCCGAGGTAAATTCGGATATAATACTAGTTGTAAACTATATCTATGTGATATAAATTGAATGGATGTACATGTATCTATGAGATTAGAAATGCTATGTGCTGAATTGAATTAAAGGGGCACTAAGTGTGCGAAGGTAGAAATGAGAAAGAGATGATTAGCACTGTGTGTGCGAAAAGATAGAAGCTTCGGCTTATCGACTTGGCACTGTGTGTGCGATACCGATATAAGTTCGGTTTAATGTATTGGCACTAAGTGTGCGGTGATGATTATGTTTCAGTTATGAAATTGGCACTAAGTGTGCGAATAAATCAAAGGATTAGAAAAGGTTGAACGAGAGGTAATATCGAACAATTGAGTAGCATAAATGGTAAGCAACTATGTGTTGATCAAGGTACGTTGAACCTGTGTGGTTGATGATAGATTCAAGAGTTGAATGAATAGCTAATTGGGTATGTGGTTGAGATTGATAATGTGACTAGTTGTGCCTTTATCTATGTGATGGTATTTATATATATACATATTGATGCTGTAGTATTGAGTTCTATGTATTATATCGAACTTACTAAGCTTTGGAAAGCTTACTGTGTGATTGTTTCTCTGCCTTGCAGTGTCGGTAAAGCTAGCTCGGATCTGGGATCGTCAGCTTCTCAATCACACTATCGGCATTCTATTTTGGTATTTTTGAAAAGATGTATATAGCTGGAATATGGCACGTATAGGCTAGTTAATTAAATAAAGTTTGAGATTTGTAATTAGCCATGAGATGTGGCTAGATATGTGATAGGTTTGGCATGAATGAATGTGATATATATGATGCATCTTTTGGCATGATTTGTGGATTGATAAATTTGCTATTGAGTGGTAACTTTGTGTTGATAAAATGCTAGTAAGAATTGCTGAAATTTAGGAATGAATTATGCTTGTGATAGAATAAGTATTGGTATTGATTGCATGTTTTGAATTGCTAAATTGGTATGTTTTTAGATGGCAATATGCGCATGAGATGTTTGGTTGATTGGCTTGTAGGTTTAACCCTAAGTGGGTGACATGTTGGCCTTGTAAAATGGCCTATAATACCACACGGTTGAGGCACACGGGCGTGCCTAAGACCGTGGGTAAATTGGCGGAATATGGCTTAAATTGCACACGGCCTCAACACAGGTATGCTTGATGGCCGTGTGAGAAATAGCAGTATGTGAACTAGTAGTACACGGCCTTAGCACACGGGCGTGCTTGGTGATCGTGTTGATTTTGGCAGTATGTAACCACGGGGAGGACACACGGGTGTGTCATGTAGCCGTGAGAGAGGCACTACCTACCGCAAGCGTGTCTCCCTTGTATTCTAGAAAGGTTTTCAAATTTTAATGAAATTTTATGTGCGTGCTTGGTGATCGTGTTGATTTTGGCAGTATGTAACCACGGGGAGGACACACGGGTGTGTCATGTAGCCGTGGGAGAGGCACGGCCTACCCCCACGGGCGTGTCTCCCTTGTATTCTAGAAAGGTTTTCAAATTTTAATGAAATTTTATGTGTGTTCTAGTTTAGTCCCGACTCGGTTTATAAGCATGCTTAGTGTCTTGATGACTCATTTAAGGGACACTATGATTGTACATGAATGTGTTTGATGATGATTGACTTTGTGTCGAAATTTAGAAGTTAAATGTTCTGATTGATCGGTAATACCCTTTAATCCTATTTCGGCGACGGTTTGGGTTAAAGGTGTTACAATCATGGTCTCGTTGAGGAAAAGGACAGGCTTGTGGGAGATCGAAAAGTACAACTTTTTATTTTAACTAAAAATAAAATAATTAAATGATAAAATAATTTAATTAAAAGATGCCTGAAACCATTAACAAGCCATCCAAAGCCTGGCCTGTTCGCATTATGAAGCCTGCTATGGCCTGTGAGGCCTGATGTTGGCCATCACAGTTGGAAGGGCATTGTTCCCTAGCCTCTCAAGTCCCATTAGCCTTTTTTTTTAATCTAAATCGTATTCTATTACTTTAACTTACTTTAAAGGGCAATTTACCCAAAAATACCAAAAAAATAATATATTTACGGAAAAGTAGAAAATTTTAAAATTTACTAAAAGGACCATTTTAAAACTAAATTACAAAAAATAAAAATAAAAATAACTTTTTATTTTATTAAATATATTAAAACTAAATTAAAAATAAAAATAAAAAACAAATTTTATTTTATTAAAAATAAAAAATTATATTACAATTAAAAAATAAAAAAGTAGGTCCGAATCAATGTTGATGCCGATCTAATCAAGGCCACATGGGGGTCGTGATACTGCTGGATTCCTCCTTCTTCTAGCTTCCGGTGGGTGTCGCAGAACCTCGGGCGGGGATTCTGTTCCTCCGCGTGGAGTGCAGTTGTGAGTGTTGGGAGGATGACCCATCTTGATAAAATAACGACTGCGGAGGTGTTTGCATAAACCACGGTGGGGGTGTCTAAATCCCGTAAGGCGAAGGAGACTGGTAAAAAGAAGTGCTCCCCAACGGTGCCTCCTATGATCCCTCACGCGACGGCAGCCTCAAGATCGGCTGGCTAGTCGAAGTAGTCGGGAATGGAGTCGAACCGGGCCATGCACTCCAACCTGGGGTGGGACTGGGAAAAGGAAACATATATCGGTTAGGATACATGTAAGGGCTAGAGTACGCACCTGGCATAAAGGCCAAAGGCTGTGATGTCGGTGTCGTCGGCTGAAATGTTAGGCCCGGTGACTGTGTGGGCGCTGTTGATGAGCCCGGTGTTTGTGTCGGCGCTATTGATGGTCACATCTCATCACTCCTTCTCCTTGGATTTAAAGGGCCCCGTCATTCCCTTTGTTGACGAAGTTGTCGTCGCCTCTCCTCTTCCGACAACAAATACGACTTACCATACATCCTAAACCATGGCATGTATTCCGGCACGCACCCTAACTCAGGAACGACGATCGATTCCCGAATAGGTAAATAATCATACCGGTTCTCTCACATCTCGATATATGGTGACCAAAATTTTGGCCAATCCGTGTGCAACTGCCGTAAGTCGACTTTGTGCTCATCATCGAGCACCTCAGGTGGCACCAGAATTGTAACACCCTTTACCCGAGACCATTGCCGGAGTCGAGCTCGAGGCATTACTAAACTTACCTACTAATTCCATTTCTCCTATATTTATTATTATTATTATTATTTCTTTTTTCAAAATCACGTCACTACTGCTAACCAAAAATTATTTCATTGCAAAATCAAATAATCACATTACAAACATATTTACCATAAAACATACTTCTAAATTTAACATAACGAAGCCGAATACGCAACCATTAACATCATAATCAAGCCATTTTCACATGGCTATATATATAATTTCAAAACCAACCATATCATAACTAGTCTATACATGCCACATAAACAAATCTTCAAGCATTTATTTACCGAAGCAAAAACTAGATAGTGTGATGAGATCTCCTTCGACTTCCAACCCGAGCAAGTCTCTCGAAACTCTATAATCAAAAGAAAAATACATAAAGTAAGCTTCAAAGCTTAGTAAGTTATAAGCAAACTTCACAACAATAATGCACTATAACACTACACTAGCAAAGTCGAATAATATACTCACAACCAAGGTTTATAACCATGACTTTAGTTCATATCATTTTTCAAATCTTTCTCGTCTCATATCCCAAAGGCGAACTTCCAAACCTTCGATAATAGGTTTCACATACATATATATATTTTACTTACCAAACTTATACTTGCACTTCAAACCCGTATAAATCACATATTGAATTTCCACACAAAATAACTTACCTATTTACATTGAAAGTGAACTATCATATAACATAAATACGACACTTCCGTTTACCTCCACTAATTGTTTCCGTCTTTAGGAAAATCAAAACCCGCACACGTGGGACAAACACGTAACGTTTCGCTCACATAGATTCGTTACTTAACATGCCCGCACACACAGTGCCACTTTCCGTAACGTATCGCTCACATAGAGCCGTTACTTAGCATTTTCCGCACACACAGTGCCACTTCCCGTAACGTATCGCTCACATAGAGCCGTTACTTAGCATTTTCCGCACACACAGTGCCACTTCCCGTAACGTATCGCTCACATAGAGCCGTTACTTAGCATTTTCCGCACACACAGTGCCATTTCCCGTAACGTGTCGCTCACTTGAGTTGTTATTAACAAGTCCGCGCATTGCCACTTCCTCGTAACGTATCGCTCACATAGAGCCGTTACTTAGCATTTTCGCACACAAGGCCATTTTCCGTAACGTTCGCTCACTTAGAGCCGTTATTTAGCATGTTCGCACACACGGTTACCACTTCAGAACGTATCGCTCACATAGAGCCGTTATTTAGCATTTTCGCACACGGTGCCATTTTCCGTAACGTGTCGCTCACTTAGACCAGTTATTTAGCTAAATGTGTAGTTGTTTATTCAATCACTACCATTGCTCACTTCATATTCCACAATTAATTACTAATCAACCCATAATTATTTTTCCAATCCAAACATATCAATTTCATACTCATGTATATATATATTTACCCAATAACAACAATCCAATTTCCATAGGTCATACTTTCACATTCGCATAACCCAAATGCATATACACAAATATGTATTATTAATCATACATTAGGTACAAACATCCATCTCATTACATATTCACATTTAACTCCTTTCTAAATCATATATATATATATAAAATTACCCAATAACAACAATCCAATTTCCATAGGTCATAATTTCACATTCGGCACAACCCAAATACATATACACAAATATGTATTATTAATCATACATTAGGTACAATTATCCATCTCATTACATATTCACATTTAGCTCCTTTCTAAATCATATATATATATATATATAACTAATGAATTTCCATACTATGTTACTTTCGCAATTTACCTACCAATATACTCAATTCCACAAATCAAAATATCTAATAACCAATTATATGTACTTGATACATATCGATCAATAACACAATTAAATACCATGTCTCATTCGACAATAAAAACTTGTATATATATATCGCTTACTCAAATACATACATCTTTCTCAATTCTTTTCCACATATAATTATCAATTAGTACATATATATAAATTCAATTCACACATTCTGGTTATCACTAATTAAATTCCTTGTCACTTTCGGCATTAAGGAATTAAACATAATGACATCAACTTAACATATAAATAAACTTTTATTCAACCCAATTGCTTAAAATCTTACCTCGTAAATTGACGAATTACGCTTCCCTATTCGATAAATTTTGTTTTTCCCGATCCAAACCAATTCCTTTGGCTCTTGATCTAAATATTTCAAATTTAAACTCAATAAATTTATAATCATTCAATTTGATCCATAACACAATAATTTAGCAACTTTATGAATTTACCCTAACTTTTACAATCTTTACAATTTAGTCCTTCAAGCATAAAACACTATTTACATGAAATTTGAGCTCATTTCATCATGGCGAATATCCTTCTAGCTTATTTGAATCCATTAAAACTACTTAATTAACATTTTAATCCTTCAAGAAATTTCTTTAACATTTAAATGCTAATCTACTCAATTTTACTTGAAGTTCAAGAACAAAAATCAATACTCTATCTCCTATCATCAATATTTTACCATTAATCATCAAGAACATAAATCTTCCTTCAATGGTATCTCATGAAAAATTCAACCAAACTTTAAATTACCACATGGGCTAGTTAAAGCTCAAATCAACATGCTCAAAAATACAAAATTATTTCAATATAAACTAAATGGCTACCTTAATTAAGCATCCAAGTGACCGAAATTTGGAAGCAAAATTTTTCTTTTCTTCTTTGTGGTTTCAAGAGAAAGAAAGTGATGATAAAAACAAAGCCACTCACCCTTTCTTTATTTTATTATATGTTTTATTCCACCATACAAATTAAATATAATATAACATTATTATATTTGTATTTTTAACTCACAAGACATACAATTATATCATTTTATCCCATCTTGTCGTCCACTACAAGAGAAATAGGAATATTTGCAACATAAAGCCCTTAATTAAAAGGCATATTAATTTAACCCCTCAATTGGGTAAATAGCTAATTCTTACCACTCATGCAATTTAATCATTTTCTTTAAATTGAACATACATGCAATCAAACTACCTTACGATATTTCAACACATGCTCAAACACATAACATGGATATTAAATAAATAATTAAAACATTTTCCAAACTCGGATTCGTGGTCCCACCGTTCGATTAGGGTCGATATCACGGTCATTACAACTCTCCCCTCCTTAAGAGATTTTCGTCCTCGAAAATCTTACCAGTGGAATAAATGTGGGTAACTTTCCTTTATTGATTCTTCGGTTTCCCAAGTTGCTTCCTCGACCCTATGCTTACACCACATTACTTTAACCAATGATATTTTCTTATTTCGCAATTCTTCCACTTCACGAGTTAAAATGTGAATCGGTTCTTCCTCATAAGTCAAATCGGCTGAATTTCAATCTCTGATGGACTGATGAGAAGGATCGGATCTATAACGACGAAGCATCGACACGTGGAAAACATTATGAATCCTTTCTAGCTCAGGTGGTAACTACAATCTATAAGCAACAGGTCTGACAGGCTCTGTGATTTATATGGTCCAATAAATCTCGGACTCAATTTGCCTTTACTTCCAAATCTGATTACTTTTTCCACGGTGAAACTTTCGAACTTTCTCGAATCACTTTTACTTTCTGCTCAGTCTCTTTAATTAGATCACCCCGTGTATCTTGCTTTCACTTAGCTCGGCCCAATATAAATGTGTACGACATTTACGAATCGCATAAAGCTTCATATGGTACCATTTTATTGTACGAAATCCAATCGAGGTAGATCTCGCTCCTCGTGCTTTCAAACTCGTGAATGCAACATTTCAACATATCCTCCAATATCTGAATGACTCATTTAGACTGACCACTTGTCTGTGGATGGAAAGTTGTGCTGAAATGTAATTTTGTACCTAAAGCATCATGCAATTTCTTCCAATACCCCGATGTAAACCTCAGATCTTTATTTAAATCAATAGATATAGGTACACCATGAAATCTTTCAATTTGAGAAACATACAATTCAACCAACTTATCAAGCGAGTAGTCCGTACATATTAAAACAAAATAAGTGACTTTAGCCAATCAATCAACAATAACTCAAATTGCATTTTCTTTCTCGATGTCAACGGAAAACCAAATACAAAATCTATCGTGACTCTATCCCATTTCTATTTAGGTTTCAAAATCAACCAAGCAACCCGAAGGTACTTGATGCTTGGCTTTTTACTTGTTGATGATTAAGCGTTTGAAGAAACGTCGAAATATCTTGTTTCATACTATACCACCAAAGAAAGTTGTTTCGAGATCACTATACATCTTTATACTCCCGAGTGAATAGACAATCAATTGTTGTGGCTTCATTCAAAATCATCCGAATTCCTCGAGTACATATTTGGTTTCTGAACCTCAAACAAATTTTAGCATCGACTTCAAAACTCTGAATCAACCTTCAAATCACCTTAGACCTGCTTTACTAACAAATCATTATCAACTTTTTGAGTATCACTAATTTTGTTGAATAAATAACGGTCTTACTTTTAATTCAACTATTATTGAACCATCATCATACATAGCCATATACGCATTCATTGCACACCAAGTAAACAAAGTGATTTTCATTTAAAACATCAAGAATAACATTAGCCTTTCCGGATGGTAGTCAATCATAAGCTCACGCCTTTTAACAATTCTAACCATAAGGAATCACAGGATATCTCTGTGTACTCCATTATTATCCTTCAACCCGTTCATTGACACATGAATGAGGTTTGTAAACACTTCGTTCAATTTAGGCTAAATCAGAACTAATATTTTAGTGGATAGTGTCTTCGTGCAAAAGAAAGCTTCAACAATTGAACTAACTTTAATTTACCACAACATTTCTCAAATAGGATTATTCCGATAGACATAATTCGTAGATCAAATCCTCAAAATACAAGTTCTACTTCCACACTATCCTTCAAATCACACATGTATATTTAAAGTTTGTTTTCGATCCAGTGAATAGATTCGAGCTCACATAACCCAGTTACATTTTCAATCAAATAGTTTCATATCAGATTTAACCACAAAATCGGTCTTTTTAAAGAAATCTTTTCTTCTCGTTAGAAAGAATAATCCAAATATATCTATCTATCTATCTATATATATATACACTATAGTCATCAAATAGAAATCATATTGTCATAATAGGATTATCGTCTTCCCCGTGACAATAAATAATATCCCAGATTTTAACGAAGCATCTCGAACTCAGAAGAAAATCAAATATGATTTGAACAACAACCATCTTGAAGCACAACTTTTATAACTAATTTCCTTCAAATGAACATCTCTTATAGATAATCACATAGAATCATGGAAAACCGAATAACTAAATTTTCAACATCCGAAGCTACATGAATATCGAAAAATTACAACCCCAAACAAACCAATGAAACTTTCATCTATTAATATGTTTAGCCAATGTTCTTTTATGATAAGAATTCATACGAAATTAAGCAGTCACATATACTTTTGAGAATAAATATACATAGATTGCCCAAAAGAAATCATAATAATTTCCCAACTATAACCACCACACTCCGTCCTCAATACGATTCAAACATTATTTCAACTGTCTAATTCTGCCATTAGAATTTTTTTTTTCCTTCACTAACAGAAATCAATTCAGATAAGCTTCTAACTAATATTTCCTTAGTTAACATACACGAATAAGTCATTTGATCGGAGATAACTTCTTCTTTGACAACAACTTCACATAATCTCAATAATCTACGAACTATCCAATGTCTCTTTTAATACCGTCTCTTTTTGGCCACATTATTAATCTTTCGAATACGGACTTGTAATTCTCCACTTTTGAGCTTATTCAACCCAAATCTTCAGATTTCACGGTAACATTTCACTAATAAGGGGTAAGGATAATAAAGCCTCAAATTTAACTTACATATATATACATAACACACACTATCACAAATAGTCAATTCATTAATAATTTCACATTGTCCAAACGTTTAATAAACATTTGCTTTTAATCACCTTTATTATTAGCACTTAATTCATATCCCAACTCAAATCATTAATTTACGATCAAAACATTTGAGATAGCAATCACAACTCACATATCATAATCTATGTGCTCATATAATTATAACATTTATCAACATCAATATATCATACTCTTTGGTCCATACCTTTATGAGTTTTAAGCTCATCATCAACACATTTCCATTCAAACATTCGAGTACACATTCGTACTATCAAAATTAGCTCGATTGAAAACTTATCTGTCTCATCAAAATAATTTTCAAATCCAGTCGGAGATATCACACTATCGCGGGTTAAATATGGCATGTATAGCTAGATTCACACGCCGCTTATGTTAGTCCGAGAACCGACTAAACCATAGCTCGATACCAATCAAATGTAACACCCTTTACCCAAGACCGTTCTTGAGTCGAGCTCGAGGCATTACTAAACTTACCTACTAATTCCATTTCTCCTATATTTTATTACTATTATTTTTTTTTCAAAATCACGTACCTCGCTAACCAAAAATTATTTCATTGCAAAATCAAATAATCACATTACAAACATATTTACCATAAAACATACTTCTAAATTTAACATAACAAAACCGAATACGCAACCATTAACATCATAATCAAGCCATTTTCGCATGGCTATATATATATTTCAAAACCAACCATATCATAACTAGTCTATACATGCCACATAACCAAATCTTCAAGCATTTATTTATCAAGCAAAAACTAGATAGTGTGATGAGATCTCCTTTGACTTCCAACCCGAGCAAGTCTCTCAAACTCTATAATCAAAAGAAAATACGTAAAGTAAGCTTCAAAGCTTAGTAAGTTATAAGCAAACTTCACAACAATAATGCACTATAACACTACACTAGCAAAGTCGAATAATATACTCACAACCAAGGTTTATAACCATGACTTTAGTTCATATCATTTTCAAATCTTTCTCGTCTCATATCCCAAAGGCGAACTTCCAAACCTTCGATAATAGGTTTCACATACATATATATATTTACTTACCAAACTTATACTTGCACTTCAAACCCAGTATAAATCACATATTGAATTTCCACACAAAATAACTTACCCGATTTACATTGAAAGTGAACTATCATATAACATAAATACCTGACACTTCCGTTTACCTCCACTAATTGTTTCCGTCTTTAGGAAAATCTGAAAACCCGCACACGTAGGACAAACACGTAACGTTTCGCTCACATAGAGTCGTTACTTAACATGCCCGCACACACAGTGCCACTTCCCGTAATGTATCGCTCACATAGAGCCGTTATTTAGCATTTTCCGCACACACAGTACCACTTCCGTAACGTATCGCTCACATAGAGCCGCCATTTAGCATTTTCCGCACACACGGTGCCACTTCCCGTAACGTATCGCTCACATAGAGCCGTTATTTAGCATTTTCGCACACACAGTGCCATTTCAGAACGTGTCGCTCACTTAGAGCCGTTATTTAACATGTCCGCACACGCTGCCACTTCCCATAACGACGCGCTCACATAGAGCCATTACTTAGCATTTTTCGCACACGATTGCCATTTTTCGTAACGTGTCGCTCACTTAGAGCCGTTACTTAGCATGTCCGCACACATTGCCACTTCCAGAACGATCGCTCACATAGAGCCGTTATTTAGCATTTTCGCTTTATCTGATTGCCATTTTTCGTAACGTGTCGCTCACTTAGAGCCGTTACTTAGCTAAACGATGTAGTTGTTTATTCAATCACTACCATTGCTCACTTCATATTCCACAATTAATTACTAATCAACCCATAATTATTTTCCAATCCAAACATATCGTAATTTCATACACATGTATATATATATTTACCCAATAACAACAATCCAATTTCCATAGGTCATACTTTCACATTCTAAGCATAACCCAAATGCATATACACAAATATGTATTATTAATCATACATTAGGTACAAACATCCATCTCATTACATATTCACATTTAACTCCTTTCTAAATCATATATATATATAAAATTACCCAATAACAACAATCCAATTTCCATAGGTCATACTTTCACATTCGGCACAACCCAAATACATATACACAAATATGTATTATTAATCATACATTAGGTACAATTATCCATCTCGTTACATATTCACATTTAGCTCCTTTCTAAATCATATATATATATATATATAACTAATGAATTTCCATACTATGTTACTTTCGCAATTTACCTACCAATATACTCAATTCCACAAATCAAAATATCTAATAACCAATTATATGTACTTGATACATATCGATCAGCCAACACAATTAAATACCATGTCTCATTCGCAATAAAACTTGTATATATATATATCGCTTACTCAAATACATACATCTTTCTCAATTCTTTTCCACATATAATTATCAATTAGTACATATATATAAATTCAATTCACACATTCTGGTTATCACTAATTAAATTCCTTGTCACTTTCGCATTAAGGAATTAAACATAATGACATCAACTTAACATATAAATAAACTTTTATTCAACCCAATTGCTTAAAATCTTACCTCAGAAAATTGACGAATTACGCTTCCTACTATTCGATAAATTTTGTTTTTCCCGATCCAAACCAATTCCTTTGGCTCTTGATCTAAATATTTCAAATTTAAACTCAATAAATTTATAATCATTCAATTTGATCCATAACACAATAATTTAGCAACTTTATGAATTTACCCTAACTTTACAATCTTTACAATTTAGTCCTTCAAGCATAAAACACTATTTACATGAAATTTGAGCTCATTTCATCATGGCGAATATCCTTCTAGCTTATTTGAATCCATTAAAACTACTTAATTAACATTTTAATCCTTCAAGAAATTTCTTTAACATTTAAATGCTAATCTACTCAATTTTACTTGAAGTTCAAGAACAAAAATCACTACTCTATCTCCTATCATCAATATTTTACCATTAATCATCAAGAACATAAATCTTCCTTCAATGGTATCTCATGAAAAATTCAACCAAACTTTAAATTACCACATGGGCTAGTTAAAGCTCAAATCAACATGCTCAAAAATACAAAAATTATTTCAATATAAACTAAATGGCTACCTTAATTAAGCATCCAAGTGACCGAAATTTGGAAGCAAAATTTTCTTTTCTTCTTTGTGGTTTCGGCAAGAGAAAGAAAGTGATGATAAAAACAAAGCCACTCACCCTTTCTTTATTTTATTATATGTTTTATTCCACCATACAAATTAAATATAATATAACATTATTATATTTGTATTTTTAACTCACAAGACATACAATTATATCATTTTATCCCATCTTGTCGTCCACTACAATAGAAATAGGAATATTTGCAACATAAAGCCCCTTAATTAAAAGGCATATTAATTTAACCCCTCAATTGGGTAAATAGCTAATTCTTACCACTCATGCAATTTAATCATTTTCTTTAAATTGAACATACATGCAATCAAATTACCTTATGATTTTTCAACACATGCTCAAACACATAACATGGATATTAAATAAATAATTAAAACATTTTCCAAACTCGGATTCGTGGTCCCACCGTTCCGATTAGGGTCGTATACGGGCTGTTACAAGAATCAGTTATCGAAATTCAAATTGTCGCAGAACCCAATCTGACTGGTGCATCTCCACGGTGGCATAGTTGATCAATGGGACCTTCACGTGCCAAATGTTCGGATTTAGCAAGAACTCCTCCTAATTATCGCTCAATTATCGATCCTCGTACGGTGTCCATTGAAACTATATTAACATGACCAAAATATTAGTTATATACATGTGATATAATGTACTAAATACGAAATACTAAATTATAAATACGAAATTCAAAACTATGATTTTATTAAAAAATATATTTTATTTAATACTTACTTGTGATTCCGACCGTTGGTCTAATAGAAGTTGTATATCTTCAAGAGAGGTAGGTATTCCAGCATAACTCGCCGAATGGTTCCACCTAATTAAATAAATTTTTAGCACACAATTATACTATAAATCTACGTAATAATTGTAAAATATAGCATTAAATTTACCTCGTTATCAGTGGAAATGTATATGTGTGGTCGAGTCGACGATGTAAAAATGAAAATCGAAACCGTGCCCATGACTGCAATAGTGATAGGCAACTTCCGATTTTCACTTTACTCGGCCGCGTCCCCCCGTACATCTCCCGATACAACTTTGATAGCACGACAGACCCCCAACTCAATTCACTGACTGCTCTAAAATCAACAAGTTTCAGCAGCCATCTCAAGTGAACGAGGTTTCTAGACAGGTCCGGCATCAGATAGCCTCCAATTATCTCAAGAATGTATGCTGAGCATACCGTATTCTTTCTATTTCGATCGAACCATCATTCAGCTCCAGGAATGTGTCTCGTAACCAGGCCATCTCGATCCAACCTCCATGAATGTTATCCGGAATGGCACCCAGAAGCTCGTAGAATACGGTGGTCCAATCGGTAGAAGTTGCGGACCCGGTAACTATAGGCCCATCCATCGGCAATCCCAATTGCAACTGTACATCTTCCAGAGTGATAGTACACTCTCCGCATGGAAGATGGAAAGTGTGTGTCTCGGGTCTCCACCTCTTTATCAACGCACTGATTAAGTTCGGCTCCAACTTGCACCCCCGGACTATCGTGGCCACGTGCCAAAAACCCGCTTCCCGCAGGTAATTCTCGATCAACGATGGGGGACCATGCATATTGCGAATATAGCATTGCAACACCCGATCTACGATCGTTTAAAAATTATAAAATAAAAATTAATTAAAATTGCATAAACCTAAAAAATATTAAATAATATTAAAATTTAAAATTAAAACTTACCATTTGTATTTGATTGACGGAGATGTGCTTATCGTCTAGACGAATTAATTCCCCGGTCCTTGGTAATACGATCGAAAATTTTAAAATTTTCTAAAAATATATATTAAAAAATTAAAAAGGGCTTTTTTGTAAATATTAAAGGACTATTTTGAAATTTAAGAGGAAGTTTCAAGGACTTTAAGAGAAATTTGAGAGGAATTTGAGAGAAAGTTGAGAGAAAGATGAGTAAGGACTAAAGTGTGAAAAAAATAAAAGGGTTGGGGGTTTTTATAGGGATATTTTTTGACCGTTGGAGGCCCAACGGTCAAAATTTTTTTGACCGTTACAGAGGCAAAACGCGCCTTTGGGGGAGCGCTTTTGCCACATCAGCAAAGCGCGTCCTCGTTAGCATGCTTTGTCTTGATGTGGCAAAAGTGCTCTCAAGCCTTTCTCTCGTGATCCCTACAAAACGTCTTGGACGTGGGCGCTTTTGTGGGAAATGACCATTTTCCATAAATTTTAAAATTTTCAGCCATTTCCGTAAATATATTTTTTTGGTATTTTTGGGTATATTGCCCTTTTAACTTTCTATTTTTAAATAAATTATTTAAATTTTATATTTTTAAAAAGGTATATTTTTTTCAATCAATTTATTTAATTCAAATGATTTATATCAATTCACGAGTTAATTGATTCAAGCTCTTTCTTTGAATTAATGAATTAACTAATTTTCGGTTCAACCATTCGATTGATTAATCGATCTTATTCTAATAACCATGAAAAGAAAAAAAAATCATTCAACATGATAACCACAATAACATATTACGATGAAAGTTTATAACGAATATACATATATTTACTATTATATTTATGAGTTTTGTCGATGATTGATTTGAGATAAGTGGAAAAGGTGGCGAAAAAGAAAAGTCCACATCGTTTGATACAAGATGGAGAGCCATCAGATAGAATGGTCGGAGATGACAACAAAGAGGAGTGAGAAAGAGTAGAAGGAAGTGGGGAAAAAGGATCTCTCTCCACAATCTGTTGATCTAAGCCTTATATACTCTTAGTCCCTTGTCCTTAAATGACATGTGTCGAGCTATTATTGATGGATAAAAGTCGAGTGATTAAGTGATCTGATGGTGTAGGTTATGTAGGGTGGTATTATGGTGTATCTTGTATCACTTTCAAAGTGACATCATGAAAGGAGTCTGGTGTTGTGATTAATAAGAGGGATCCATTCAACTATTAGCTCAAAGGGTTTTTACGAATAATTCTTTTGAGGTTTGCTTGCACTATTTATTAACTTACTCCTTGATTCGATAATTGGGGTATAACAAGTTTGTACATCGTAAATTTAAAGTAATATTTAGTTTTATACATTTTCATTACTATTCATATTAGATTTATAATATATATAAATATTTATTGTGTAAATCCATTTTACATATGATAAATTCAAATTCAATTATTTAAATATATTATTTTTAAATTGCTATTTTACTTTTCAAATTTGAATATCTATAAATTCCTACAAATAATTTATTTAATTTGGATTTCAACAATAATACTCAATTTTAATATAGATATTAAAATTTTTGGATTTTAAAATAAATTTAAATATTTGAATTTAGATACTATTGAAGTTATAGAGTAGTAAGGAAGATATATCTATATATATAATTAATAAATAGTATTCCATTTCTTTAAAAAAAAGAACTGAATAAAAATAATTTGTTATATTGGAGAATCATAGACAGTGGAGAAGTCCTTTTGGTAGATATTCTGTCCATTGGTTTTGATTCTGCCATCTCAACATTACACTTACTTTTTAATTGTTATAAGCCTAAATTACACCAAATATCATTAAATTAAATTAAATTATTAGTAAATTTTTATTTTCATCATTTAATTTTAAAAAAAATTATTTAAGTCACGGAACTATTCAAAAGTTATTATTTGAGTCAATGGATTATTAAGTTTTTTCCTTTTAAAAGAAAAGTTCAACCAGTTCTCTAAGTGACGATTTGAGGATTGGTACGACAAATCAATACCCATCGATGAGTAAAACATAACTTAAACTCAAGTTGATTTCACAATCAATATTGAAGATGATAAAAAAAAAAAAAAAAACTATCTAAATTTTAATTTACAAATTCCTGATGTTCAAAGGTATTTCATAAAAAAAACTGAACAATAGAAGAAAAGAGGCTTTTAATTGGTGTAGGCGATATAAACAAAGAAGACAAGACAAGAATGATTTAACAACTCAATGACTTAAATAAAATCTTTAGAATTTTATAATTTTCTAAAACTGAACGGCTGGGATTCTACTGGCACCTCAAATTCCTCATGGCCTTGGCTTTGAAAAAACTAAAAATATTGGTAAAATTAATTTTAGGTTGTTTATTTTTAAAAATAAAATAATTTAATTCTTATCAATTTTAAATATAAGTGTAAGGATAATTTATCATAACATTAATGTTTTCAATTTTACATAATTTTAATTACGATAATAATAAATTTAACTCTTAAATTTTATATATTATTTTCTCTCTATATTAATATTGAAGGTACAGTTTTTTTTTTTTACATATTCCTTTGTGACTTTTTAGATTTTTAAATCTTATACATTTTTCAATTTTTTGGGATTGGGATTAAATTGCTAGAATATGTAAACATTGAGAGTTCAATTTGTTATTATATTAATCTAAATTATATAAAATTGACAAAAAAAAACATTATTTGTCATGATTAATTGTCTTTAGTTGTTCACTTTTGAAACCGAAAGGGATTAAATTACTATAATTTTTTTAGAGAGACTAATTTGATCAAAATCAAAATTAAGAGAATCAAGAGTGTTTTTATAATAAATAAATAAATAACTAAAAACTAAAGAGTTTTTTTTTTTGGGTGAAAATAACAAAACAACAATTTAGAAACGTCTAAGTTACATTAGAAACTTTTTCATGAAGAAAAGCCGCTACCACTGTATCTGGTGGTGCTTCAAAATTCCAGAGAGAAGTTTGCCATGAAAGTCCAATCTTCGCCACTTGATCTGCAGCTAAATTATATTCCCTAGGAACATGTTTAATGACCCATTGACCTTCAGCGTTCAAAAGTCTCTTAATTCTTCTGATTAATGTATTACCAAGGTCGAACCTATCTTCCACGGATGAGACTCTTACCACTTCAAGATTATCAGTGATTTTGATCTTCTTATATCCGTTATTCTTTAGGATAAACACTCCATCAAGAATACCCCAAAGTTCTGCTTCCAATGGAGAGCAATTGCCCAGATAATGCGTGTATCCTAAAACCCAATTACCAACGTGATCAAGAACCAAGCCACCCGCTGAGGCATCCTCGGAGATTCTAGCCACTGCTCCATCAGAGGAAAGATGAACCCAATCATCAAAGCAATGCTGTTGAGTCCCAAAAAGTGCTACGGCTACCTTGGGTTTGTTAATATACAAATAGATGTTCACTGTTAATGGGCTTGGTTGAATCGGGTTCAAATTTGATCCGACCTAAAATATGGATTCAATATTCTATATAAGCTCAACATGTGTTATGTTGGCATTATTCATTATTATATTAAATAAAAAATTAACTATCGCTATAAATATTTTATTATTATAAAGTGGATTAAAAGTTTGATATATGCATTAGGACTTTAATGTTTATTAGAAGTAGAATTTTATATTATTTATACTTTTTATGTCTATAAATATAAATTTTGAAGAAGCATCGTAAAATATCTCTATTGATGAATAAAATACATACTTCCCTTCAATTCTCCTATTTTTTGTTCATTTACTTTCTTTGTTATTTATTTGTTAACGCGTTATCACTACTTGTGGACAATGGTGGAGCCACTAAGAGACTCAGACCCCTCCTAAAATGGTACACTTTCAAGTTAGGCCCTTTATAATTTATAAAATTTTAAATTGTAGTAGTAAAACTACTTTTTGCCCCTAAATGATAAAAAATTGATTTAACCTTTAAAAATTATAAAGATATAGACTATTAAAATGATATTTATTTATTTATTAGTGTAATACTAAAGAGATGATTTATTTATTTATTTTTTAGTGACACTTTAATTTCAAGTAGTTAAGAAGTTAGACTTCTCTCAACCCACTGTTATGTTTATGATACAATTTTAATTTCATAAAATTGATATAAGCTTTTGTGATATCAGTTTCCTTTAAATGAAAAATTTATTAGTACGTCTGTCCTATTAAATCTGTTGCCAAATGAATGCAAGCATAAAAATAAATTTAAATAATATACTCATGAATATGATAAGTGGCATAGTAATAACCGTTAGACGTGAAAACATGATAAACTTTCAAAAGGTTATCAATGTGATATGAATGATCATTGGTCATATACTTGTCGTATGCCTTTATTAATATTTTTGAGGAAGGAAATTATATGTCTCACTGACATTGTAATAATGAATACTATCTTTACAGGTAGAAAGTATTTATCTTATTTGGTACTGAAACAAACCAAAATTAATGGAATATTTGGTGGTACAAAATTAGTTGAAAGCTTTGAAAGAACTGATATATTAATATTATGAAGGAACAAAACTTGTGATGATTAATGCATTAGATCTTCTAGTCAATCTCAAAGATGACATCTATAACTACTTCTAGATTTATTAATTTCGTGTTTTCTTCAATACAATGTTATTATATATGTTTGTATAGTTAAATCACATGCGATGATAAACTAAAAGTTTACATTAGTATTGTTGAATCACATGCATAATAAACTAGAAGTTCATTTGTCTAAATATGTTAATTAGTTGGCATGATCGGTCATACCATCTTAATCAATAATGATGCGACAAGATAAGAATTTATATGAATATTTATTAAAGAACCTAAAGATTTTTCATTTATCGAGTATTGCTTGTTTTCGGAGAAGATTTATTAACCTCATAAATTGATATTAAATTTGTTACATCTATGAAATAAATATAGATCCATATATCCAATAAGTGGATGTTTTGATATTATTATGGTAGATGTATCTATAAGATAATCACATGTGAGTTATCAAATTGCAACCTGCCGTATGTGTGATTAATTGTTTAATGATTTGTTTAAGAACAAAATTTTCAGATTGTGCAATTGAGACAATTTTTACTAATGTTGATGAGTTTATTACTCAGACTTTCAATGATCATTATCTGCAGGTTGTCAGTGTGAGTAACTAATACAAAAGCATGATGTTTATACATATAAAATGGTTTAGCGGAATTAATAATTAAATCCCTCCAATTAGTAGCTAAATAATATCTTTTGAGAACACTACTTTTGAATATGTACGAGGATATGATGTTTTACATTAATTGACATTTGTACGCATCATGCCAATAAGTTATGATATATACTCCCCATTACAATTCGCTTTTGGTAAGTAGCCAAATACAATCTATTTTAGAATCTTTGAATGTGCAATATATGTTCAAGTTGCTCCGCCACAATACAAAAAAAAAATAGGTATTCAAAGAATGTTCGGGATATATATTAATTATGAATCTCCTTGTATTATTAGATGCTTTGAATGATTTGTATATTAAATTATGACATGATTTTTGTTTGGATTTGATAGTTTTCCCAACATCAGGGGGGAAAGAAATAATAGTTGGATGAAATAATTACTTGGATGAATTATCATTATCTAGATCTTCATTGAAAGTAACTTCAACCAGAAGCTCAAAAGATAATTCATTTTATTGTAAGTTTATTGTCAAATGTATTTACTAACCTAATAAGAATAATCAAGTATTAAATACCAGCTAATGTGTTGAAGTCCCAGTAGGATCACCTGTTAGAATAAATTAAAAGTAATGCATGCCAGAAGCATGGTAGATCCATTCGTTTCAAATATGAAAATTCTCGTAAAAAAATAATAAATCAAGATGGTTATATAGTGAAGGCGAGTTCTCCTGAAGAAACCCAAAATATAAATAATTATTCAAACTCTAGAAGAGATCCAAGTACCTGAATATGGAAATGATGAAGTTATGTTAGTACAATAAAATATAGAATTATAGAGAATAGAAAGCTCTCAAGAATGGTTTTACATTCAATATTATTGTTGAAATAATGAAAAAAAGAGAGGAAGATATTAAATAAATTTGTCGAGAAATATAAACATAGATTAGATTGGCCAAAGTGGAAGGACTACAATTCAAGTAAAATTAAATTCTTAAAGTTTTTGGACCAGTAGTGGAAATGAAGCTTTTACTAAGTTATGTCATTGATTATAAAAGGTATAATATTCTTTTATGGTGGATATTATTTTAGATATCTTATTAGTGTATGACAGTTCATGAAAATTTGGCACGGTGTCTAATGGTTATTGTTACATCCTTTATATGAAAGACTGTATAATCAAGTTTATACTGAAATCCTTGAAAGATTTAGAATGCTAGAAATATATGTATTTTTTCATAGAAAAATCATGATAAAAGTTTGCTATGATTACTGTTGGAACTTTTGAAGAAATCAAATATATTTCTTTGATATTATGCTTCACTCATGATTTTCAGAAAAATGATGATTACGAGAGTTTATTAAATCCGTTCAAGTGATAATTTGAAAAGATAGAATTTAAGATTGATTACGTAAAGTATGAGTAATTATATGATATTGTCACGAAGGACTAACAAGTTTTAGCAATCAAACCAACTTCAGATCACACTCCATTTTGCATAAATCCTCTAAACCCTTCTTTTCTTGGACTGTAAGTGAACATTGAAACTTTCTAAACAGCTTCTGCTAAGGACAAAAAAAAAAACATAACATGTTCAAGTGTCTCATTCTTCTATTCACATTTTGGAAGAATTTTAAATAGTGGAAGTGTACAATTTTAAAAAAAAACCATTTTAGAAATTTGAAATGTTTATTTTAATAATTTTATTAACTCATAAAATAATATGTAAAATTACACTTGGATTATTATCAACTCATAAAAGTTTTATGAATTTATTTATAATAATAAAACTATAATAACATTTTAAACCTTTTAAAAATAATAATAAGATAGAATATCCATTTTTCTTTTCTTTTTAAATTTTCTTTCCTTCAACTCATTTTACCTAGCTAAATTTTATTAAAAAATTTATGGTTTTAGGTTGTTTGTTGGGATATTTAAGGAAATAAATTAATTTTGGAGAGAGAAAGTGAAAATGTATCCAATAAGACATTTATTTGCTTATGTAGAAGGAAAGTGCGCCGATCCGATAATTCAAGCATGTATACTGGTCGAATTTTTGGCCTATCCTAATATATGGAACGTGAAAGTGTCATTGATAGTTTACACGATGGAGGACATGCATGAATTCGGTTGAGTGTTGCGACAGTTCGGGTTTAGACAAACTATTCTGCCATCACCCAAAGACATCAAAGCACTATACAAGGTCGACTTGCGAGGAAGAATCGACGAAGATTTGCCTAAATTCCATGGGCAATATATCAACATTTGGGAGCATAGGTACGATTTCATACCTAGTCACGAACCATTTCTCGCTCCGAAATTGGCAACCTCTCCGAACAACATGCCATGGTTCAGACATCACGGCAAGCCATATCTGTAACACCCATATCCGTCGCCGGAGTAGGGTTGGCTGATGCTACTTTACTAACTACCAAGTTCATTTAATCACTTGAATCTTAATACTTAATAAATGATATTGCAATAAACAAAACATCAATTTGATTATAATATCAATTACATTATAAATAATAAAAGAAGTAAACTTATTTTATACTATAGAGCACTATTCATTTGGTCATTTCAAATAGGTGGCGAATATAAACTATTTTTCAAAGGTTAACTCACACCTATTTATCACATGTATATTCAATCACATGCAAACATAATTAGTTATTAACACAAATGAATACTAACCTTTAAAATTATCTTGACCGATTGCATAATTATGTTTATAAAAAAATTTCAAAATAATTATTACATCAACTAAGTTCATCAAACATGCATGTAATATCTACTTAAACTTATGGATAATGTCTCTATCAAAATTTTATAAATTTCCTATTCTTTAGCAAAAATTCTATTACATCCGAATATGCACAAACATATATCACATTTCAAGCATACATATATAACTAACTAGACATATTCATGAGCAATGTACTTAAAATATACTTGTTTACCATGCCGAATTAACCTGTTTAAGAATCATGCAAAAAGACCAAATACAAACAAACCATAGCACCATAATTTGATCATTTCATCATCGAATCACCTCATTTGAACTTAAAAAGAAATACACATACCCAATATCTTTTATAACCTAACATTACTAACCTATGAACAAAACACAACTATGGTTCAATATAATCGAGTATACAATTAATTATTCATACCACATTACCCAACTCATATTTTCACTTCTTAGTCACATATTTCCTTACCGTATTCGAATTAAACCTTGATTGAGTTTGTGCAAACATTAACGATATAAACTGACTATTACATCAAAAGCATGATAAACATACTTAACCAAAAATTTAGCCATATTCGCATGGCTATTATATACATGAACAAAAAGTTTTCAACAAACAAGGTCAAGTCTATCCTATACATGCCTCTATCCAAAAACCAAAATGAAAGAGTACCAAAATTAGATCGATAGTGTGGTCGACTGTCTCGACGATCCCGTTGAGCAGGTAGCCTTTACCTAATCTATAAAACAGAGGAGAACATTACACACAAATAAGTTTACTAACTTAGTAAGTCCCAAGCTCATAATAATACTACATTCAATTACTTAAACACTTAAATCATTCAACTCAACCATGTTATCATATTAAAATTTCTTTCACCTTTAGCACTACTATTTGAAAACCGAATCTCCATGATAGTACATTCAAGCTCAAACTCAGTCATAAAATACTTGTGCACATCAATCGTAATCTCAAATGTACATAACACTGTACTCGTAATATTAGTTAAACTCTAGTAACATTAAACATATCATACCTTACTTACTTACCTGAGCCTTTAACTAGACACATTAGCTACGATTTACCTTGAACAACAATTCGGTTTCTCCTTTGTAAAACATCATCAAGATAAAGCCCGCTAGGCATTAAAGCCCAAATAAATCACCGACACAAGGCCTCGCTAGGCACGAAGCTCGAATATGTCACCCAAGACTAAGCTTCGCTAGGCACGGCTTCGAATATGTCACCAAGACTAAGCTCGCTAGTAACGAAGCCGAATATGTCACCAAGACTAAGCACCGCTAGGCACTAAGCCCGAATATGTATAGTTAATCTTTCATTTCACATTTCATTGTGCTAAATTCACCACCACTTATAATTCACGTATTATATCGAATAACAAACCAAAACACTTATTCACATCACTTTGAATTAAATTCCAACCAATCCATACCAATACTTTCACATTCGGCTAACACAAGGTTTTATACAAAATTCTATTGAATACCATCATTTAACACATTCATAAATAATTCGATAACCTATACTTGCTTAAGGACTTACCTCAGTTGTCGATAGACCATGCAAATCGGCTATTCGAGAACCTTCGTCTTTCCCCGATCTAAACTGCTTTTTCTTTGCTCTTGATCTAAAACACATTCAAATTTAGCTCATTCAAGTACATTTCATCTCAATTTAGTCCCTAAGCACATAAATAGGAAAATTACCATTTTACCCTACTATTTCAATACTTTGCAATTTAGTCCTATTTGCATAAAACTCAAAATACATCAAATTTCCCCATACTCCTTAAGGGCGAATATGTATAAGGACTATACAAGTCTATTTCTTTCATTTATTTTGAAATTAAGCCCTCTAAAATTTTATTTTTACAAATTGGCCCTAAAACACAAATTCACCAAAACTTCCAACACATAATATACTAATTTTTAACCTATCTTTCATCTAACATCATCAAACATCATAAACCTCAAGAATTCATCAATGGCCGATTCATATATACACACTAATCTTAGAAATTCTAGCATGGGTGGGTAATATACTAAGCAACGATCTCAAAACGTAAAATTAACAAAAACCGAGCTAGATTTCTTACCTAATTAAGCTTGAATAAGGCCGAATGTTTCAAGGCTTTTCTCCCTTTTTCTTTTGTGTTTTTCGGCCAAAGATGAACAATGCATGGCTTTTATTTTTTGTTTTATTAACATATATTTATTGGTTTATTTTAACATATAATGTAATATTATATATTATAAAACTCAAACACTATTACATGCATCAAGGTGGCGGCCATTAACCTAAAAATGGGCTATTTGCCTTTTAATACCTCACATTAAAAGCCATGCTCAATTTAACACATTACACTTTAGTTGGCCACTTTTACTTTTTACTTAATTAAGTCCTTTTATCAAATTCAATACTTAAACGATAAAATTTTTCTCTTAAACTTTCCACACATAAATAAATACATAATAAACACTAAATATAATATTTAAATATTTCTCGGGCTCGGATTCGTGGTCCCGAAACCACCGTTCCGATTAGGGTCAGATTCGATCTGTTACAATATCTTCTTTCGAAAGAGGCAAGGACTAGACAATGTCGTACTAGGAGGCCAAGCCGACCCCCCACATCAGTCCTAGGTTGGGAGTGTATGCCTCGATGGAGTAATCTTCAGCTCCAACCCAACACGAGGCACCAATGGCTACACCACCTCTCAGTCAGTATGGTTTATATTATTCTGGTGCTTTCACTAACCCCATTATTTTTACACAAGCACCACACTATGCACCATCATAATCTGCTTCAACACCTTCTGTAGATATGTTTTTTGCACCACCTTCGTCCCCAACACCATATTACATGCCAATGCCAACAACAACATCGATGTATCCGTCACTCTGACAATTCTGACATTTTATCTCAATCGGGTTACGTGACACCATACACTTATTTGTCAATAGTGTCACAAACATCCCCCCACATCACTATTCTACCGTGGTGGCTCATCTTCGCGATGACATGTTAGTGGAATGGAGGACATATGATAGCAACGTAGGAGGACATTGCACTCAACCACAAATGAAGGAGATGAAAAAGAAGACGAAGAAGATGTGGAGCCGAAAACCCAACTTGTACAAAGAAATCCGTCTCTCAACCGACACCCATTGGGTTGTGACACACATTCGGTTCGATTATGTTGATGATTTTTTTAAAGATTTGTCATGTAAATCATCATTTACTTTGTTAACTTTTAATTTGTATTGCATACAATTTTTTTCATACATGACGTATTTGATATCAATAATGTATATATATTTTACAATCTATATATGGAAAAATGAAAAAAATTGCTTATATTGTATTTTACTATATTTTACATCAATAATATATCAATATTCACAATTTACCAAAAAATAATAAGTAATGAAAAATGAACAAATTGTCTATCAAAAGAATAAATAAATGTGTTAATGAGGTATTGTCCTCAATGTTTCCCCCAAGTGTGGACATGTTGGCCTCGTATGCCCTGGGTTCCTACAATAACTACATAACCTTGGTTGGCTTGTCTTTTCCCAAATATCCATATTGTCGCGTATCCGAGTAAAAGTCGGTCGACCTTTTGGCTTGCTACGTAACAAAATATTCAGAATCAACTCGAACGGAGCGCTCAATATAGGTGGCCACATACTTTCATCTAGGACATGTGGGAATTCAGATTTCCATACGTTATACATGTGTCCTAGTTTGTACAGTTCATCAACATAGATCATGCAATTTAATCGTGCCGAGACACATGCAACAATTGCATGTGCGCATGGAAAATGAAGTGCTTGAAATCTCTCACAGTCATAGGTCCATTGTCTCAAGTATACACGGTACAATCCCCAATAATACCTTGGTCGAGTCTATTAAATTCCGTAACATGAAATAATAAGTTTGGACATGAATGACACGCATTGCAGATATAAAGTTCACTCTTTCTGCATTTTCTCTAATTTCTTTCATCACATCCTCACACTAAATGTGACATCCCTTTATCTATCCTATATACAGTTTAGGCATAAGAAAAATATATTTGGTGAATTTAACACCCATCATTGAGATTTGTGTTATTTGATAAGTGTTTTTGAAAAACTAAATCAAGAAGTTAGGAGATAAGGAAAAGGCAATTGGATTGGTGCCATTATTGGTTAGAGATAGTCATCAGAGGCCGCGATGACACCATCAATTGCTTGGAAGATGAAGTTATTTTAATAAATATTTTTTTTTCATTTAATTAGTATTAAACATTCTTTTATAATATTTAACATTTTTTATTTTTTATTAATGTCGCACATTAGCAAACTAATACACATAGATGCCATGAATGTAAAAATGACAGACTCACGGGTCGTTAATAACCACATCATCAAAACAGTTATATCTAATGGTTAAAGGATTTAATCAATTAATTTTTTAAATTGAAAACTCAATTAGATAAAAAATTAGAAAATAATTAATTAATTTTTCAAAATAATTGAAGGGTCTTTTAAAAAATTAAAAATAGATAGAAAAAATTCAAAATAGATAGAAAAAATTAAATTGAAGTGGAGTGAGGTGGGTTGAGGATGGATGCATATAACATCTATTGAGGTGATAGTAATTTTCAATATTATACATCCATAATAGAGCATGGCGGATGATGGAGTAGAGTGTGCCAACTGTGAAGCAATGGAGCAATGGTGGATTTAGCAATATTTGTCCCGTCTCACTCCATTGTTATCCCTAATTTGATCCCAAAAATTAAAGAACAAACTCCACAACTCCAATTTGTTCCCTTGAAATAGGGTTCATCCAATTTTTGAGAGCCTAAACTTGGTAGTAGTTCTCACATTTTTTGTTCAAATTAATCCTTGAATTAAGAAATTGTTCACATTTGAAACTAAACTTTTTTTTCAAGAAAATGTAACGAACTAACTTGGACCAAAAAAATTTGAATTCCAATACGGAAACAATTCTTAAGCTTAGGAAATAACTTGCATAAAGAAAACACTTGTTAAGTTCAAACCTCGAATAATATATTAACTCTCGAGATAATATTAAATTTTATAAAAAAATTTAAAAAAAAAAACCACTTCTATAAAATTGGGTGGAGTCAAAATCCATCAAATTCAAGTTATTTTTTGCGGTATCAAAATGGGTTCATTTCAGTATATTCCAATGAATCTATTGGCGACCACAAAATGTAAAATCCTGGCCTGGTTGATCCATTGGCACCTAACGCCTTCTATTTTCATCCATAAATACCCTACTTTTGCTTTCATCTTGTCACCTCAAATCTTTGTTGAACTCCTTTCATATTATCTATTATATCAGCCATGCTTGAAGGCCAAGCCGTCATTGGTGACACTGATATGCTTCAAATCATGCAGCAAGATTATAACACCCTTAACCCGTATCCATCGCCGGATTAGAGTTACGGACATTACCAAAAAAGTCACAACTTTTATTCAGTCAATTCGATCTTAGTCAAGCATACTTATTATATTAAACTAAGTTATACACAGTAAAATCATTGATGAGCATAAAAGATCATGTAATGTGCATTTCAATAATACTACCCAATAATGTACTTACCACAAATCGTATTTATGCTATATTTATTAACTTATTTTGGTCTTACTTATAAGACCAAAAACACATGGTTTAAAATTTTCCCATATGGCCGAATAAATAAAATCTTTACAATTACATATGCCCGGATATACAAGCTCAATAACCATCATACACTTAATTTCCTACTTGGCCGAATATACAAGGATACATATATGAAATTACAGGTACATTACATAGCTCATATTAAGTTAGGTAGATACAAACAATCAATCAAATCAAGGAATCACATATGTAGCCATATACATATATATAATAACCAATACAACCAAACCAAAATGTTCATTATACCATTAATTATAGATTCATCATCTATATCATTTCAAACCTATCAATAGATCATCCACATATACGAATTGAATTTCATACCAATCCTATTTCTTTCATTTTCGTTTTATAACAGTTAAAACATATATTTTCATGCACTTCTAACCCGAATCTAATTATGCAAATAATATAGCCGAATATACAATGTATGCACATATAATACCAACTTTTTCGATTTATAACAAAGATATCCTATAGCTCATAAATTCATGGAACATAACCCTAAGACTCAACCGTCCAATATCATAACATTCAAATCGAGACATATGTTCATCTTCACACCCAAACTTTATCATAAAATGCACTTCCAAATAAGTTGATTTCATAACCGAACAACCATATTTCCATCTACTACTCAATACTTACTTATAAACCAATCATTTCAAGTACATAATTCATAAAACATACCTTAAATCAATGAAAGTCCTAGTCGAATACATATAAATATTTACTAGCACATGAAACTCATTTATTTACCATACCAAATTTTCTTGAGTCAAATTATATCAAACCACCATGGCAAATCATTTTGACATATCACACATACATATATATATATATATATATAAATAGATGTCATGATCTAGTTTCATATACTTTAACATCATATTCAGCCATTTTCACATGGCTTAATAGTTACAAAATGTCGTTCTAAATTTTTACTATCCTATACATGCCTTAAGAACAAAGGTCAAACATTATAGGTACCAAGGAGAACCGATAGTGTGAGTGACTTCAATGATGATCCCTGGAGCTCGTAGCTTGATCAAAAATCTATAAAACGAAACAATGAACACACACAAGGTAAGCTTACTAGCTTAGTAAGTCTTAAGCAAGAACAATATAACTTCAATCATCCAAGCATTTTAATATACAATTCAAGACATTTGACATACATAGTTGAACTTATACATTCACCATAGCTAAATTTCACTGTTTCATTTAACCTAACAATTTTCATTTTCTTACCAGGGTACATCATTCATCGAATATACCAACACATATATAAGAATAAATCTACTTACACAAGCATTTGCAATCACTCGTATTCTTCCAAGTAACCAATCTCCACATGGCATAAAGTATATATAATTCCCAACAACCTATGTATAGTACATTTACTTCCTCATATCATTTGCTCATTAACACCATATGCAACATATAAGTATGAAAACACATACCTCAAGGCCGAATTAATATGATTCATTTTTCAAAAGCTTAGACTTTCTTGATTCATTTCATAACTTTGTTGTTACATAATCTGGCTCAAAATTTCAATTCACCGGTATAGAACCTGCTAGGTATTAGCCCGAATCACACACACACCGGCACTAGGCCTGCTGGACTCAAGGTCCGAGATTTGAACACCGACATTTAGCCTGCTAGGCAATAAGCCCGAATATGTCACCGGCACTAGGTCTACTAGGCATAAAGCCCGATACTGATCACCAGCACAAGGCCTGCTAGGCTCGAAGCCCGAATGTAATTATAGTTAATCTTTCACTTCACATTTCATAGTGCTAAATTCACCACCACTTATATTTCACATATTTTAATCATATAGCAAACCAAAAGCACTTATTCATATCACATTAAATAAAATTTCAACCAATGCAATTTATTAACATCACATTCGGCCAACTCATGACTTTATACTATAATTATACCAATTTCATCATACATTAGATTTGTAAATAAACTTTTAACATATGTTCGCATAAGGACTTACCTCGACCGTCGACGAACCGCGTAGATCGGCTATTCGATAACCTTTGATTTTCCCCGATCCAAATTTGATTTTCTTTGTTCTTTATCTAAACACATTAAAATTCAGCTCATTCAAGTACATTTCATTTCAATTTAGTCCCTAAACACATAAATGAGCAATTTACCATTTTACCTCTACTATTTCACATTTTTACAATTTAGTACTAATTTCACAAAACACAAAATATACAAAATTTCACTAATACCCCTTAGGGCCGAATATGCATGGGGACTCTACAAGTCTATTTCTTTCATTTATTTTGCAAATAAACCCCTCTAAAAATTTATTTTCATAAATTAGCCCTAAATACTCAATTTCACCAAAACTTCCAATACAAAATATACTAATCCTTAACATATCTTTAATATAAAATCATAAACATCAAGAAAACACAAGAACATAACAATGGCGAACATCAAGCATGCTTGTTTTAAAAATTCTAACATGGGTCACCTACGGTTCAAAGCAACGATCTCAAAACGTAAAATTAACTAAAACCAAATCAAACTAACCTTGATTTTAAGCTTATAAGTGCCGAAAATTAAAAGAAATGAAACCCTTTTTCTTCTCCAACATTCGGCCAAGAACACCAAAGATGATAATGATTTTCTTTTGTTTTATTTTAACATATAATAAGTTAATAACTAAATTACTAATATAACCCTTTTAATAAAAATAAAACTAACATATATAATAAGGGCAATGGTGACTTTAGCCACCCAATAACTTTAAAATGGGCTAATTACCCTTTTAATACCCCACTTTAAAATCCATCATCAAATAGGCACTTTTCACTATAGTTTGCAACTTTTACAATTTACGATTAAATCCTTTTTGTCAAATTAAGCACACAAATGATAAAATTTTTCTACGAAACTTTCACACATATTAATTCACACATAATAAACACAAAGTATAATATTTAAATAATTCTCGGACTCAGATTCATGGTCCCAAAACCACTGTTCCGATTAAGGTCAATTTCGGTCTGTTACAACTCTCCCCCTTAAGGATTTTCGTCCCCGAAAATCTTACCGTTAAACAAAGTTGGATATTGTTGCCTCATTGAGTCCTCAGGCTCCCACGTAGCGTCTTCAACTCCGTGCCGATTCCATAACACTTTTACTAACGGGATTTTCTTGTTTCCCAATTTTTTCATTTCCCGAGCTAAAATACGGATCGGTTCTTCCTCGTACATCATACCGGATCGGATTTCAATCTCAGACGGAGCGATCACATGCGACGGATCTGATCTATATCTACAAAGCATCGAAACGTGAAATACGTTGTGTATCTTTTCTAATTCAGAGGGTAGCTTCAATCTATAAGCAACAGGCCCAATACGTTCGATGATCTCGTACGGTTCGGTAAATCTCAGGCTTAGTTTGCCTTTCCGACCAAATCGGAGTACTTTCTTCCACGGGGAAACTTTCAAGAACACCCGATCTCCAACCTGAAACTCAATGTCTTTACGTTTCAAATTAGCATAGGACTTTTGACGATCCGATGCAGCTTTCAAATTATCTCTTATTATAGCCACTTTCTATTCCTCCTCTTTAATCAAATCAACCCCGTGTATCTTATTTTCACTAAGCTCGGTCCAATACAACGGTGTATGACACTTACGACCATTTAGAGCTTCGTAAGGTGCCATTTTGATACTCGATTGAAAGCTGTTATTATAAGCAAATTCAATCAAAGGTAAATATTTTTCCCACGTACCATCAAACTCGAGGACGCAACATCTCAACATCTCCTCAAGTATCTGAATGGTTTGTTCAGACAGACCATCTGTCTGCGGATGGAAGGCTGTACTAAAGTGGAGTTTAGTACCTAAAGAGTCTTGCAACTTCTTCCAAAACCACGATGTAAATCTCGGTCTCTATCTGAAACAATAGAACTTGGCACACCATGTAAACTCACAATCTGTGATACATATAATTCAGCAAGTTTATCAATGAAATAGTTTGTGCGAATTGGCACAAAGTGAGCTGATTTGGTCAGTCTATCTACTATAACCCAGACGGTATCTTTCTTGCTCGGTGTCGTAGGTAGACCGGATACAAAATCCATTGTGATTCTATCCCATTTCCATTCAGGTATCATGATTGGCTGAAGTAGTCCTGAAGGCACTTGATGCTCGGCTTTAACTTGCTGACATACTAAACACTTTGAAACAAATTCAGATATATCCTTTTTCATGCCAAACCACCAGTAGAACTGTTTCAAATCATTATACATCTTTGTGCTACCCGGATGTATCGACATTTGACTATTATGAGCCTCATCCAATATCATCTGAATCAAGTCTGCATTTCTCGGTACACACAATGGGCCTTTGTAGTTCAAACAGTCATTTTTATCAATTCTATACTCTGACTCTGTATCTTTTTCACACTGAGCTCGTCTAGCAGTCATATCTTTGTCAACTTTCTGTGCATCGCTAATTTGCTGAATAAACAATGGTCTAGCCTTCAACTCGGCTATGATCGAACCATCACCAGTCATAACCATATGTGCGTTCAACGCACGAAGAGCAAACAATGATTTTCGGCTTAAAGCATCTGCAACCACGTTAGCTTTTCCCGGATGGTAGTCAATCACCAATTCGTAATCTTTTAGCAATTCCAACCATCTACGTTGTCTTAAATTCAGGTCTTTCTGAGTCATCAAGTACTTCAAACTTTTGTGGTCTGAGTAAACATGACACTTTTTACCGTATAAGTAATGACGCCAAATTTTCAATGCAAACACAATAGCTGCTAGTTCTAGATCATGAGTCGGACAGTTTCTTTCATGAGGCTTCAACTGTCTCAAAGCATAAGCTACTACCTTGCCTTCTTGCATTAAAACACAACCCAAACCATTCAAAAAAGCATCACTATACACGATAAATTCTTTACCCGATTCAGGTTGAATTAACACGGGGGCTTCGATCAAAAGGGCCTTCAAGTGATCAAAACTTTTTTGACACTTTTCTGTCTACTCAAACCTGACATCTTTCTGTAGTAGCTTTTTCAAAGGTGTAGCTATCATGGAAAAGCCTTTCACAAATCGTCTGTAATATCTCGCAAGTCCCAGAAAACTTTAAATCTCGGAAACATTCTTTGGTGGCTTCCAATCAAGTATAGCTGAGATTTTGTTCGGATCAACCCGAATACCTGACGCTGAAACAACATGTCCCAGGAAGCTGACCTCATTCATCCAGAATTCACACTTACTAAACTTCGCGTACAACTGTTGTTCTCACAAAGTCTGTGGCACCAATCTCAAATGCTCTATGTGTTCAGTTTCATCTTTGGAGTAGATCAGGATATCATCAATAAACACTACTACAAACCGATCTAAATACTGTCTGAATACCCGATTCATCAAATCCATAAAAATAGCAGGTGTATTGGTAAGCCCAAAAGGCATAACCAAAAACTCGAAATGTTCGTACCTCATTTGAAATGCAGTCTTAGGCACATCAGAATCTCTGACTCGCAGCTGATAATAACCCGATCTCAGATCAATTTTTGAAAACACTGAAGCCCCTTTCAACTGATCAAACAAATCATCTATTTGAGGCAACAGATATTTATTCTTTGTTGTCACTTTATTTAACTGCCAATAATCGATACACATTCGCATAGTCCCGTCTTTCTTTTTCACAAAAAGAACTGGTGCACCCCAAGGAGAGAAACTCGATCGTGCAAAACCCCTATCTGTCAACTCTTGCAACTGTGCTTTCAACTCTTTCAACTCAGTAGGTGCTATCCGATACGGAGCTATCAAAATTAGAGTCGTCCCCGGTACTAATTCAATGCCAAACTCAATCTCTCATACTGGTGGTAAACCCGGTAATTCTTCAGGAAACACATCTGAGTATTCACACACAATCGGTACTGATTCAATTTGCTTTTCGGACACTTTATTATCCAACACATAAGCCAAGTAAGCTTCACATCCTTTTCTCACATACTTTCGAGCTAGCATCGAGGATATAACTGTAGGTAACCCACTCAGATCATTAGATTCAACTCGGATGATCTCACCATTCTGACATCTCAAATCAATAATCTTTCTTTTGCAATTCACCACTGCATCGTGCAAAGTTAACCAGTCCATTCCCAAAATTATATCGAATTCGTCGAAAGGCAACAACATTAAGTTCGCTGGAAAGCAAAATCCTGAATCATCAACGGGCAACCTTTACACACTTTATCGACAAGTACACAGTAACCCAAGGGATTAGACACACGGATCACAAACTCAGTAGACTCAACAGGTAGGGTCTTACTGGCTACTAAAGTTTCACACCCATATGAATAAGTGGAACCAGGATCAATCAATGCAATCACAGTAGTATCATAAAGGGTGAAAGTACCAGTGATAACATCTGGGGAAGAAGCATCCTCTCTGGTCCTTAAAGCATAAGCTCTAGCTGGTGCTCGAGCCTCTGATCGCACTGTAGTATCTTTCGTTCCTCTCAATCTGCCACCCACATTTTCAGAAGGTCTGGGTGGTCTACCTCTTGCTGACATATTGCTCGGTCTTGAATTCTGAGCCATATTTTGCTCGGCTAACATTGGACACTCCCTGATAAAATGATCTGACGATCCACATTTAAAACAAGACCGATCACAAAATCTACAACTCCCAGAATGCCATTTTCCACAATGCTTGCACTCAGCCCGGTCCTGCCGTACGTTGCCAACACTAGCCATCGAAGTGGCTCGAGAACTCACGGGGGGTCGATCTTGTCTAGACAAGTCTGAGGTAGTTTTATGTCAGCTAAAGTCATCTCTGAACTTCTTAGGTGCTGAATGGAAAATCTTACTCGATGATCTCTTACGAGTGTCTCTAGTTTCTATTTCAGCCTTTCTTTTCTCTTTTCCGAGTTCTTCAGCTTTACAAGCTCTCTCGACTAGAACCACAAACTCTTTGATCTTAAGAATGCCCACAAGTAACTTTATATCTTCATTCAAGCCTTCTTCAAATCTTTTACACATGATGGCTTCAGTTGATACACATTCTCGAGCATATCGGCTCAATCTAACAAACTTTCGTTCATATTCAGTCACAGTCATTCGCCCCTGTTTCAGTTCAAGAAATTCTTTACGCTTTTGATCGATAAATCTTTGGCTGACATATTTCTTACGGAACTCGTTTTGGAATAATTCCCAAGTAACTTTTTCTTTTGGGACCACTGATACTAATGTATTCCACCAGTGATATGCAGTGTCCCGAAGTAACGATATAGCACATTTCAAGCATTCGTTCGGAGTACAAGATAATTCATCAAGTACCCGAATAGTGTTATCAAGCCACATCTCAGCTCGCTCTGCGTCATCATCATCATTGGCTTTAAATTCCTCATTTCATATTTTCTAATTTTATCAACAGAGGCCTACTAGATCTCATTGGATCTATCATCGAAGTCTTGAATGTACCAAGTTGGATTATTCGGGGTGGAGGTTGTTGTACAATAGGGTTATTCGAATAAACCGGGTAAACCATTCATTCATCATCGGTAGAAGGCTTGTTTAGCCTCCCCTCGTGGCTACCGGCCGGTCGAGAGTCTCATCGCACCGATCCGCGTGCAGTCAGGCTCTACTCTACATCTCTCTACTCTATCATCTCCATTTACTATATAAAATACAATTCGAAATGTTAGAAGTCACCACACTATCAAATATACAAAAAAAGACATGTATAGCTAGACTCTCACACGCTACGGTAGTCCTAGAATTGACTAAACCGTAAGCTCTGATACCAATCAAATGTAACACCCTTAACTTGTATCTGTCGCCGGATTAGGGTTACGGACATTACCAAAAAAGTCACAACTTTTATTCAGTCAATTCGATCTTAGTCAAGCATACTTATTATATTAAACTAAGTTATACACAAAAAATCATTGATGAGCATAAAAGATCATGTAATATGCATTTCAATAATACTACCCAATAATGTACTTACCACAAATCGTATTTATGCTATATTTATTAACTTATTTTAGTCTTACTTATAAGACCAAAAACACATGGTTTAAAATTTCCCATATGGCGAATAAATAATATCTTTACAATTACATATGCCCGGATATACAAGCTCAATAACCATCATACACTTAATTTCCTACTTGGTGAATATACAAGGATACATATATGAAATTACAGTACATTACATAGCTCATATTAAGTTAGGTAGATACAAACAATCAATCAAATCAAGGAATCACATATGTAGCCATATACATATATATAATAACCAATACAACCAAACCAAAATGTTCATTATACCATTAATTATAGATTCATCATCTATATCATTTCAAACCTATCAATAAATCATCTACATATACTGAATTGAATTTCATACCAATCCTATTTCTTTCATTTTCGTTTTATAACAGTTAAAACATATATTTTCATGCATTTCTAACCCGAATCTAATTATGCAAATAATATAGCCGAATATACAATGTATGCACATATATATATATACCAACTTTTTCGATTTATAACAAAGATATCCTATAGCTCATAAATTCATGGAACATAACTCTAAGACTCAACCATCCAATATCATAACATTCAAACCGAGACATATGTTCATCTTCGCACCCAGACTTTATCATAAAATGCACTTCCAAATAAGTTGATTTCATAACCGAACAACCATGTCACCATTTACTACTCAATACTTACTTATAAACCAATCATTTCAAGTACATAATTCATAAAGCATACCTTAAATCAATGAAAGTCCTAGTCGAATACATATAAATATTTACTAGCACATGAAACTCATTTATTTACCATACCAAATTTTCTTGAGTCAAATTATATCAAACCACCATGGCAAATCATTTTGACATATCACACATACATATATATATAAATAGATGTCATGACCTAGTTTCATATACTTTAACATCATATTCAGCCATTTTCGCATGGCTTAATAGTTACAAAATGTCGTTCTAAATTTTTACTATCCTATACATGCCTTAAGAACAAAGGTCAAACATTATAGGTACCAAGGAGAACCGATAGTGTGAGTGACTTCAATGATGATCCCTGGAGCTCGTAGCTTGATCAAAAATCTATAAAACGAAACAATGAACACACACAAGGTAAGCTTATTAGCTTAGTAAGTCTTAAGCAAGAACAATATAACTTCAATCATCCAAGCATTTTAATATACAATTCAAGACATTTGACATACATAGTTGAACTTATACATTCACCATAGCCAATTTCATTGTTTCATTTAACCTAACAATTTTCATTTTCTTACTGTGGTACATCATTCATCGAATATACCAACACATATATAAGTATAAATCTACTTACACAAGCATTTGCAATCACTGTATTCTTCCAAGTAACCAATCTCCACATGGCATAAAGTATATATAATTCCCAACAACCTATGTATAGTACATTTACTTCCTCATATCATTTGCTCATTAACACCATATGCAACATATAAGTATGAAAACACATACCTCAAGGCGAATTAATATGATTCATTTTTCAAAAGCTTAGACTTTCTCGATTCATTTCATAACTTTGTTGTTACATAATCGGCTCAAAATTTCAATTCACCGGTATAGAACACCGCTAGGTATTAGCCCGAATCACACACACACCCAAGACTAGGCTCGCTGGACTCAAGGTCCGAGATTTGAACACCCAGATTTAGCACCGCTAGGCAATAAGCCCGATATGTCACCTAAGACTAGGCACGCTAGGCATAAAGCTCGATCTCGATCACCAAGACAAGGCACAAGTAGGCTCGAAGCCCGAATGTAATTATAGTTAATCTTTCATTTCACATTTCATAGTGCTAAATTCACCACCACTTTTATTTCACATATCTTAATCATATAGCAAACCACAAGCACTTATTCATATCACATTAAATAAAATGTCAACCAATCCAATTTATTAACATCACATTCGGCCAACTCATGACTTTATACTATAATTATACCAATTTCATCATACATTAGATTTGTAAATAAACTTTTAACATATGTTCGCTTAAGGACTTACCTCGACCGTCGATGAACCGCGTAGACCGACTATTCGATAACCTTTGATTTTCCACGATCCAAATTCGATTTTCTTTGTTCTTTATCTAAACACATTAAAATTCAGCTCATTCAAGTACATTTCATTTCAATTTAGTCCCTAAACACATAAATGAGCAATTTACCATTTTACCTCTACTATTTTACATTTTTACAATTTAGTACTAATTGCATAAAACACAAAATATACAAAATTTCACTAATACCCCTTAGGGCCGAATATGCATAGGGACTCTACAAGTCTATTTCTTTCATTTATTTTGCAAATAAACCCCTCTAAAAATTTATTTTCATAAATTAGCCCTAAATACTTAATTTCACCAAAACTTCCAATACAAAATATACTAATCCTTAACATAACTTTAATATAAAATCATAAACATCAAGAAAACACAAGAACATAACAATGGCCGAACATCAAGCATGCTTGTTTTTAAAAATTCTAACATGGGTCAGCTACGGTTCAAAGCAACGATCTCAAAAACGTAAAAATTAACTAATACCGAAATCAAACTAACCTTGATTTTAAGCTTATAAGTGCCGAAAATTAAAAGAAATGAAACCCCTTTTTCTTCTCCAACATTCGGCCAAGAACACCAAAGATGATAATGATTTTTCTTTTGTTTTATTTTAACATATAATAAGTTAATAACTAAATTACTAATATAACCCTTTTAATAAAAATAAAACTAACATATATAATAAGGGCAATGGTGACTTTAGCCACCCACTAACTTTAAAAATGGGCTAATTGCCCTTTTAATACCCCACTTTAAAAAGCCATCATCAAATAGGCACTTTTCACTATAGTTTGCAACTTTTACAATTTACGCTATTAAATCCTTTTTGTCAAATTAAGCACACAAATGATAAAATTTTTCTACGAAACTTTCACACATATTAATTCACACATAATAAACACAAAGTATAATATTTAAATAATTCTCGGACTCGGATTCATGGTCCCGAAACCACTGTTTCGATTAGGGTCAATTTCGGTCTGTTACAAAGATGCCCTCCATCTTGCCGCTAAAGCCCTCGATTTCTTCGACGTCACCGAAGCTACCAACATTGCACGGTTCGTAAAGAAGGTGAGATAACAAGTAAATGCAAATTTTCTTTTTCTTTTTTGTAGTTGAGATTGTCGGGGACTGAATCCTGATCAATGAAAAGTTTAAGAGTTCTTCCATCACTGTACTGACACACCGCAAAATGTTTATGGAAATTGAACCATTTACGAGCACGAATTAGAGGTTCATGGCATTGCACCAATGATTCATTTCATGTGTGATATGTATAGGGGAGTAGCCAAGAGGGGCAAGGCAGGCAAAAGCTTGGTCCCTTGGCTTAATGGTTTAATTGTTTTTTTAGTGCTTTTTAAATGTAAATATATAGTTCGGTTTATCTTTTTAGTTTGTTTTAAATAAATTTTTTTTTGTAATTTTGGTCCCTTTTAAAAGTTAAAAAGTTTAGTTTAAGTCATCTTAATATAAATTTTTTAACTTTGACCCCCAAACTTTTTTAGTTTTATCTCCACCCCAAACTAAAAATCGAACCGAACTAAATACACTTTAATAATATCAGTAACAAAGCGAATCAAATTTAATAAAATCGAACCAAACATTTTGGTTCGAAATAATTTTTTTTAATTTTCTCGATTTTTTTTAACCCTGATTTTGTATTATGATGCAGGAATTTGACAAAACATATGGAGAAGGGTGGCAATGCATAGTAGGAACAGATTTTGGTTCATTTGTGACACACTGCTCTGGCTGTTTCATTTATTTTTGCATTGGCTGCCTTGCTTTCTTGCTTTTTAAGGGTTCAGCTGTTCCACAATCTCACCCAAACCAGTTAATGCTTTAGAAACAGTCAAAGCATAACATAATTTGTTTTGGTTCAGCACAGAAATATTTATCATTAGAATTAAAGAGAAAAAAAAGGCAAAAAATGATGAGTTTTCAAATTTAACAATCTCTGGGGGTTTTTTTTTCTTGTCTTAATCAATAGTTAGATTGAGTTTTTGATCATTCCAGAATCAAATTGTGTTCCGATTAATCTAAAGTTAAATTATGTCGGACCTCAGATAAAGGGAAAGGTCTCGAAGTGATTTTCTTTTTCATTCATAAGACTTAAATTGAACACATTTGAAAAATGGGTTTATTATCTTCCCTCAAGAAATTTGTTTTTTTTAATCTAAGTGTAAATAATTTAAAATTTTTTAATCAGTAAATTACACATGAATTAATGAAAAATTGTGCCACATAAATAATAAGCTTAGTGAAATGTGAAAATTGAACTAAGATTAGAGTTTGATGTATTCAAATACACTAAATTAAAGTTAATATATGTATTGCAAAGAGAAGATCTCGATGTATATCACATTCTTCAATCTTCGTTGTGTTGGACAAAATCAATTAAACATAGTTCTATGCCCTCTATTGGTAATAATACGAGACAGAGACAATGTTGAGAAAGGAAATCTCCTCCTTTGAGGTACATTAAGCCGAACATGGATGGGGCGAGATCCCCGAATTCGAGGTTGGCTTCAACTGCCGTAGTGGCAAGAGACAATGTTGGTAGATGGTTTAGGGGTGCCACATCCCAAAAATAGGCCTAGATGAAATAGGAGTAAAATTAATTAATTTTTGTTAGCATAAGGTAAGAAAAATTTAGAATACCTTAAATTTTATTTTTGTTAAAAATTTGACAAGAAAGAGTTTGTTGATTTAGTGGTAAGGCCTTAGTTTATCCTTAAGTATCAAGTTTGAAATCCCTAGTAAACATGTAGTCAAAATATTTTATTTTTACATTTTTACCCCATAAAAGTGTTGAATTTACAAAATAGCCTAACCCAAAATTGTTTTCTTTTTCAAATTAGTCCCTACTTCAAATCAAACCCTAATTTTAAAATAACTCCTAATCCTATTAAAATTAGGAAAAAAGAGTTTATAAATAATCAAGTTTTCAAACCCTAGAATTTTCACAGAATTTTCAAGAACAATTCCAAAAGTTCATGTTCTCCACCAAATACCAAAATCAAATTTCAAGAAAAAGGATTCAAGCTTTCAAAAATCACCTCTTTCCCTCGAGTGGATCTTCAACTTCCTCTCCCAAACTAAGGTTTTTGTGTTCTCAAATCAGGTGTGGGATCTAAACATAAATCTTTGTATATAATTCATAAATATAAGAAGTAAAGAACTAGCATTGATGAACATAGATAAAACCCCAGTATGTGCGAAGCCGTGTGTGAAACCCATGTGCGAACCCCTCTGTTGGGATCTAAAACGAGGCCATGTGTTCTCAAATCAGGTGTGGGATCCACTTTCACAACATTTTTAAAATATGAGCTCAATTTTCATTTAATGTAGTTAAAATAAAAATTTTAAAATATTCATAGCTTAATTTTCATTTAATGAACTTGAATTTTGGGTTGTTTGATCAAGTATGAGAAAATCAATACATGTAATTATTATTATTTTCACTCACTGTTGCAAGGATAGCTTAGTTGGGAGAGTGTCAAATTGAAGATCTAAAGGTCACGTGTTTGAACCATGTTCATCGCTTTTTGAAAATATCCATTACATGGTCGATCCACTTTCACTACATTTTAAAATATCCATACCTCTGTTTTCATTTAATGTAGTTGAAATAACATTTTCAAAATATCCATAGCTTAGTTATCATTTAATGTACTTGAATTTTGGGTTGTTGAATCAAGTAAGGGAATTGGATGGAATTCATATTCAATGTAATTATTATCAATATTACCCATAATTGTAAGGATAGCTCAGTTGGGAGAGTGTTAGATTGAAGATTTGAAGGTCACGTGTTCAATTCATGTTCATCGCATTTTAAATATATATATATAAAGGAGTGTGTTAGATTAAATAATTGAAAGGTTTCACTTTCATTTTTAAAATATTCATAGTTTAATTATCATCTAATGAACTTGAATTTTGGATTGTTTGATCAAGTAAGGGAAATTTGATGCAATTCATATTCAATATAATTATTATTTATACTTATTATTGCGAGGATAGCTTAGTTGGGAGAGTGTCATACTAAAGATCTAAATGTCACATGTTCAATCCATGTTCATCACATTTTAAAACATAAAGGAGAGTGTTTAGACTAAATTCTTCAAGGGTCATGTCTTCTATCCACTTTGACAACATTCTTAAAATGTCCACACCTCAATTTTCATTACATTTAATATAGTTGAAATAGCATTTTGAAAATATGCATAGCTTCTTTATCATTTAACGTACATGAATTTTGGGTTGTCGGATCAAGTAAGGGAATTCGATGGAATTCATACTCAATGTAATTATTATTAATTTTAATCACAATTGTGAGGATAGCTAGCTCAGTTGGGAGAGCGTCAAATTGATGATCTAATGGTCATCTGTTTGATCCAAGTTCATCTCATTTTAAAATATCGATAAATGTAGAGTGTTAGACTAAATTCTTCAAGGGTCACGTCTTCGATCCGCTTTTATAGCCTTTTTTTTTTAAAATATACATAGCGCACTTGTCATTTAATGTAGTTGAAATAACATTTTTAAAATATGCATAGCCTAGTTATCATTTAATGTACTTGAATTTTGGGTTGTTGGATCAAGGAAGGGAAATTCGATTGAATTAATGCTCAATTTAATTATTATTATTATTACTCATAGTTGTGAGGATAGCTCAGTTGGGAGAGTGTCATATTGAAGATCTGAAGGTCACATTTTTGATCCACATTCATCTCATTTTAAAAATATCCATAAAGGAGTGTGTTAGACTAAATACTTGAGGTGATTGACCCACTTTCACAGCATTTTTAAAATATTCATAGCTTAACTATCATCTAATGAACTTGAATTTTGGGTTGTTTGATCAAGTAAGGGAAATTTGATGCAATTCATATTTAATGTAATTATTATTATTTATGCTCAGTATTGCGAGGATAGCTCAGTTGAGAGAGCGTCAGACTGAAGATTTAAAGGTCACGTGTTCGATCCACATTCATCGCATTTTAAAACATAAAGGAAAGTGTTAGACTAAATTCTTCAAGGGTCATGTCTTCTATCCACTTTGACAACATTCTTAAAATATCCACACCTCAATTTGGATCAAGTAAGGGAAATTCGATGGAATTCATACTCAATGTAATTATTATTAATTTTAATCACAATTGTGAGGATAGCTCAGTTTGGAGAGCGTCAAATTGATGATTAATGGTCACGTTGATCCAAGTTCATCGCATTTTAAAAACATTGATAAATGGAGAGTGTTAGACTAAATTCTTCAAGGGTCACATCTTCAATCCGCTTTCATAGCCTTTTTTTAAATATACACAGCGCACTTGTCCTTTATTGTAGTTGAAATAACATTTTTAAAATATGCATAGCTTAGTTATCATTTAATGTACTTGAATTTTGCGTTGTTGAATCAAGGAAGGGAAATTCGATTGAATTAATACTCAATTTAATTATTATTATTTTTACTCATAGTTGCGAGGATAGCTTAGTTGGGAGAGCGTTAGACTGAAGATATGAAGGTCACGTGTTCGATCCACGTTCATCGCATTTTAAAAATATCCATAAAGGAGTGTGTTAGACTAGATACTTTAAGGGTTGACCTCCGTACCTTAGTTTTCATTTAATTTAGTTGAAACAAAAATTTTAAAATATTCATAGCTTAATTATCATTTAATGAATTTGAATTTTGGTTGTTTGATCAAGTAAGAGAAATTCGACCCAATTCATATTCAATGTAATTATTATTTATACTTATTATATCTCAGTTGGGAGAGCATCAGATTGAAGATTTGAAGGTCACGTGTTTGATCCACATTCATCACATTTTAAAAATATCCATAAAAAAGAGTGTTAGACTAAATACTTAAAATATCACCTAGTCTATCCACTTTCACAACATTTTTAAAATATCCATACCTCAGTTTTCATTTAATGTAGTTGAAATAACATTTTTAAAATATGCGTAGCTTCGTTATCATGTAACGATGGTTGTTTGATCAAGTAAGGAAAATTCGATGGAATTCACAATAAATGTAATTATTATTAATTTTAATCACAATTGTGAGGATAGCTCAGTTGGGAGAGCGTCAAATTGATGATATAATGGTGCGTGTTTGATCCAAATTCATTGCATTTTAAAAATATCCATAGTGTTAGACTAAATTCTTCAAGGGTCACATCTTTGATCTGCTTTCATAATCGTTTTTTTAGATATACATAGCGCACTTGTCATTTAATGTAGTTGAAATAACATTTTTAAAATATGCATAGCTTAGTTATCATTTAATATACTTGAATTTTGGGTTGTTCGATCAAGGAAGGGAAATTCAATGGAATTAATACTCAATGTAATTATTATTATTTGTACTTATAGTTGCGAGGATAGCTTAGTTAGGAGAGCGTCAGAATGAAGATGTTCGGCCCACGTTCATCGCATTTTAAAAATATCCATAGAGGAGAGTGTTAGACTAAATACTTGAAGGGTTACCTGGTCGATTCACTTTCACTATATTTTTAGAATATCCATATCTCAATTTTCATTTAATGTAGTTGAAATAACATTTTAAAATATGCATAGCTTAGTTATCATTTCATGCGCTTGAATTTTGTGTTGTTACATCAAGTAAGGGAAATTCGATGCAATTCATACTCAATATAATTATTATTATTATTATTATTTTCACTTATAATTGCAAGGATAGCTCAGTTGGGAGAGCGTCAGACTAAAGATCTAAAGGTTCCAAAGAGGAGAGTGTTAGACTAAATACTTGAAAGGTCACCTGGTCGATCAACTTTCAAAACATTTTTAAAATATCCATACCTCAGTGTTCATTTAATGTAGTTGAAATAAAAATTTTAAAATATTCATAGCTTATTTATCATTTATTGAACTTGAATTTTGTTGTTTGATCAAGTAAGGGAAATTCGATTCAATTCATACTCAATGTAATTATTATTTTTACTCACAGTTGCGAGTTTAGCTAAGTTGGGAGAGCGTCAAACTGAAGATCAAAAGGTCACGTGTTCGATCCACGTTATCGCATTTAAAAAATCCATAAAGGATGGTGTTAGAAAAATTCTCCAAGGGTTACCCTTGATCCACTTTCACAACCCATATCGATCGGTTGTTAGACCGGATTGATCGGGTCAAATCACGACTTCGGATCAAACCGTGAGCAGTTGAACTGCTCGAGTGTCGTAAGGGTGTACTTTGCATCACCGATGCGACGGCGATGTTCGATGGCCGGTGATGGTTGGTTTTCGATGGTTGAGCAGTAGAAGAGTTACACTCCTACTGGAACTCTACCAGAGAATTTGATTTCAGATTAACTATTTCAAAAAAATAATATTTTAATAGTTTAATATTAAATTAAATTTAATACTTATCTTAATAGTATTTTATTAATTTAATATTAAAGTGATTGTCTTAATATTAAATTTAAAAACATTATATTATTTTAATAAGATTTATTATTAAATTTAATCTAATATTTATTTTGACAAATATTATATTAATTTAATATTAAAGTGATTAAGTTTAATCATAGTTGAAATCTCTAAACTCTCCCAACATAAAAAGAGCTTTGGGTTATTATTTTAAACACACTTGAATGCAAGAGAAAGTTGTAGAGAGAAAATTCTCTGAAGAGGTTATTTTAGAAAATTTCTAAAGATATTTTTATGATTTATAACTTGACTCAAAAATTTTACATCATTGGTAATTTTTGTGAAAAAAATTTCTGATTCGAAGTGAGCCCACACTCGATAGACGTGAGCTTGAAGGGAGCGGAGAAGACTATTCGGTCAAAGAGCTTATCCTAGACTAATCAAAAGGTACAATTTTGATTAAGTGTTTATTACTTTAAATATCACAACCAAGATCTTGTTTTGGAAAATTTTTTAAAACTCTAGTTTTTTCCCAAATTTATTTTTCGCTGCATTTTCCAAACTTGTTTTTTTCAACAAGTCATGTGCATCAACAAGTCATTTGATAATAAATCACAAGTTTAACTAACCCGATGAACTATAGCAAAATAATTTAGATATTCGGGTAACTACACTACACCAAGGAGCATTGTACTGCTATCAGCTGCATCGAAGTGCAAATAAGGGCATGATTGTGCAATCAAGGGCACCAAAGTGTGAACATGGGCATCAAAGTGCAAACCTGTACAAGCGCGCATTCTAACCTTATTGGCATGTTAACTATATCCTAATCGTTTATTACATTCAAACGAGCATTTATACAATATTCATAACACTTATAAGTTAGGGGCACTTCCATGTTATCAGTACACATGCTGTAACAAGCCACATTCGTTCAAAAGCCCATATGAATCATGTTTCACAAGTATTCAATAATTCTCAATTAGGTCCTTACCTTAGCATTAACATTTTAAATCCCAACTCACAATATTAGCAACGTATATATACTCACAATTCAATAGTAAAAAATATGTATAAATACATTTCTATACCCTATGAACTTACCTAATATATTTGGATAATGAGTTGGTTTGTAGGAACTATTCTGCAATTTTTCCTTTTTCCTGGTTTTCTTCTGTTTGATTCAATCTTTGATCTATATAATAACTAAATTCAATTTATCAATCTCAATTGCATTACCATGCTCATTTTCATGCATATGACCTATTAATTACCGATTACACATACATCCCTATTCAACCTTCAAGCATTAAAATTTACTAAAATTTCATGTTAAACTTGTCATACTTTCATTTTACTCCCTAAACTCAAAATTAACCAAAATCTCATTACAAATTAGTCTTATTTAACAACCAAGCTCATAAATCTATCATTTAACCTCAAAAACATCTAAAAACATTAATGGAAAGTTTTAAAACCTTTAACAGTTTTATGAAATAGTCCCTAGGTTAGCTAAATTAAGCTACAATGATCTTAAAAAATATATATAAATTACGAAAAACAAATTTAGATAGGACTTACATGCAAAGGCCGAATAGTTTGAGCATTCAACAATGGTATTTTGATTCTTTTCCTTTGAACTTTTGATGGAAGATGAATAAATAAAAATGATAATGGTTTTGTTTTATTTAATTCCAACATATTATAAACTAATTATAATTATTTTAACATATAATCACTTAAAACAAAGCAAATACTGTCCACTACTTTAACATTAGGGTCTAATTGCCTTTTTTATCCTTGCACATTCACTAGTTAAGTCATTTTTACTAACAAAATCTATAATGATTAAGTTTTATGATTTTTACGATTTAGTCAATGTACCTTAATTAGCTATCCAAACACTAAAATTTTCGGACCAAACTTCAATTTACCTATACAATAGCTTTGTAAATATTTAATAATACTTACGAGCTTGGTTTATGAAAACAAGGTCCCAATACCTTCTTTTCCAAAACTACTGACTTATGGTACAAACCACTTGTACCTTGACTAACTGATCAATTAATAAAATCTGTCAAATCACAATTCACTAAATCACTAAATTTGACTCGTAAATATTATTTAATAATATTTACAGACTCACTCGTCAGAATTGTGGTCTTGTAATCACTATTTTTGACACAATTGAAAAACGGTTGTTATAAGTAATATGTGAAAATAATAAGCTAATATGACATTAAACATATGATAACATGTTTAGTACATCGATTTTGGAAATAATTAAATTTTACTTAATGAATTTAACAATTATTCTTTGGTGAGGACTGGAATTTTAAAATTTGTAAAGTATAAGGACTAGAAATGATCAAATAAAAGTATAATAATTAAATCCACAACTGTCGCAAAGTATAGAGATTAATAGCATAGTTTAATTTATATTAAATTTCAACAAATGGTTCTCAAGTTTGGTAAAAGTATCATGGAGGCTCTTGTACTAGGAGTCATGTTACATTTTGCCCTCTCTACTAAAAAAATAAACAAATTAGTCTTTGTATGCTAGATCAGAGAGCAAACTGATCCTTTTGTTCAAAAATTCCATCCATTTACCGTTAAAAATGGTCCATATACGTCAACATGAGGTATACCTAACCCGCTATATGTATTTGTTTGGTTATTCTGTCAGTCACGCCAAATTTTAATTGTAGAAATTAATAAAATTTTTAACAGAAAGGATCAATTTACTCTTTGATCTAATGTATAGAGACTAATTTTCTCAAGTAAAGGGTAAAATATAATCTAACTCGTAAGCCTCTATGATACTTTTACCCTCAAATTTTTAAGCTTGTTAAAGTTTGACAACTGAATTTCAAATGTCAAAATATGCTTCTGTAAATCTTCTTCTTCTTCTTTTTTCTATTTAAAATTTTTAATCTAATCCCTGACGCATTGATTTAAGAATTAGATTGGATCAGTTGAGGGTATTGATCTGAAATAAGAGGTCGGATCGATTAACTTGTGAATCGATTAAACTAATCGTTGAACCGATCTCCTCTATCTTTTAAATATTTTTAATAATTTATTCAAACGAATTAAACAAACTTATTAGATCAAAAATTGATGATATAATTGGTTTGATTACTAGTTCGGTTATAAAAACCTTATTTGAATCGTGAAATTTTTATAAACTTAATAAGTAAACTTACTAGTAAGTAAAATTTAATAAAAGAAATACTAATGCTATTAATGATTGAATTAAAATTTTAAATTAAAATAAAATTAAAAAGTAAATTTTAATTTTAATTTTCTAATTATGTAAATTACATCTAAATTTTCTCCAAAATACTAATTTCAAATATTAAACTCGAACAGAATCTTCTTACCTTGAGATCAGCTCCACCATATTACACCCCTTTTCTTCATGGAACCGGGTTACGTAAACCGGGTTATTGTCTCCCCCAAATTCTGTCTCATTTTCTACTCCCCTTTCTTCTTTGAAATTACGCGCCGGTTTTTTTTCCCTCACTTTCTCAGCTTCATACAGAACTGGAAAATTTTTACACTTCATATCACTTATTTTGGCAGCAAATCTCGTACTCCCCCTCTTTTTTAATATATTTTCTCCTTTTTATTTGATTTACTTGCTGTTGAAAACTAAGTTATTTCTCTGTTTGTTTTTTGTTTCAGGTTTTGAATTTTAGAGCTTAATCTATTACTATGGCCGACTCAAGAAGGTAAACTTTCTCCTTTTTTGTTTTTTTTTTGGGGGGGGGTTGAATATTATGTATTGAAGGAAAAAAAACTTGCAGTGAGGATAGTAGCAACACACTTCGAATACTAGTAGCGACGGATTGTCATTTAGGTTATATGGAGAAAGATGAAATACGACGACATGATTCATTTCAATCATTTGATGAAATATGTTCAATTGCAGAGGAAAAACAGGTATATTTGCTAAAACATGGAATTTCTTCCCTAATTTATTTTTGTGTTGGTATGCACTGATTGTGATTTGGTATTAGGTGGACTTTTTACTTCTTGGAGGAGATCTTTTCCATGAAAATAAGCCTTCGAGGTCAACTTTGGTTAAGGCCATTGAGATTCTTCGTCGGCATTGCCTTAATGATCAACCTGTGCAGTTTCAAGTTGTTAGTGACCAGACTGTGAATTTTCAGAATGCGTAATGGTTCTCTCTTTTTCAGTGTCGTACTGTATCTTACCTTTTTCTTTTATTTTGCCATAAGTCATAAGGCTCATATTTTTGTCTAGCTAGTGATGTGATAATATTTAACCAATGATTCTATGCCCAAATGTTTTTCTTTTTTTGGTAAATTTGTTTAGTCTAATTAAAATAAGTTCATTTACTTGCTTTGTAGATGTATATGCACCCGATATGCAAATATGCTCTTTCCATTGGTTGCTTGATATCTGGTTCACAGATTTTATGACGTTCATTTGTAACATGCATTGCTCTCTTTACAGATTTGGGCATGTGAATTATGAAGATCCTCACTTCAATGTTGGCTTGCCCGTGTTTAGCATTCATGGAAACCATGATGACCCTGCTGGAGTGGTAAGGAATTCATTGAAACATGCCTTTCCCCCTTTGTATCTTTCATTCAATAGATAAATCTTGCTTGTTCAACCTTTTCTCTAATTTTGGTGTTCCATCCTATGTCTCGTAATTTTTCATGTTTCTCTAATCCCATGTCAATCTACATATGGGATACAATAATCATAGAAAGAACTTTCCAACTGTTTACTCCCTTTTTTATTTGTTAGGTAATCTTGTTTTCGTAGAGTGAATAAGTCTGCTGTTCTTAAAATTATTTGTGCGTTCTGTTCCTAAGTGTTTATTGGTGACAGGACAACCTTTCTGCAGTTGATATTCTTTCTGCATGTAACCTTGTCAACTATTTCGGGAAAATGGTTCTTGGTGGTTCAGGCGTTGGTCAGATTACACTCTACCCTATTCTTATCAGGAAGGTCTGCTTGTCATTTTGTTAATATGAGCTAGAAAGGTAATTGTCTTTCGTTGGAAAAGTTATGTTTCTTTTTGAATTGCAGGGCTCAACTGCTCTAGCTCTTTATGGTCTTGGGAATATTAGAGATGAACGGCTAAACAGAATGTTTCAGGTACTCTACAAGTTAAAGTTGATCATTTTTACAGCTCATTAGTTTCTGAGTTCCAGGATATTCAGTTAAAATTCCTGTTTATTTGGTTTATTGTATTTGGTTTCTCAGACCCCCCATGCCGTGCAATGGATGCGACCTGAACCTCAAGAAGGGTGTGAAGTGTCTGATTGGTTCAACATTCTGGTGCTTCATCAGAACAGGTTCTGTGTGTGTGGTTGTTGCTAGTCCATGTCTGTGTGCATCATGTTTACGTGTGTTCTGTGTTTTGATTGAGTCATTTCATGCATGACCAAAATTAGAAGTGGAAAAAGATGTTATGATGTAAATTCACATTCGGACGTATTAAATCTTTTTATAATGTGGCTTGCAGAGTGAAGATGAATGCTAAAAATGCGATAAATGAGCGCTTCTTACCACGCTTCCTTGATTTCATAGTCTGGGGACATGAACATGAATGTCTTATTGACCCTCAGGTGCTGGAGGTGTAAAATATTTTCGTCTTAGCCTTTATACCTTTGAGGATGCAAAAAAATTGAAGGTTGATTTTAATTTCATAGGAAGTACCAGGGATGGGATTTCACATTACTCAACCAGGTTCCTCTGTTGCAACGTCACTGATTGATGGAGAATCAAAGCCAAAACATGTGCTCCTTTTAGAAATTAAGGTTGCATGTCTATGAAAGATTGGATTTTTCATTTAATCAATCAGCATCTGTTTCTTCATTATATTTTCTCTCCATAATTTGCTGCTTTTTTTTGTAGGGAAATCAATATCGTCCAAAAAAATACCTTTGACATCAGTGAGGCCTTTCGAATATACCGAGGTAAAGCAGTTCCGTTTTTAATTATTTTAAAAGTATTTCAAAAGGCAAGAAGTTGAGAATAATTCTTTTATCTTACTCATGTTCATGATTTAGGTTGTGCTGAAGGATGAACCCGACATTGATCCGAATGATCAAAACTCAATTCTTGAACATTTGGACAAAGTGGCAAGTCTCTTTCTTGCATGAGATGACAGTTTTGAACTTTCTGAGTTCCTGTATTATCCAATAGAGAAGTCTAACAAATTAAGTTTTTTAGTTATTTACGGTAGGGACAAAATCCTTTGCCAACTTTTTAGTAATAACTTAACTTTTGATTTAGGTGAGCGGTCTGATAGAGAAATCTAATAGGAAAGCTGTCAATGGATCAGAGCAGAAGCTCCCATTAGTCCGAGTTAAGGTAATTTCAGACTCTGTTTTGTGAACGATGCTACTATGATAGCTTTTGTGTACACCTGAATTTTTTCTTTCCCACTGACATGTTTCACCTTTGAGAGGTAGAACCTGTCCCTTTCCCTTGCACTCTAGTGTGTATCACACTCAAGAAGGAAATTTAAGAAAGACTGTTAAAGATCTCTAACTCAACTGAGCCCAACAACCCTTTTTTCTATTTTGATTTATTTTTAGCCATGATTTCTTTTATGCATTTTTCTTTTCAACTGCCTCTATCCTCTTTATCTCCCCTCGCATTCTCCTTTTTCTCCCCCACCCCCCCTTTTTTGATGTTTTATTGTTGGATGTGTGGGTTGGTATATGGTGACAGATATGAATGATCTCACTTGAAAATTTTGATTGTCAAATGAGTTATATGTCTAAAATCTTTTACTATATTCAGAAATCTTTCGTCATGGTATCTTTGTTGCTAGCACTTCATCATTTGGAAAATGCTTACACATCCCCTTTTTTTTCTTTTTTGTTTCTTAGATCATCCATCCTGTATTATTTTGCAATTTTTTATTATTATTCCACTTTACTCTATGCTTGTCTTGATTCTGTAAGGCATTGATTTCCAAAAAGAATGTACCTTAGCATTCAGAGATAACCTTTTCAATTTTACTCTGATATTTAGGTGGATTACTCTGGATTCATGACAATAAATCCTCAAAGATTCGGGCAGAAGTATGTTGGGAAGGTATCTTGAGGCTATTGCTTGTACCATATGATGAATAAGTTCTAATTTTTCTTTCATTTACACACTAAATTATTAGAATTCAATATTTGCAGGTTGCAAATCCCCAGGATATTCTCATATTCTCCAAGTCTTCTAAAAGGAGTCAGAAAGAAGGTAAACAAGCTTATGCCTGCTGAAATTATTCTTGAAAACCCCTAATTCTTAAGAAAAATAGATAGCCAGTGAAATGTTCTGTTACAAGGCTCAAGGGGCGAAAGTGACAAGCATATACCGAAACTGCTGTTGGCTTGGGAGCTTGATTTCACTTTTGAACACTATCAGATATTACTACTTATTAGAGAAATCTGCCATAAGATGTTTCCAAACCAGCATCTGGATTGTCAAAGCTCTCCTGATGTCTTAATCTTATCTGCTTGATATTAGCTCATAGAAGCATGGTATAGCTTGAGTTTAACTTAAAAGGTTTTTTTAATGGTTGTAGCCAAAATTGATGATTCTGAAAGGCTTCGTCCAGAAGAACTAAATCAACAGAATATAGAAGCATTAGTTGCTGAAAACAATCTGGTAAATCAAACTTAGCATTCCCTGTTTCCTTAGCCTCTTTCTTAATTTTTATATATATCACTTAATACTTATTTCATTTAGTCCTGGAGGGTACTGAGCATAATCATCTCGAAATATTGTTCCTATGGAAACTATTTTTTTATTGAAAACTAATTATTCTATTTTCGATGCGTGCTCAATTGTACATCATTAAGCATGAATTTAGCACTTCTGCATATGAAAGTTGTACTAGATTCCATTTTTCTTTGAATTAGTGCGCTCAGTGGGACTTGCATGGCAGGAAACAAATATTTATTCTGAAGTTTATTCACCTTTAGCCTGGCCCTTCTTATCATATCTATCTTGCAGAAAATGGAGATTCTTCCAGTCAATGACTTGGATGTTGCGCTGCACAATTTTGTTAATAAGGATGACAAATTGGCTTTCTATAACTGTCTGCATTATAATCTTGAAGAAACTCGTGTAAGTATTTACAGGCTACCCAATATGCTGTTAACATAATGCAAATCATAATGTCTGAATGGGGAGGGGGAGACCAAAGAAGAAATGGCAGAAAGTATTAAAAGGAAATAACTTCTACTGGTTTAACTCATGGTTCTAAATAGAGCTCAATGGCTTTATTTGATCCATACAGCCTTGATTTCGAAAAAGGCTTGTTTTGGTCCTTGTTTGATTTTATGTCCACTGGATCTTTCAATTATAAATTCCTTTTGGGTGGTATATTGCAACATAAGCTTATGATTTTCTGCTTGTATTAGTTTGACAGTGGTTCGTTCTTTTCTTCATTGGTAGTGATTTTTTCACTCTTTTGATTCGACAGAAAAAAATTGGAAAGGATTCAGATGTTTCAAAGTTTGAAGAGGAAGACTTAATTCTTAAAGTTGGAGAGTGCTTGGAGGCAAGAACTTCAAGTTGATATAAACATTACTACAAACTTTTACTGTTAAATGCAATATCCTCAACTGGAAAATTGTTCCTTGGTCAATTGTTCTTTTTTGCTTGTGCCTCCAATAGATGGAAATGGTAGGCTATACTTCAATTCATCTGTTAATTTTACAGGAACGTGTCAAGGAAAGGTCTTCACACCCTACAGATACCCCTCAGTTCACATCCAGTATGCAGTCGATTGAGGTATCTTATTTTATATTTGCTCTGGGCTAGTCAACCATGATAACATGTATGTTGCTTCGGGTTGCTTATATAAAATTCTCTGCATCTAAACTTCTCTTTCTTCAATATTATAGAACATCCGGAGCAAAAATGTTACAGGAATAGGAAGTGCAGCCTCCTTTAGTGATGATGAAGACACAGCGCAAATATTAAGCTCCGCCAATAGAGGCCGGAAAGGTTCTTTGGCAGCTTCTCGATCATCACGTGATGCTTCTGAACTTGGTAAAAGTCCCACCAGAGGAAGGGGTAGAGGTAGGGGCAGAGGCTCTGGTGGCTTAAAGCAGACAACTCTTGATGCTACTTTGGGGTTTCGCCGTTCTCAAAGGTGACACTTCGATCTAACCTGTGGACTAGTAATTTGACTTAGGTCTACAGAAAAAAAGTATCAGTACAATGCAATATCAATCCCGATACCTTCTTATGGGATTGTTGACTCTAGTTTAATGCTAAATGTTTCTTGCTTTGTACTGATGGTGCTTCTAATTTTGCTACTACTTGAAAATGAAACTAATGAGCTCACAACTAGAAATATTAATTGTTGTTAGTAGTATGCCATATCTCTTTCTTTATTGCACTAGAGATTTCATTATTAATTTCTTTACAAGTTTGGATATTTGCATCACTGGCTAATTTTCATGGGTAATTTGCCTAAAGCAGATCTACCTCGGTTAAGGTTCAAAGTATTGCTGATGATGAGGAGAACGTTGACTCTGCTTCAAGTGAAGAACATGAAATTAATGAGGTTGAAAGCAGTTCGGTATGAAATCCCTTCTCAATTAATTTCTTACCAGCATCCATGTTTCATTTCCTGTTGCTCCTCTTTGACTGTACACGGTAGTTGCAAATTAAAGAATGACCGCCTTTTAAACATGGATTATCCCTCGAAAAAGTCTTCTTTGTTTTTATATCTGAATCTATGTTATCTGGACTAGGATGTGAGTGTTAGATATTGGTATGGGTTCAACACAGTATGTTCATTTTTTTGAAGCTTTTCCATGTATTTGGAGGGGTATCTTCCCATACCCATGTCTGAGTAATTGTCGGTAATGGATGTTAGACATGGGTAGTTATAGAAAAATGAAGAGTCGGAGCAACATGGATTTGAATTGTGCTGTCCATATTGACAGAATACCTCCCATATAAAATAATGTAAACATGGACTGACGAATGTTTCTTATCTTTCTTATCTTTTGAAGGAAAACGAAAATGATGAAATTACTAAAGGTAGAGGACGCAAAAGAGCTGCACCAAGGGGAAGAGGTAGAGGCACCACATCTAAGCGGGGAAAGAAATCTGATAACTCTTCAGTTCATAGTGTGTTCATGAACAAGCTTGACGATGATGACGACGACGATGCTGAAGAGATTGCTCGGAGATTTAATAAACCTCAACCTCGGGTTTGTGATCTTCTCTTTGTTTTTGCTGTGCATCCTTTTTTTACTCAGGTTTCAGTACATGTTTTACCGTAGTCGCTTCTAAATTACAAATTGTGTTCCGATTCTACTCATAGCTTCACTGTGTTGTTAATCTCAGCAAGTTTTTATTCAGTATTCTTTTCCCTTCATGCATCAGGATTCCGTGACTGACATTTGGACCTTTTCTCTTCTTGTTTCTTAGGTAACAAAAAGTTATGGTGCTTTGAGAAGGTAAGTGTTGTCACGATTTACTGTCCCCCATCAGCATCTTAGCATCAAACTATATATGATTCTGAGGAAAGAGCAACTCCATGTAGCAGCAGACCTTGGTCGAGAATGTACTGATCTGATTTGTACATTTCGTTTCCGATGCAAGAAATTTATTGTCAAATTAGTAAGAGTTGTTTACTGTTTTGCATATAATCAAAGCTGGTAAAGACGTTTCTAGTGCGATTTGTTAAATTTTACTGTAATTCTCTAGAAATGTATGATTTTGTTAGAATAGCGGATCCACTTGTAATTTATTAATTACATTTTATGAATGTCAACCACGTAAATTGGTAGTGGTAAAGTGAAAATGAGGATAGGAAAGGAAGCATGAATTGTTAGGAGAGGTGAGTAGCGTACAAAATGAAAAGAAAGGGCAATAAATGAGCACGGCTACAAGGCCTATTGATTCACTTCTTTACTAAATATATTTTTTTTAAATTAAACAATTGCGGGGATAGCTCAGTTGGGAGAGCGTCAGACTGAAGATCTGAAGGTCGCGTGTTCGATCCACGCTCACCGCATTTTCATTTTTACTTTTTTAATAAATATAAATTGAAGTATTGGCCTTCATTAAAAGCAATGAATAATTGCGGGAATAGCTCAGTTGGGAGAGCGTCAGACTGAAGTGTTGAAGGTTCACGTGTTTTATCCACTTCTTGTTAAATCTAGACCGACCAAATGATGAAATATGTGAAATCTCGACCGTCTAAATTCGTTTTCCTCCTCTTCTTTTTTTGTTCTCTTTTTCTGGGAATCTCGCTTAAAACCTCGACCATCCAAACCGGCAAACGTTTTAATAACTTAAAATCTAGACCGTCTAGATAGCAAAACCTTAATAGGATACACGAATTTCATATGCAGACATTTGGGTTATTTAAGATTTGATCCCTAAATTAATATTAGTTTTTTCATTTTAGTATCTAATTTTTTAATTTTGTCCTAATTTAATATTTGAACTTTTATTTTGTTATATTAATCCAGAAAGTTAACAGGTTGAAAAAAAAATCGCACATCCAGCCAATAAAAATATGCCACTGATTGTTTCTCCACACATGTTTAATGACATGACACCTATAATAAATTCAAAATTCAAATATATATATATATATATATATATATATTATAAAAAATAAAAATAGACACGTACATAATTCCTTGAAAAGCATTTATATAATTATAAATATATAAATTCAAAAAAATTCTGAGAGTTTGTTTTTATAATATATAAATTATATAATATAAAATTTTGTAAAATAAAATTTGACAACTTAAATTGAAATATAAATTTGATTTGTCTTATTTGAAAAATAAAATTTTAAATTTAAATTTAATTTGTTTTTAAAAACAAAATAACTTGAAAAACTTAAATTCTAAAAGATAGAAAGTTTGGAGAAACAAATTTTTATATATGTATTAAGTGATTGAAGTCGTGTCTTTTATTATAAAATTAGGATCCTATTATAGTGAGCTCGTGCCTCTTTACAATAATTTTTTTTGGGAAATTCAATCTCTTACATTATTACAAAAGTTGCATAATAGTTAATTTTCATATTATTATTATAATTTGCAAAGAATGTATTCTCTAGTTACAACATTTTTGAAGGAATCTCACTGTTTATTCTTGTTTTTTTTTTTAGAGAATCTCACTTTTCATTTTTGTCTTTGCTTGGCGGGAAACTCTCTGTTCATTCTTGGTTGCTTTGGCAATGAATCACTCTCGTTCATTTCTGTCTTTGCTCTGCAGGGAATCTCACTATTCATTCTTGGTTGCTTTTGGCAGGGAATCACTCTTGTTCATTTTTGTCCTTGTTCTGCAGGAAATCTCACTATTCATTCTTGGTTGCTTTTGGCAGGAAATTACTCTTGTTCATTTCTTTCTTTGCTTTGTAGGGAATCTCCTTGTTTATATTTTGTTTTGCATGGGCGTATTGTATGTGCCAATTGCCATTTAGCAAATTAACCCATGCATATTGAGGTTCTACAAGTGTATTTGAAGCGGTTGTTAGAATTTCTTATGATATGCAACTGAAACAAGTTCTTGCTAATGGTAAGAAAGAGCCTTTGAATATGGGTGTTGTTCTTATTTTACTAGAGGGGTTTGAGTTAACCGCCTGATCGTATTTCACCGAGATGAAAGAAGAAATAGACAATCTTTCTTTTCATTCATCTCTTGCCTTAGCATAATTATCATCAATTTTCCTTGATTCATTGATAGTTATTGATCTCTATAAATTTATCAAAATTATAAATATATAATTTATATATTATAAAACATGATATAAAATATAAAATTTGAAATAAAACTAAATTAAAATTTATAAAAAATAAATAATATTCCAAAAGTATATAAATTCTGAAAATTATAAAAAAATTTAAAATATATAAATTCTAAAAATTAAAAAAAAATAATTGAAATTTTAAAAAACTTCAAAAAAGAATAGGCAGTGAATTGTAGAATCACATAATAAACATATCTAAAACTAATGGCTCTTTAGACCTCAGTGGAGTTACAAAATGTAGAAGGTTAGTTACTGGGCTTGCTCAGGTATATCTTGATTCACTTATGTACTCAATATCTTATACTTTAATTAAGTCCTTTCAGTCAAGTGCGGGGATAGCTCAGTTGGGAGAGCGTCAGACTGAAGATCTGAAGGTCGCGTGTTCGATCCACGCTCACCGCATTTTTATTTTTTTTCTTAAAAAAAAAATTTAAATTTAAATTTTAACCGTTTCCCAAAAGAAAAGTACTTGCGGGGATAGCTCAGTTGGGAGAGCGTCAGACTGAAGATCTGAAGGTCGCGTGTTCGATCCACGCTCACCGCATATTTCTTTTTTCTGTCAATATATTTTACATTAAAATAATAACAGTAAAACCAAAGAATAAATTGCGGGGATAGCTCAGTTGGGAGAGCGTCAGACTGAAGATCTGAAGGTCGCGTGTTCGATCCACGCTCACCGCATTTTTATTTTTTTTTTTAAAAAATATAAATTGAAATTTTAACCGTTTCCCAAAGGAAAAGTGCTTGCGGGGATAGCTCAGTTGGGAGAGCGTCAGACTGAAGATCTGAAGGTCGCGTGTTCGATCCACGCTCACCGCATATTTCTTTTTTTTTTCTTTGTCAATATATTTTACATTAAAATAATAACAGTGTAATACCAAAGAATAAATTGCGGGGATAGCTCAGTTGGGAGAGCGTCAGACTGAAGATCTGAAGGTCACGTGTTCGATCCACGTTCACCGCATGTTTTCTAGTGTTCTTTTTGGTAAATCTAGACCGTCCAAAAGATGAAATACGTGAATCTGACCGTCTAAATGGCTTTCCTCCCATTTTTTTTTTTTTTTCTGGGAATCTCGCTTAAAACTCGACCATCCAAACCGGCAAATGTTTTAATAGCTTAAAACCTAGACTGTTCAGATGGCAAAACCAATAAGATGCAGCACGAATTTTATATGCAATATAAGATTTGATCCCTAATTAATATTCATTTTTCCATTTTAGTATCTAGTTTTTTTTATTTTGTCCTAATTTAATATTTGAACTATTATTTTGTTATATTAATCCAAAAATTATTAGGTTGAAAAAGTAAATTACACATTTAGCCAATAAAATATGCCACGTTATTGTTTCTCTATACATGTTTAATGACATAACACCTATAATAAACTCAAAATTCAAATATATATAAATTATAAAAAATAGACATATACATAATTCCTTGAAAAACATATATATTATAAACATATAAATTCAAAAAAAAATTCCGAGAGTTTGTTTTATAATATATATAAAATGTAACATAAAAATTATAAAAGATGATATAAAATATTATAAAGTTGAAATAATAAAACGAAATTAAAATTTTAAAAATAAAAAAAAGACTCAAAATTTTTTATTAATTATGAAAATGACTCACTTTTCAAAGTCATGGACGTAAATGACCTGTTTTGAACAGTGAACTTTGATGTTGCCATTGCCATTAGCGGTACCACACTTCATAACGGGGCAATCATTGGCTGGTTTTAAAAAGAATAATTTTTTTCGATGCCACCGTTTAGAGGCGAATCTAAAGGGTTGGTAGGAGCCCTGGCCCCCTAAAATGAAAAATTATTATTTAGACTATTTAAAATTTTAAATTAGTAAATGTAAAATTATAATTTGACCCCCCTAAAATTATAAAAATTTGATTTAATTCTTTAAAATTATAAAGATATGGACTATAAAAAATTTAAAATTTTATTCGGCCCCCTTAAAAAATTGTTTTGGCTTTGTCCACCTTACTTGTTGTCATTAACAAAGACTGATGAAGTGCGATTATATAAAATGTTTAAAGACCTGATGAGACAATTATCTTTTTAGATTGGATGAAAAACGATAGCACCATCACGGGTGACTATACCTAATTAAATGCTTGTAAACTTTTATTTAAATCTATTTGCATGTCGGTTTTATTCCCGTTTGAAATTAAATTTAAATTAACTTTTAAAAAATATGAGAAAAATAAAATAAATCTTTTTCATATTTTTTTAATTTAAAAAAACTTAAAAACTATTATTCAAATATATTACTCAAAGTTTTTTAAAAATTATCCAAATATATCTCTCAAATATATCCCTAAAAATTGAAAATTTAAAAAACTCAAAAAAAAATCCCGATAACGATTTATATGAAAAATCTAGAAAAGTTTAACATGGGCAATAACGTTGGACGGTTGGTGAACAGTGAATCGACAACTGGTCAATATTCTACTTCATTGCATTAAAACCAAACACGTGGCGTTTTTACTTCAATTGGATGAACGTCAATTGTTCTTTTTTTTTTTTTTTAATGTTAATTTTGTTTTCGAGGTGTACTCATATATATATATAGGTGTGCAAAATTCAGGTAAAATAAAAAAATTCGGTTAATCGGTCGGTTAACCGAATTTTTTCGGTCGGAGGTTGGTTAATTATTTTATGATTTTTTAGTTAACGGTTAATTCAGTTCGAAACTGTTCGGTTAATCGAAAAAATTAATAAATAAAATTATAATATATAAATGGTCCACTATTCACCTAAACTCAATCCCTAAACTCAATTTAAACCCAAATATCCAACCCAGCCCAATTATCCAATCCAACCAATCATAAAAATTATAAATAATTTAATAAATAAAAATAAAATTCTAAAATTCTAAAACTAAAATTATGTAATCTTTTTAATTATGTAGCGATTTATTTCGGGTAATTCATTAATTCGGATAATTCGGTTAATTCGGATAATTCGGTTAATTTTTAACCAAAAATAAAAATCATATAATTTTTGATTAATTCGTTTAACCGACCGAATTAACCGAAAAATTTAGGTTCGTTAATTTTTTTGAAAAATTTCGATTCGTTAATGGTTAAAAATTTTGAAAGGTCGGTTAATTCGGTTAATATTATTTCAAGTCGGTTAACCGATTGAACACCCTTATATATATATATATATATATAAATTGAAATAAATAACAAGAATTAAGTTAGATGATAAGTGTTTTTTATCTTAATCAATGATCGATAATTTAATTTTTATTCTAAATATAAAATAATTTTAAAATTCGTGATTAGTATTTACTTATTTAATATGTCTACAAAATTATTGAATTTGTTCTCATAGATATATTCGGAAAACAAATTAAGGGGAAGATAAAAATTGTGGACAATAAGGATATGAGTAGGAGATACTTAAAAATCCTTTGCAGCCTTCTCATTGGCTGATAATTTGAAGCCTTAAATCCCCACCACAATTCCCTTACCCCCTCTTTGCCATTCATTTCCTTTGATTCTTCTTTTCTTCACCACATATAAAATCTTCACTTCCATTTTCATACATTTTGCAACTCAAAATCAATCCCCATTGACAAACAATGGCTTCCATGCTTAGCTCTGGAACTGTTCTTAGGCCAACCCCATTTCTTGGCCAAACCAAAAATGCTAACCCTCTTAGAGATGTTGTCTCTTTGGGCACTCCCAAATATGCAATGGTTAGTTCTTTAGGTTTCCCTTTCTTTTACAATTTTCTTCTTGGGTGAGTAGTTTTAACCTATGTTTCTCGATTTAGGTGTGATTTTCTAAATTTTTTCATGTATTTGGACGTTTTCTTTTCATATTCATGTGTTATATATGAAAAATAAAGAGTCGAGCTTGTTCATTGGTTTTTGTTTGCTCTGATTTTGGGGGTGTGATCTGTGTAGGGAAATGAACTATGGTATGGGCCAGACAGAGTGAAGTACTTGGGACCATTTTCAGCTCAGACTCCATCTTACTTGACTGGAGAATTCCCTGGTGACTATGGTTGGGACACTGCTGGTTTGTCAGCTGACCCTGAGGCCTTTGCCAGGAATAGGGCTCTTGAGGTAACCCTCCTACATAATATAAATATTACACTATTATATATCAAGGTTAAAAATATCATTTGATTTTAAAAGTATTTTTTCCACACTTTTGCCCAAATTTTAGAGATTATAGTTTTGACTAAACTATATTAGTAGCACCCAATTATAATTTTTTATCGCCTAACTATGAAAAGTTACAAAATGATCACTCAATCCATTCATTAATCCATTCATTTTTTCAATAGCCAACTAGTGAGTAAAAAAGATAAAATTGAATAATTAAAGTGATTATTTTATAACTTTTAGTAGTTTTTCATCTTCCTTAAAAGCTATACCTCATGCCTTGATAAATATTTACTTCTTTGTTACCAAAACAAAACATTCAGGTCATCCATGGAAGATGGGCAATGTTGGGAGCACTAGGCTGCATCACACCAGAAGTACTTGAGAAATGGGTTAGGGTTGATTTCAAGGAACCAGTATGGTTCAAGGCAGGAGCTCAAATTTTCTCAGAAGGTGGCTTGGATTACTTAGGCAACCCTAACCTAGTCCATGCTCAAAGCATCCTTGCCGTTCTCGGATCCCAAGTCATCCTAATGGGACTCGTCGAAGGATTCCGCATCAATGGCCTCCCCGGTGTTGGTGAAGGCAATGATCTTTACCCTGGTGGACAATACTTTGACCCTCTTGGCCTTGCTGATGACCCTGTTACATTTGCTGAACTTAAGGTTAAAGAAATCAAGAATGGTAGGCTAGCCATGTTTTCAATGTTTGGTTTCTTTGTTCAAGCCATTGTTACCGGTAAAGGTCCCTTGGAGAACCTATTGGACCACCTTGATAACCCTGTTGCAAACAATGCTTGGGTCTATGCTACTAAGTTTGTGCCTGGGTCTTAAATGAAAATAACCAAAAGGTCAAAACTTGTATAATTTGCTTTGTGTGGATTAGAAATTGAGATATGTGTATTTATGTGATTGTAGATTTTGAACAACTTTGACAAATCAAATTATGTGTCATTAAGAATTGAATGTAACTCCATTGATAGATAAGTATTCGTGTTCGACACTAAATAGATACAAAGATATGACACATCAACAATCTTCTAAATACAATTAAAATATATTTTTTAAATCTAAACATACTATTTTTGGACAGATAATTAAATTCGAAATCCGAGTAACTTAGCTCGGATGGTATGTATGATCTTTGAAAGGTCAATGAAAAAAGAGTAAATATACATTTCGATTTAAAATGATAATTAATTTTTTTTGGGTAATTTACGTACTTGAAATTAGTTTTAAGGTTCAATTTGATATATAAATTTTATATTGGTTTAATTAGGCACATGAACTCGGCTTCTATATTCAAATTTGTACTTAAACACAACTTTTTGGTCTAAATTAGAACTTCTAGTAAATGACTTATTTGAACAAATTTGGACTATGAAGCCAACTTCAGGTGCTAATTTGAAGCAAAAAGTCTGAGTTTAGGAAACTAATTGGACAAAAAGGTTTAGATACCAAAATTGAACATTTTGACAAAATTTAGATATCTAATTGGATAAAAAAACACTTAGTTACCAATTTGAACCTTGAAACCAAATATAAGTACCAATATTTATATTTACCCATAAAAATAAACATGCTAAGGTTGTACACATACCTGAATCTGTCTCATCCCAATCCAAGTTAGCTCTAGAGAACATTTTTTACCTAATAACAACAATGGCGAATCCTAATCATAATAAAATGCCAAAATGATTCTCTTTTGACATGATTATATTAAATTTTCATATTAACCTTGACACAATATATATATATATATATATGATATATTCATGTATTAATATAGAGTCTATGACACTTGTATCGAGTGGTTGACAAAGAGAAGAGAGATGGGACAAACTAAAATTGCACTTTTCCATAACAAAATAAGTCAAGGAAAGGCATATAAACATTTCTGATTTCATCTGAATTACAAAGAAATTACAAAAGTTTGATCTTACATCACTAAAAAACACAGAATTATACACAAAAAAGAAAACTATGACAAAACTATTCAAAGCAAAAAAGCAGTCTCAACTCAACAAAATCCCTATTTGTCTTATGCACAATATAATATGTATCTGTTACCATAAATGTAAAGAAATTGTACCTGAGAATGGAAGAGGGGCAGTTCTTTTTGGCAGCAGTTCAGCGTTTTGCTTTCAAACCGGGAATTCTATCACGCTCTTGAACCTAGCTTCCCCCACCATTTTCTTCGAGCTTTGTCTGATTCGGGGTGGCCACGCTTATGTAGTCTTGCCTTGGCTTCCTTTAATCTCAGCTTGTAATCTTTCTTCCATGTCTCGAACCGGAGTCTTAATGTCCGAAGTTCATCATCAGGATTCATATTAGAAGCTTGCTGTGGCACTCTGATGTCAATTAAAGATTTTGCATCGGCATCAAAATTTTGTTTCCGCTGCTCAAATTCCTTTAACAGATTGCCCAGTGCATTCAAAGAACCGTTCTCTCTCCCCCCAACAACATCAGGCACAGCACCAGAAAATAAGACAGGTGTGTTCCCACCAGTTGTTCGAGATCCCATGGACACGTTATCTTCAGAATCATAGCATCGAGGCGATAACACATCAGCTCTTCCTAGCTGACCTGCACCATTGTCGGCAGCAAGACTCTTTCGGGCTGCAGTAAGACTTGTCTGCAATAAATGAATTCACATCTAAGTTACTACTATAATAAATTTTTTCTATAACATTACATGTAAAGTAATAGTCAGTTTACATGATTAACTACAATCATTAGGATCATAATAATGTTGCAATTACTTAGATGATTATCAAGAACTTCGGTAAAAAGTACCATGGAGGCCCATGTACTAGGAGTCAAATTGCATTTTGTCGTCTCTACTTAAAAAATGGGCAAATTAATCCCTATATGTTAGATCAAAGAGCAAATTGATCCTTTCTATTAAAAATTTCAGTCATTTGTACTATTAAAAACTGGCGTAGTTAACGGAAGAACCTGACACTGACACATGGCATGTCATGTGTACCTCATGCTAACGTACAATGACCAATTTTCAACAGTAGAAATGGTGAAATTTTTAACGGAAAAGACCAGTTTGCATGGACTAATTTGCCCATTTTTTTAGTAGAGGGTGCAAAACGCAATCCAACTCATAGTACTCCATGATACTTTTATCCAATAACTTCTGTGTCGGTCAACAACTATTGCCTTGGAACAAACATGTTTTGATATTAATATATAAAAACAGAAAAACTTACTTGCAGTGATACCATTTGCTTTTGCCACATCTCTTCCATTGATTTCATCTTTGCCTCATAGTCCAACCACCTTGCCTCGGACTTCTGTAATTGTTCCCGTAACGTGGCATTTTCTTGTTCTTTTTGCACCAAATTCGTTTCTGCCTTGAGAACCCTTCTTTGGAGCTCTGCCATTACAGAAGGTGGAACTTGAATCTGTTGCTCATGGGGCATGTCCTGGTCAGACAATAAAACGGGTCATACTAGGAAAAAAAAAAATGCTTGGATGCAAGCAATAAATAAAAATAAACGGTCAGTATATCATTAAAGAATACCTTTGCTTCAAAAATCTTCCTACCAATCTTTCGTCTAGATTTTACACTACCACGGTTTGACTGTTTCAAATTATGCATGTTGTTGAAATGTCTCCGGGCCAACCACCCACGGATTACTGCAATGGAAAGAAAAAAACAGTGGTTATGATAAGAAAACTGTACAGTGGAAAGCGACAAATTTAGTTACCACGTATATTTACCAGATTGTAAATATATGACTGCCGTCAACTGTTCATCAAGTAATTGAGAAGCAAATGCTGAGCATCTATTTGACTCAGCAGCATACTTCCTTCGTATATTTTCACCACATACAACTGCATTGGAAAGAAAATGTCCGTCAATTGATAAGCAAATGATAATAAAATGTGAACTGGCAAAATATAGGTGCCCGTAATATAAAATGGAAATAAGTTTTGCTTGGAAGAAATTACATGATTGAATACTTTTTGCTCCTTTGTTGAGCTCATGGAAAAGACGACGAGCTTGGTGGCCACGGAAGTATTTCTGAACCTCAATTACTCCTCGCAACACCTGTTTTCTCCTATCCTCCAATGCACTAATCTGCAAACCATAAACAGAATGAAATAAGTTTGAAGCTCCGTGTTCCAGAAGTATGTTAACTTGAAGGTCCAACTCCAAGAAACATATAAACAGGACAAGAGTAAAGAACTTACCTGTCCAGTTCGAAGAAACAGTTTGGTATAGCCAATTTGATACATTTGAGGAAGGACATTAAATTGTTTTAGAAGTGCAACTGAAATACTCAATGGATCCTGAGATACAATGGGCTCCGACAGTAGGAATCCGTACCTTAGAAATGCACAAATATAAGATAACTATGCTGAAAATAATATTAAGAAAAAAAGAAACTAAAAACACTAAAACTAGCCATAAACTAAAAAAGGTTTTATCCCTTACCTTTCTGTAAATGCCTGATGTGTCATTCTAGTAGGATATCCAGACCTCGAGATTCTAATAACCTCAAAAATTCCACAACATCTAAGCTGCTGCAAGACAAGATCTTCTTCATATGTACCAGGGAGTTGCTTGGAGTTTGGTTTTATGCAGCAAATAAAATGAGGTCTTGTACTCTCCAACTGGTGCATTAATTTGAAGAGCTGGCCCTGCAAGTATGGAAGAAAACGCATTTACAAAGCATGCCAGCATGTGATAAACACAAATATTTCCAAAGACAGTTTTAGAAATCCCTCATTGCCAAAGGAATGTTAAGGTTTTCAAAGGCAAATTCAACTATTAGTTTGTAATCACAGATACAATTGGATCACAAGAAAGAAAATTTACCTTGAATTGCAAAGCAACACTTTGCATTGGTGTGTCCAATGAAGTTACTGATTGCAGAGGTTGATTAAACATTTTTTTGGCAAACAATTGTGGCAACTGACCGTCACAGGATGATAGAAGTTGGACTACCTCAGAGCTCAGTGGATCACGGTTCTTATCCAAAAAGCCATTAGTATCATAGTGTACCTGGCAGAATTCATATAAAATCAATAATCATGTATGCATACCATTTTATTAGTATGGAATGCCATTTAATTAACTTGCAAACAAATCAAATATATACTACATGGTATAAGATTCAATGCTAAGTTGGACGATCTATTTAAATGCCATGTGGATAATTTCTTTTAATTAAATTAGAATGTATTCAAATTTTAGATAAAATAAATCACTTATATATATTGTGTAAATATTTTTATATATAAAATATAATTTAATTAAATGTATTTTTAATTTAAATACAATAAACCCATTACAATAAACTCGTTCATCTATATATAAAGATTACTTTACCCAATATTAATTAAAGGCACATGGATTGTTTTATAAATCATCTGCACACTAAATTATTTTGTTACGGAAAAGTGCAATTTTAGTTTTTCGCATCTCTCTCTTCTTTGTCAACAAGTGAGGGAGAATGTCACGAGCTGCACAAAGGAGCCCGGAACTAATGTGCACGTTTTAGACTCTTCATGTTCCCTTGGGGTCATTCAGCCCGACAAGACTAGCTCATTGCTTGAAAGAGACTCAATACCTATCTACTTAGATACAGGTTAAAATGTAAACACTACAATAACTTATATTTTTACCAGAATAATTATGTAAATCCTAAAAGATAAAAGATGTATAAAATTTAAATCCCTTAGAACTATCATCTTATAGATAAGCACTAATCTCAATCATTGATATAATTCGATCTGTATGGTTCTTGGGAACTTAACTATAAAGCTCTCCCCATTCATTTGTAATCACTTCATTCTTGAACTAGAGAATATTTTTGAAAAAATTTATTCATACACTTGGTGTGCTATTGCTTTCTTGTGACTTTTCTGTTAGATTCAAGTCTATTTGTCTTTACGAGTTGCTTCTGCTTTATTTCGGTGCCTTAGAGAAATTCCTTTGTGAATTCTCATTTTTGAGAGTAAGGTTGATTTAGGTGGATTTGAAATAAAGAAATAACCTAAGGTTGCGTGGTTTGCCAGATTAAGTTCTAGTCCCGTGAATTCTCATTTTTGAGAGTAAGGCTGACTTAGGTGTACTTGAAGCAAAGAAATCACCTAAGGCCACATGGTTTACCAGACTTTCTTGAATATTATCCACTTTCTTGATTAATTTCCTTTGATATTGAATGAAAGGACAAATCCTAAAAAGAATTTCAAACTGTCCTCTAAAGACCAATAACTGACCTCGCCCGCAAAATGTAGAACACCAAAGGCCCTGCCCCTGTCTCCTTTGAAGTATGAATTAAAATTCAAGTGTTGCTTCAACTTATTAGCAAGGGTGAAATCAGTTGAGTTGGGTGCATTTGATTCCTCGTCCAGCAAGGAAAGTATCCCTAAGGGTTTCTGCAAAAGAAACACCAAAAATGAAGAAAGACAGATTACAAAGGCACGTTTTTATTTGAAATGCAACAAGATGTGATACGGAAATAAAATCTTCAGCCAACATTAGCACCCAAGCTAAGACAAAATAGTTTAGTTAGACCAAGTTCAAGTTCTATGTAAAAGGAAAAACTATAGAATACAAAGAAACACATGATACATAAGATACAGAACAGAGTTCAACAATCCCTTAAAATAGTCCTAGGAACTTCAAATGAACCTTGCTAACAAAGAAACCATTGAACCTTCAAATTACCTTCTCAAATAAGTCCAAGCACTCTTGGTTGTCTTCAAAAACAACTTTAGTCCAATCAATCCCTTCCAAATCATACTCCTGAAAAATGAGGAAAAAAAAACAGGAAGTTGGCCAAAATAATAATCTCAGGTAAGGAAATGAAATCAAATCCAGAGATAAGGATAGACAACTGAGAACTAGATTATAAAGAACTTTTGGCTTGAAAATTAATATGTTCGGTAAGATGAAGGCAGAGTACCAAAATCCCAACTTAAGAGTATAGAGGTATCATTCTTATACAAAAGTCAAATACTCTGGCAATTAAAAGATTTGAGTTGCTTACCTCTTGCTCAAGCTTAAGGAGGTGTCGATTAAAGTGTTGTTGCAACCTCTCATTTGCATAATTTATACAAAACTGTTCAAAGCTATTCTTCTGAAAATCAGATGATGACATTATTAGTTGGACGAACTGAAATTCAAAATGTTAATCCCCAAACAGCTGCTTCGAAACTATTTACCTTCAATGACTCAAACCCATAAATATCAAGGATGCTTATGGACCTGCCAATGTGTTTTTTGCCTGCTTCAAGTGACTTGTTGATTTGTTCCACAAGCCAGTCAAACAAGCTTGCATAGATGAATTTTGCCAATGCATCTCTAGTGTCGATTGCCTATATTACAATTTAGTTAACGAATTATCATGTTGTTAATGTATGCATCATAGTAAATATAGAATGCAACTTATGAGGGATTGAGAAAGAATAATTTCGTTAACAAATACTAGACAAACCTGTTGCAAAGTCAATTTTTTAGCAATACTATCCTTCCCAACTTGGATTCTATGAGTAGATATAGCTTGCATCAGTTCATGTGGTGCACAACCGATCAGCGTGGCAGCACTGGTTAAAGCTGCAACAAGGAATAAAAAAGACCTCACATAAATAAGCATCTTATGAACACAATATATTAAAAAACATGAAACAAAAGACTCGTTAAAAAATTAATTTTAAACAGATCCAAGAACTAATTATATTAGCAGGAATATAACTACTGACGATGAAAATCACATATAATGAGGTCTTTACTGCACATATACCTTCGTCAGCTAATGCCTCCACATGATTTTCTTTGTCAATTACTTGAAATGATATATTTCCTAACCATAACACTGCAGCAAGCATTGCAAATACTTGCTCTTGCTCTTCTTTGCAAATCTGAACAATATCGAAGGCTTCCTGCAGAAGTGGCGAAACTATTGCTTAAAAGCCAATGAGACAGAAATTAAAGGATACAGAAATGCCTACACTATTGATGGCAACATTAAAATCGTCTTCTGAATTACCTTTAGCTTTTGGAATTTCTGACCGTCATCAACACCATTAATTACCAAGCAGTCACTCTGGACAAGATAGTTGTACTCATTAGCCATTTTAAGATTCAATCTCTCTGCAAAGGCATGATTCCAAGGATCATAAATATATTTCACAGATTCAATCTAGTGAACAAAAGACCAAGAAGCAGGAATGCTTTGGCAACCCGAATATTTAAATGATACGAATCATATGATACAATATCTTAAAAAGTAAGTTTCACATCTTGAAAGAAATAACATGTCCAAGCATAGTTCCACGTAGATAATACAGACTTCAACTTTCTAAACTAGCATGGATTGCAAAACACTGCAAAATGAAATTGTACCTCTTAGAGCTGGTGAAGCGCCAGCACAAAGTTGATAAAAGATATGGTAAGACCTTTCACCAGCAGCCAGTTGAACTACCCTTGACTGCTCAAAGGTGACAAAAAGCATCCACATCAAACACAATACATGACAACAAATATAAAACCTGATATAATGTTGAACTCTGGCAAGAACTCACCTTTTCGAGAAGAACTATCCAGAATTGTCATCGGTGAGTCAATATTAGCACAAAAACCAAGTCAGCAACCAGGATTAGTCTATACTATTTTATTACTATAAAGTATAATAGCATTTTATTTTTCAATTTCACCATGCTTACAAGTTTGGATATTGGCACCAGATATCTTCCCCGATGCAGTAAAATGAATATCAATAAGTTTCCCCTGCACCAGAAAGAGTGATAAACACAACATTTTTTTCTGAGGTATAGCAGATGTGAAATGTATAAACGACAGTAGAAGTTGGTCATCTAGGGTAAAAATTAGCATTGATTCTTTTAGCCATGAGAATAATTTATACGTATTTACCTTCAGTAAAGAACAGTGAGCAAATGAAAGAGGGGAAGAACTTACAAATCTGCTAGAATTGTCATTCCTAGATGTCTTTGCATTCCCAAATGCTTCAAGTATACAATGCGTCCGAAGGATTTTACACTCTTTCCCACCATATCCGCCTCCAAGGGAAGCTAGGTACTGCATTGCAAATTTTGCTGTCTCAGTTTTCCCAGCTCCACTTTCCCCACTGCAAGATAAATTTAGATTATGAAATTCTACAGTTCATAAAACAAACAATTTGCTTAAAGATCCACAAGTTATATATTATCATATATAACTTCAAGTATTAAACATCCAGCTAACCTTATGATTATAGACTGATTTAATCCATCTGCAAAATTTAAATTCCAGACAATAAATAATCAGAAACAATTTACTACAATCACTTTATGCTAACTTTAGAAAGAAAAAAGGAAAGAACTGTTTCATTCACCATTCATCATCTCATTATAAGCATTGTCTGCCATAGCAAAAACATGAGGGCTATCTGTAGCTTTCTCTCTATAACTTGTGACAAAATCCTTCCCATAAATTTGAACATCTTTGAATGGATTGACGGCAATTAAAACCGGACCTGCTTTACTCTACACAAAGAAAAAATATATATTAATGAAGCTCAGAAGCAGAGATAATCCTCAAAAATAAGTACATGAGCAAGGATTTTATCCTACTTACATATATCATATCATGAGAATATCTGCGCTTAAGATTGTGAAGAACTGACGGCTCATTCAAATAACTGAGCTGGATGAGATCATTCACACCCTCCAGAATTCCTGGGTTTGCTGGTAAGAGCTGGCTGGTAGAGACTTTGAGGACCTACAAGAGCCGTATAATATAAATTAAACACCAACCTGCCAAAAGGTATACTCTAGTCATTATACAATTGCAAAAATTATGACACATTTGAACTTACATTTCCATTGGAGAGGGAAACAATTGATTCCTCTCCAGACGTAGATTGTACAGTTCCAGATCCCCACATCCCATTGGATAGCCGACACCAAACATGAAGTTTCTGTAACCAAATCCTCTCACAATGAATAGATTTTCTTTAATCAAATAATTGACCTAAAATAGTAATAACTTTTTATAGAAGATAAACAAATGCCAAGTGGATGCTCCGATTTCATGATGTTCCAATAAAAGAACACAATTCACAGTCATCTTGCAATCCAGATGATAATCCAGATACTTGCTGAGTTATAAACCCTAGCACCGTAGAACAAATCAACAACACTACCAACTCTAGATTTTAATGTTTCCAAGTTCATTATCATGAATCGTAAGTTTATAATGAAAAAGTTGGATTCCATTTAGTTATTGCCCTCAATTCCAAGCATAACACCCCAAACTCATTTCATCAAAATTCATAAGTATTCCTAGTTAAAAGATTCATTAAAGCAACATTACATTTGACACACACGTTACTAACAGCAAGAAAACCCTTCGGTTTTTTTTTTTAAAAAAAAATCACAGCTAAACACCCTAAACTTTTCTGCAAATTTCCATTTCATAAAAATTATATATTTTCTCCTGTGCCTACTAAATTTACTACTTAGCATTAAATCAAAAAGGCAAAGAAAAGAAAACCTTTTGCAGATTTATCAAATATCACCCTAAGATTAATCTAGAGATAATGAAAACTCTTCTTAAGCTCACTAATCAAAAGCTTCATTGGGTTACGCAGTAACACATTAGCAGCAACAACATATATATATATATATATATATATATATATATATAAATATTAAAAATTAAAAATCAAACCAAGTTAAACATATCAAAATTGGGAAAAAAAAACCGTAATTGCCACTTAATACTTACTTTGTTAATAAAAACCCAATATTAGCATTCCCTTTCCCTCCTTTCACCTCAATTTTCCCTTCCAAATCCTCCCCTTTCTTCTCTTCCACGGCATCCAAATTATACGGTGAATCCACATTCACATCTTTCCTCATTTTTTTACTCCCAAAACTAACTATCTTCACTCCCAGCTCCTTTTCGTCCCTCTTAACTTCCTCTTTTCCTTTCACTTCACTTAAAACGGCACCATCTACACCATTAGCATCGATTTTGAAGTTCGTCGGAAGGGACCGGCGAGCTGACGGGAGTCTGGCTTTGGAAGTCGGCCGGACCGGTAAAGCCGGCGGTAAATCTTTAGGTTTATCGACTTCGTCTTGTCGCCGGAGAGATTCCAACATTTCTTCTAGCGAACTTTTCGCCGGAGCCATCGGCGACACCGATAACATCATTTTTTAGAAACAAAAACCCTAAAATCCACCGGAAAAAAAGTGAATTCTTCTTTTAGAAACTCAATGTAGTTTCTTTACTAAACTCGCATTGAAAAAAGTAAAAGACTAAAAAAAGAGATCAAAACAGCATAAATTATGAAGCAAAAGAAACAAAACAGAGAACTGAAACGTTTCGAATTTTGTTCGAAAACTGCGATGGAACTATCATCTGCTAAAATCCCAGAAAGATATAGAAAAATCCAATATTGAAACTCATAGAAATTAAAAAAAAAAGTTTCTTACAAAAGATTAAGGTTGTTAGAAGCAAACATTTAAACACACACACACACACACACACAAGAAAAACTGTTGAAGTTGTTTTGGAGTAACCAATAAGCTTCTTCTTCTTTTCTGCTTAGCTATGGCCTATGGGTTTAATGTCAGACATTTAAAAATATATACATAATTAAATAAAAAAATATTTTTTGAAATAAAATAAATAGAAAGTTTGGATCTGAGCAAAGAGAGGGCTTTTTAGGGAAATATATTTAAGATTTGTTAGATTGATTAATATTTTAAAATCTGAAACGAAAGGAAAAAGGAAGGGGTTTTTGGATTAGATCGGGGATTTGTATAAAATCACCGTTATAAGTACTGTTTTTTGAATTTTTATTGAATTGCTTTTATACCCTTTTAGTTGTATGAATTTTTTTTTTAAAAAAATTGAAAAATTAAAACAAATACATATTACAAAAACTAGCTCAATTCCCCGACATGGAACACTTCAAAAATTCCCATCTCATGGCTTCCCCCTTATGCTAGCTTGATTAGTCTGTCAATCTCTTGATTGTTTTTTCCTACAGTATCAGAATCACTCTAATATACGACAGAGCTATCAGTATACACACACCCAGTTCCCAACCAAATGTGTGCAATGAATCAAACAATTTATGTTTTGGTCACTTATTTTTAAAAAATTAAAAATAATCACTAAATTATTTAAAAGTTATTTAAGTTAATAAACGGTTAAACTCATTTTTTAAAAATCCGATTAGCAAGTTTTAAAAATAAATCAGTAAATATATCTTAAATTTAAGTGAGTTTGACGATTAATATCAAATATAGAAAAAAATTATTTTAATAATCAACAGAAAAATAAGTTATATGTAAGACATAGAGTTCAACATCAATATATTTGAATATTAATATTATTTTATAATTGAATTAAATTTAAAAATATTTTTTATTATTCAAATTTGAAATCATGTAAATTCAGCCTACTGGATTGTGCAGACCATTTGACCGGTGAGCAAATGTACCATAAAGAAGACAAGATACAAATGGACAGAACAAAAATTATTTTTCTTCAAATAATAATCAACATGATATTGTAAATTCAACTATGGTAGTCGGTATTTTGTCGTTTCGGTGTTAAATCGACAATCCATTTACTTATGGTTAGTGTAAAAATAATAGTGACGATAAAATTAAATATATAACGAGAGATAAAAAAATTAAACGCACCATATTAAAAGTAAACGCTCTATCCAAATGGATCTTAAATATTGTTCAAATTAAAATTTCAGTATGTTTCAATCGTGTTAATCAATTATTTTAATATTTTAATATTGTTCAAACTTTTATGCCTCTTATCAAGTTTTGGATATTTTGTGGTCAATCTATTTTGGGAAGGTAGTAACTAATGTATAATAATTTTATTTATTTTATTTATAATTTCTTTTAAATAATTTGAATAAAGGGTTCCTAAAAACCAAATATTGATCTAATTTAATTCATGAACATTTTTACCATATTCAATTAATAACGTAAATCAACTTAAACTTCAGACACCAAAATTTTCAAAATTTTATTTTGTCATTCAATCGAAATTTAATTATTTTTAAATAAATTTTTTATAAATATTAAAAATCTTATCACACGCGTATGCGTATGAAAACCACAAATTTAGAACAACAAATGTGTGTTTAAAAATAAGTATAATGAATAATTAAACGTATGATTTGAAACTAATTAATAATAACACATGAAATATGTATTATGTTAAAATGAAAACATTAGATTAAAATTTTGACCATAGTATTGTCATCAATCTTGAATCGATATCGAGTTAACTTATGGCACTAACTAAAATATCAAAATAAAGTCTTAGTTGAGTGAAATTAAAAGTTTTACTAATATAATTGGTTTGATTTTAAATCTCACCATATACATATTATTATTATTATTATTAAATAAAAGACTAAATTATCCTCAACTAATATAATTTATTTTAATTTCAAGAGAATATTTATGTAATTTCCTAATCGAATTGATGATCCGATTGAGAGTGACATAAAACATTAAATAAATAGTATAAGTTTGATCTGAAAGAGAAAACAATTTTGTGGTTTGAGAATTTTCTTTCTTCTTATTTTGATTTTTTAAGTTTAAATTATGAAAACTTATTTTATAATTTAAATTAATTACATTGATGACTACAAATTATAGCATGATTAGGTATTTTTATAAGTCAAAAGTAGGCTAATGAGGCCTTCGGAGGAAGTTCAAATAATTAATAGTGAGAATTTTTTTTTAGGATATTCTTTTGACTTTGTATAAAATAATTTATGTCTTGGGTATAATTTGAATTTTTTTTAATTTATTCTGACATAATTTTTACAATTACTTATAATTTCTTTTCAGCTCATAAATAAGAAGATAATGCGTTTTATTACACTTAAACTCATGTACTCTTGCATAGGTAACAATACTCATGCCAATCGAACTAAGACTCAATCAACTACTCAAGTTAATCATTTAAATGAAAAGGATGAAAATTATATATATTTTTTATGATTATCAATTATAAAATAAGAAAATATATTTTATTTTCTTTTATATAAATTTGATATCTAGGAAATTAGAAATAGTGTTTTCCTAAAAAAATAAAAAATAAAAAATGCCAAAACCACCCATTAATATTTCAAAGTTATTTTATTTTACAAGGGCATACAAGTAATTATGGATTCACCTAAATCCATACAAAATTGCAAATCAAAGATTGGAGGGAGATTAATCATTAACGGCTAACGTGGCCCACTAATCTTGTGACAAAAGCAAAAACAATTAGGAAAGGGATAAAGTTGTAAAAGAAAATTGAATAATAATATTTTATTTTGTTAGAGTTTAATATTGTACAAAATTTTATTATTAATTTTAGATAAATTAAGTGTAACTTTTAATAATATGTTGTTATTTTTTTTTTAAAAAGTAAGTAATCCCACTATGTCTAGGAACAAAATGAATAAAAATAAAATGTTTAAACTCGAGCCTAATTCGCCCGCATTAAAATTTTTATATAAAATAAATTTAAAAATATAATACATTGAATATACTAAAACATTAATATAAATTTTTTCCAACAAATGAAAAAATTTTAAAAATATACTTGAATAACACTAATATATGTGTAACTTAGCAAGCAAATACCTCTGAAATAGTAGTAAAATTAATAATAAAATAATAGTTATATAATATTCAAACAACAATAACAAAATAATAGCAATATAATAGCAAAATGGTAGCAAAACAATAAAAAAAAATAGTGGCAAAAAAGTAGAAAAATAGCAACATCTTTTTTTTTTTTTTTTTTTAAATTCAGGTCAGACCCGAACCAAAAAAATTTACTCGAGGCCCAACCCATTTAAAAAACAAGTCTTATTTTTTTGTCCAAGTCCATTTTTTAAACTTATATTTTTACCTAAATCTTCTCATTTTTCGGATGAGCCAAGTGGCTCGACCCATACCTTTATTATTTATAAATATATTTATTACATAATTTTGATTTACCATAATCAAGTTTTATATCTTAATTGTATTTCATATATTTTATAGTTATATAAATTTAATATATTTATATAATATTTAAAAGCTTTTTATCATAGGAAGATAAAATAAGAAGAGATTGTTGAAGGGTTTAAAGCTTAATTATTTATGAATGGAAGCACTTGAATGAAATAGGTCGTCTCGTGACCAATTTTAAGAAAAAGTTTCATAATTTTGTCCCCCAAAGACAAGTGGAAAAGAAACGAAAAGGATTAAAAAAGCAATTAATCCCGGCGAGATTTTGAACTTTATTGCTTGTTTCTTCCCTTAATTTATGTTCTAAATGGGACCTATTTTTGCAAACATTGGGACCCATTTGATATATCTCACTGTAATTATCATTTCATTTTTTTTAAAAAAAAATAACATTTTTAACATTTCAAAAATGTTTATGACATGAAAATTACCGTATGTGAATCTTGTCTAAATTTATTATGGTTTAAGTCGGATCATATTTCGATTGTCAATTCATTATGTTTTTATAATATTCGAATCCATATTATTTATATTTATAATTGTGTTTTTATTTATAATTGTAATTAGAAGTGCTCATGGATCGGTTCGGATCAATGTATAATATTAATATATTTTATATTTGGCTAAGCTTCAGTTTGACCTGAAATATAGGTTTAAAATTTTACCAAAATCCGTTCATATTTACAAAAATTAATCTAAGCCTATTTTAGGCCCGACCATAATATTTTTAAATTTATATTCTATTATTTAATATTTAATAATTATATATATTTTATTTATTGAAAGTTTTATATACTAATCTTAACATTATTTTAATGTTTATATTAGAGTATTATAATATATTTAGTATAAGTTTTTTAACGTGTTCTAAATTACATAATATAAAAATATATAATATAAAATATTATAAATTGAAAACGAGTCAAGCTGTGTTCAGGCCTAAAATATTCAAGCTCAAGCCCAACTCATATTTTAAACGGACCTAATTTTTTTGCCAAACCGGCCTAAAATTTTTATTTATACATTCTCAAATTTCAGACAAACCTTTGAGCCATGAATAAGTCTAAGTGTAATATATTTTATATTTATTTTTATTATTGATGTGAAAAAGGAAGCATGCAGTGTAAAGTTGATTATTATTCTAAATTTTGTAAAAGTTGTTGGGATTAAATGTTATTATTTGCCCTTTATTGAAGCATCAATTCAATGATTATTGCATGTTGTTTTATTAAAAAAACCTTAATTAATTTTGTGAAACCTAATGTAATTGCAATAATTTGTATTGTAGGTAGAAGAAAAATAAAGAAAATTAAAATACTGTTTTGATTCATTATAATGAACAAATTGGGTGATTTGAACATAGAAATGATTGCAATTACAATATAATTTGACAAACTTTTCTTTTCTCAAAATAATCCCTTCAATCCTATTAATATCCAAGCTTAAGTGTCCCTAGAAAATCATCTAAAAGTCTTCTCCTTGGTTGGACAACTTTTAATGTGGGTTACAAATAATTAATAACTCAAATTAATTCATTATTATTAATAATGAGAGAGGGCCATTCATTACATTATAATAAAGTGGAAGATGAAACGAGTAAACCGATGGATATGATGGATAGAAGGATAAGTTTCAAATTAGACACTTTGAGATATAAATATCAACAAACTCAATTAATAACTCTAATCAACTCTCCATGAAATAATCTTTGGCAAATTGAAGGGTGAAGAATGAATTCCCACTACTCCTTGAAGAAAATCGAGAAGAAAACTATTTCTAAAAAGAAACTAAATCTCAGAGTTGAAAACTTTATTAATGAAAATAGTTGTGTTATTAATGAACAATGAAGAAGCCTTTATATAAACTAGCTAAGTACATCCAAATAAAACTCTAAAGTATACTAAAACTCTAATTAATCTAAATAAGAATAGTTTTAAACTAAACTTTCTTGTTTGACTAAGAAATATAAAACTCCTAAACAACTTAAAATACTTAAAACAGTTTCCAAAATTTGGAATAAATAAATAATAAAACCTAATAAATACAATATTGAGTTCATATATAATAAAAATTAACCCTAAAAACTGGACTTAATATGATTTAAACTTGGATTAAAAGCACGAAACTTGTAATTTTCATAATAATCCCATCCACGAATTATATTTGAGTAGTCTTCACTAATATGGTCATAATTGGAGTTCTCGAACTAGAAATCGAGTTATTCAAAGTGAGTTTCAAAGTTAAGAGATAGATCTTCAAATGTTATGCAGACATTTAAGCCCATAAAGGATTGGATCCTATCCAAAATTTGTCGCAAGTTAACCAATCTTTTCTGACAGCTTGGTTGAATTTACTTTAATAAATTTCACTCATTCTGTGTATGTATCATTCCTCTTCGAAAAGATTCATCCTCACATATTGTCTTTGATTGAATCTTGGTTTGATTTGCTTGGCATTTGACCTTGTTGTTGGGCCTTGAGGCAATGTAAACTCATCACATCCATGGGTCAAAATTGGGCCTCACTTTTTGCTTACACAAAGAACTCACCTAGTGATTCTTTGATTCAAGCATGTTTATGTTGTTATTTTTTGTTATTTATATATGTTTTATGTTGTACACATGTTAAAATACTTTCTATAGGCTTTAAGAACATTTGTATAGGAGTGTAGGCTTGTTTAAATTGCATTTTCCTGCACTTTTGCTATAGGGTATCAATATCTATTATGAGGTTTCGATACTTCTATGCCATTTTCTTCATGAGGTAAGGTATCGATACCTAGTTTTTAGGGTTTTTTTTAAGTTCCTACATACGTATATACGATGTATGATCAATTCATATTTGTGCATATGCTTAGGGGGAGTGTCTTAGCTTAAATTTTAAATTAAATTGAAAATACTTTGTATTTTGATAATCTTTATTAAAAATCATTTGACTTTTCAAGAAGATGTGAGGTTTAAAGACAAACTTTTGAATTTCTTGAAATTAAGGCCATAATATCACTTGAACACTTTTGTTTTAATTCTTAAATCTTGTTGAAAATGTTCAAGATAATCGAAAGTACTTTTATCTTATTTTGAACTTTTGATGGTCATTTTATAGAGTATAAAGTTTTAAACTCTTTTCTTAAGCTCTAATTACCATGTTACCTTAAGTTATGTATAAGGTACTTGTACATACTTTAGGAATGGTTTAGTCTTTGGATTTGACTTATGATTAGGGTTAGCATATAGACTTAGAATTAATCTTTAGGACTAGTTTTAGGACTAAAATTAGGATCAACTTTTAGATTCAATTTAGGACTAGCTCTAAGATTTAACTTAGAATTAAGTTTAGAGCTATAACTAAACTTAGAACTAGAATTAGGATTAGACTTAGGTTTAAGACTTAGGATTCCTTTCATATCTTGCTATGAATTAACATATCCTTTAGTTACATTTTCCATGACATATTTTGTACTTTTATTTAAACTTTTACTTGTATTAATATGTCATGATCATCTCCCTCACATTACACTTTTTTTGGTATTCATTTTATGCTTGTATTACTATATCACTGATTGGATACCATTGTCATGCCATATGCTTCATAGAATTTTATGTTCAATATGGTGATAATGTGTGATGCTAAATATGTTTATTGAATGAATTGTTTTTTGTTTAGCTATATGCTTTGTTCATTCAATAAAATATGATTATTTCATATTTTTCTCCTACGTACTTATGTTTTTCATGATTAGTATCATTGTAGTTTTGATAAGGTTTGATATCCAAAAGCATGGTTCTATTTTGATTTTCATACCTTATTCTTCTAATAACAATTGATATCTTAAAAATGGGAGAATGTTTCAAGAATCGCACCTCGTAAGGGGGAGTACTAGAAATAAAAATTGCATATGCTTATATTGAATTACTCTTTGTATAAAATTTTGACCTAGGATGACGCCTTGATCACAATGCTTGATAACAATCGTGCTATAAATTCCACTGCTGTGAAGATGCTACATATTGCAGAAGTCATATACTCAACACACCAACTTTTGGTTCCTTACCTATTTAAACTCAACTTTTAGTTACATCAAAGTATACGAGCCACGCATACATAGTCCATCATCCACTTAGGATCAAGGTATGCCACACTTTGAATGTCATAAGTGAATAAATCCATAAATGAATTCAAGATCTATTCTTCTTCGGTCCAGTCCGATGTACTATCAGTCGCATCTATGTGTTTATCTTTTGGGAGTCATCCATTCCGATGCCCAAGATAAAGCATCTCCCCAATTGGACTTGATAAACAAGATATTAGTTTTTCAAAAGGTTGTTCATTTCTAATTAGGCTAAGGACATGTTTAGGTTCGTCTACTAATATAATTTGTCTTTCCGTATTATGATCAAACCATGTAATACCACTTAGTATTAGTTTAAACATTAGACAACCAGCGAGTCAATATTTTCTTCTATTTTGCTTTGCATGCAAAAATCATATGAGGACATTATACAAAGTATATTAATGTAATCCATGAATTTTTTTTATTAACTAATTTGTTCAGAAAAAATTACAAGTTTACAAATGAATATACTCTACTCAGAGCACCAGATCCAACAAAAAATCCATTCCTAGAGTGACCTAAACCTCCTCAATTTTATTTTCACAAACAAGTGTTTCCATCAAGAATAGAATATCTAGCTTATTAGAACAAACTGACTCTTTAAAAGTTATAACTACACGAATGTTGCAAAATCCTCAGTAGTTCCAAGCTAAGCAAATTATGGAGCTCAACAAGCCTGCTAAGTAGAACTCGTCGATATAACACTATCGGTAAAAATATCATCATTCAACAAAGAGTAAACACCTCTACTGCTATCCTTTCCATCATTAGTGGAACCAACAAGAACTCACACCCTCTTCTTGTTTTCTTTTATTTGCATTATTACATCCTCATTGTTTGCATAGCCTTTTTGTTTCATTTTGGATATTGAAGTATTTTCTCCAAAGCTCTTATATTTCTCAACATCCATAGAAAATTCCACTCATGTGTTGGCCGATTTAAACTTGTTACTTTCGAAAATGGCCATTTTGTTTTCAATCCTTGTTCCCTGGTCCTTTGTAGGACTCAAACTTTATATTTCCTAAAAATTTGAAGTCGAATGGGGAATTGAGAATCTTGCTAATCTCACCTCCAAGGATTCTTTCTAGCTTGATTTTATGCTCTAACTTCTTCCTTGATTTCTTTTATCCATTCTTGTTGAACTTTCCCTTCTGAGATAGATAGTCAATAGTTTTGGCAATGAGCTTAACCATGACTGACATTTCCACACAGATAACAAACAATTAGAATCCTTTCATAACTGAAAGCCACTTCTAAATAGTCGTTCCCTTGCTTCCTTAGTTTTTTTTCCATTTCATAAGAGGCTCTTGGATATCAAGCCTCACTCTAAATCACATACATATATATTTATCCCATTGATTTCTCTTTTCATGTTCCATAAGATTTCCAAGATTTTTGGCTAGAGATACAATGTCAAAACCCAATGACAATTGACGCATTTGAACCCCAAAATCATCATAATGAACATCAGCATGAAAGGGGTTCTCACCTTGTTTCAATTGATGTACAAGCAACAAGCAGTTATTAAATGATCATGGCCCCGACCAACTTCTTCTTAAGATCAAACTTACGATAAAATTGAATAAGATAGAGATTGTCATTGAGAGCCTTGATATAAACTCCCTCAATCAGATGCCATTTACTCAACAAATTCTTCTCAATTGCTTTTGGATTCACCATCTGCTCCTCCAAGAATGTGCCAACTAGACATAAGTCGTAGTTTATTTCCTCTTCGATTGTGCACTCCTTTATGATAAATAACTTTCTATTATCTTTATCTAACAAAGGTAAATTTTAGAAACCAAATTCCATATTAACTAGAAAGGAATGAAAGACATGAGACACCTTGACTCGACATGACCAATCACATGCACAGACACCAGAGCAAAAGCATATACATTCTAGAGAAAAGGAAAACCCTATTTTATGCATTATCAATGAAGCCGATGCTAACACATCATTAAAAATTAAGTCACACATATTTTATTTAAAAACATTTTAATGACATATCATTACCTTATTCATTGATAGCGCATGAACTTACACATAATCAGTGCATTAAATATAAATACAATAAATTGCAACAATTATTGTTTAGTTCATCAATAGAAAAGAAATTAAATAATGTGTTATAACATTTTTTAATTATACCATTGAAAAATAAAATAAATTATAAAAAGTGTAAAAAGATCATTTATAATTGTAAATATACATTTTCTTTCCTCTATGCTTTTAAGAAATTGAGTTTTAAGTAAGGGTCACTAAATTGACAAACTTTTCGTGACTTTTTTTGTTCAACTTTCGTGATGTTTTTTTTTGAAAAAATTTGCTGACATTATTATTGAAAGGTAATAGTCATCATCTCACATATTTGCAAAAATAAAAGGAATCTTAAAACTATTGGTCACCACAGACGGTGCCATTAAAGCAGAAATAAAACAGACAATTAATGAAAAATAAAATAATAGGAAACCCCTAACTAAAAGAAATGAATCGACATTCTGGCTATCCCTTCTTCCTTTATCTCAACCTGTAGCATTCCTATCAGTCAAAACCCTCGAGACCCATTTCCTTGCTTCTCCATTTTGCTTCATCCGTCTCTTAAAACCAAGGAGCTCATCGGACCTAGTACCTCCTGTCTCATCCGGACTCCCAATACTCCACACCCTCCTCACGCACTGTCATGGACTCCCAATACTCCACACCCTCCTCACGCACTGTCATGGATTCTCAAACTTTCCACCAGTGCTGGAACTTCCTCTATCCAATATTTGGGTTCATCATATCGACGCCTTCTTGGCCATCTCATGCGCTGCTCTGTTCGCCTCTCTGGGTATATGGTTGAAACTCACCGCTCTAAACTTGGGTAATCTGCCCCTGATTTCACTGATAAAATTACTGATTGTAGATCTATCATCCTCTATCAAAGTAACTTTCTTTATAATGGTTAGGGAGTCCCCCTCCACACATATTTCCTGAAAACCCACTTCTTCAGCCAGAACGATCGCTTGAAGACAGGCTCTTGCCTCTGCTGTTACCGGATCCGGAACATGATCCCATGGGTAAGTACATGCAGCCATTACAAGACCTTCACTATTTCTTGCAATCACTCCTGAAACTGATTTATGAGTATTTTGGCTAAAAGAGGCATTGAAATTTAGTTTTATCACATTTTCCACTGGTGCCTTCCATCTCTATGTTTAATCACCACTTGTTTGTTCCAGTGTCCTGTCTAACGCTTTAATTTCAGCATAATACGCTTTAATGAAAGATATTATTTCAATAATTTGACCTTTTGATCCTTCATGGTATATCTTGTTTCGGTTAAACCAAATTGCCCAGAAACTGATTGCTTTAATCTCACATGTTATTCTAGTCTGATTGTTAAACTCTTTGATTAACCAAGTTTTCCATATTGATTCCCTATTGCATGTTGAGTCTGGCACCTCCATACCAAGAAGTATCTGCTGTGAAACCCTGCAATCTCGAAAGAGGTGTTCGACTATTTCCTTCTCTTCCTGGCAGACTGGGCAAATTGTAGTTCTTGTTAACTTGCGCCTGCAGAGGTTATACAATGTAGGCATGTAGCTATTAACAATTTTCCATAGTAGAATACGAATTTTACTAGGAATTGCAAGGCCCCATAACTTTGTAAAAAATGTAGTGCTTTCCTTAGTCTGTAAGCTAGCGTTCTCATTTGTAATGATCCATTTGTAACTGCTCTTTACTGTATAATTCCCCGTATTGTCACCCTTTCAAATGAGGACATCTGGTGGTCTACTATGAACTAGCAAAATTACCAGTATTCACTTCAACTGATCCTCACCAAAAAGGATCCTGATGACATCCTGTTTCCAGGTAAATGTGTCTCTGTCCAATTAGATCTGCAACTTTTGTATAATTGATATCCATCGGCTGACATTGGACTCTACCGTTTTCAGGTCCTAATCAATGTCAAACAACGAAACTTGAGTTCGATTCAACATTCACTACTTAAAACTCAACTCAAGCCCTTCCTATAAAACACTTCGAGCTTCCTAAATGCTCCTCCAGGTAAAAGAAGGGTAAGCTCCTAACTCAGCATGCATAAAGTCACCGTTTGGCAAATACTTTGATTTCATAACGCGGGCAAACAAACTATTAAGTTGCGTTAATAATTTCCAGCCTTGCTTCGCTAAAAGGGACATATTAAAACTTTCAAGATCTTTAAAACCTAACCCACCTTTCGATTTGGACACACACATAGCATGCCATGTACACCAATGAATCCTTTTGTTCGACTTAGAGTTATGCCACCAAAATTTATTCATTATAGCTTCTAACTCTCTACAGACTACAACTGGAAATTTAAAAGATTGCATCGCATAAATTGGAATTGCTTGTAAAATGGCTTTTAGAAATACCTCCTTACCCCCTAACGAGAGTAGCTTCAACCTCCAACTTTGTAACCCTCTCTCAAACCGTTCTTTTATCTCCACAAACGCCTGTTTCTTCCTTCTACCAATCATGGTTAGTAACCCCAAATATTTCTCTGGATTATTTGAAATTCGGACACCCAAAATGGCCCCCACCTGTGCTTTCACCTCTTCGTCCACATTTCTGCTAAAATAAATTAGAGATTTATCAAAATTCACCAATTGTCCAGAAACTTGCTCATAACTCTTAATAATAGTTTTCATATTATTGGCCCCTTCCACTGACGCCTCCCCAAAAAGCATACTGTCATCAGCAAAAAACAAGTGTGATACCTCAACCCTCTCTCTACCCACCTTCATTCATTCCAGCTTTCCTTCCCTTTTGGCCATTTGAATTATCCTCGAAAAACCTTCAGCACAAATAAGAAACAAATACGGACTTAGCGGATCTCCCTATCATAACCCTCTTTGAGGGTGGAATGCTTCACCATTTCTTCCATTCAAAACAACCGAATAAGTCACCATTTTAACACATTTCATGATAAGTGAAATCCAATCCTCACAGAACCCCATACTACTCATCATTCCCTCCAAAAAACTCCATTCAACATGATCATATGCTTTGCTCATGTCTAGCTTCAATGCAAACCCTTTTTTAGAAGCCCCTCTTCTCTTTTTAAAAGAATGGAGAATTTCATAAGCCACAAAAATATTATCAGTAATTTGTCTACCCGAAATAAAATCTCCTTGGGTGTCTTCGATACAAAGATTCAGCACTTTACGAAATCTGTTGACAAGAACTTTTGAGATGATCTTATAAATAACGTTGCATAAACTGATGGGTCTGAACTGTTGTATTTACTTAGGCAAATTAACCTTTGGGATCAAAACTATATTTGTAAAATTTACTTCCTTCATATTCCTCTCTCCTTTTAGCATATCTAAACAGAATTTGGTAATTTTCTCTCCAATAGTATGCCAAAATTTGTGATAAAACATTGCAGGAAAACCATCCATACCTGGCACTTCAAGCGGGCCAATCGATTTAATTGCTAAACCAATTTCTTCCTTTGTAAACTCCGCCATTAGATCCCTATTGTGTCCCTCCGTGATGGTCGGTTGAAACGATGCCAGCAATCCACTGCAATCACTAATCCCTTTAGCCGAGAATAGTTCCTTAAAATAGGCCGTTGCCATTTTTTCCATCTCCTCCGTCTCTATTTTCAGCATGCCAAATTTATCTTCTAGTCCTTTTACTTCGTTTTTTTCTTTTCCTTTGTGAAGCACATTTATGAAAGAAGGCTGTGTTTTTGTCCCCCATTGAAATCCAAGTAGTTCTAGCTCTTTGCTCCTAATAAATTTCCTCCCTATCAGCTTCTAAGTTCAAATCAATTTTAATTTCAGTGATTTCCTCCAACACATCATCAGAAATTTCGCGCCCCCAACTCCCGCAATCTACCATTCAGCTCATTCGTCTGTTGAATTCGAGACTTCCTTTCGTACTTTGCCCAGCCTTGTAAACTCTGTCCCAGCTCCTGTAATTTGACTAACACATCCTGACTACTTGAAAGCCATTTCTCTTTTATATGTTCCTCGCACGTCGGACTAAAACACCAATTAGCATTGAATCTAAATCGCCTCGATTGACTCGAACTATATCTACCCCCATGTGCGTTCGTATTCACCAATAACGGGCAATGATCTGAAAAACTATGTTGCAAGTGATTAACTTCAAAATTTGTAAACATATCCCACCACTTTGAATTTGCCACCCCTCTATCCAACCTCTCCTTGATGTTATTACCTGTAAGTCTACCCCTTTCCCAAGTGTACCATTGACCTGAAAAACCCAAGCCGGCCAAATCACAGTCTTCTAGTACTCTCCTTCCATTTGTCTTTCTGCTCTCATTCGTCCACCCTGTTTTTCAAAAGAAAACAAAATTTCGTTGAAGTCCCCTACTACTAGCCATGGCAGATTACTAACACGCTGTAAAAATCTTAATAACTCCCACGATTCCCTTCTGTTTTGTTCAACAGGCTCTCCATAAAAACCTGTCAATCTCCACTGTCCCACTCCATTTTCCTCTTCCACTTCCACATCAATATGAGATCTGGAGTAGCTTTTTAAGCTTAAATTAATTCCTTCTTTCCAACCTAAAGATAAACCCGCTTGAACCTATCGCGTTAACATCGATACCATTCATAAAACCACATTGCCTTCTAATTGATTCCATTCTCCTACCTGTAACTTTTGTCTCCATTAGAAACAAAATTTGAGGCTGAACATGTCTCAATTTATTCTTGAGACGTCTCACAGTTCGTGATTGCCCCAAACCACTAACATTCCAACTTAGAATTTTCATTGCCTCCGATCAGCCAACTGTACATTGGCCGTCGATATCTGTGTTTGGTATTCAACCATCCCCCTTATCTCCCTAGCTCGTCCCTCCTCTGAAATAATTTTCTGTCTCTTTTTTCCATCTATAAGATCAATTGGTAAATCTTCCATCTCATCCCTATTTTCTGCTTCCGTCCGTTGAATCTCTAAAGAATTTTCTCCCCTCAATTTCTGGGAATGCCTCACAATTCGGCCCATAGTTTCCATTCCCCCACCTTGAACCTTCTTAATCGTAACCTCCCTCCCACTGTTTCTTTCATCCGTTTCCCCATCAACTTCCATATTCCTCCCATGATTCAATTCACTTTCCTCCCGAAGCCATTTACTTATTACCTGTCCACCTCTTTTAGGAACAACCCTTGACGATAGATCCCAACCAAATTCTACTTGTTGATTACTTAACGCCAATCTGACGGGATAGAAACTTTCACTATGCCCAAGACGACCACACAGGAAGTAAAACAGTGATAGTCGTTCATATTGAAATTGAACATAAATCTATTTTGGGTGACACAGATCCTCTTCTTCCTTTTCAAAGGATGTCTAACATCAATTATTACACGAATTTGCATGTATTGCACATTACTTTAGAGACCATCGCAGCATCATACTCTTCAAATCGACCAACAAAATCACCCATCTGTTTTCCCAGACCTTCTGTAAAGAAACCAACCGGTATATTGTGGATTTGTACCCAGAATATAGCCTTCCATAATGGAACTGAAAGAGGCTCCTCGTCACCTACTAGTCTGTGAAAAATAATTAAGTGCCTATTGAATGACCAAGGCATGCCATCTATTACTCGTTTGAGATCTATCTCGCTATAAAATCTGAATAAAATTCTCTTGTTCTCCAACTCTGTAATCGTTACTCCCCTCAGTGGATGCCATAAATCTGCTAATGTGTTTTTTAAAGCCGAAAAATTCACCACGCTCTCTGTAAGTACTCTTCCCACCAAACAAAACTCTTGTAAGTGACTGGTATTATCGCCTATAATCACCATAGGCTCTTCTTCCTCATCCATGATATTCAACCTTGCCAGTTCTGCATCTATTATGTTAAAATCATCCATACCCTCCCCTGTATGAAAATTTCGCAGCGCTGCCACTCACAGAAAAGACAAGAAACTGCAAGTACGTATTTGGACTCAGGCCCAAATCTCCCTTTCGTGCTAAGCAGCAGACAAAAAACCCTAAAACCTAACTCATGCTAAACAGCAGACTTAATGTAGATACAATTTTTTTTTTGTTTTTTTAAGGTTAACTTTCGTGATGTTTTAAGTGCTACTAGATTGACAAACTTTTGGTGACGTGAGAATTTTTACTTTTAGTGGCGTTAAAAAGTGTCACAAGAAGAGCACATTTTGTGATGTTATAAAGCGTCATGAAATTTGTTTTTTTAAATTTTTTTTTCACTTTTAGCGACATTAAAAAGTGTCACAAAAAGAGCACATTTTGTGATGTTTTAAACGTCACGAAATTTTTTTCGTTACCTTTCGTGCGTGATGTTTTCTTACGTTTCGTTGAAAGCATCACAGAAGCTCAAAAACTATTTTTTTGTGAGGCTTTTGTGTTGTTATATGATGTCTTCAAAATGTCACGAAAAATCATTTTTAATGTAGTGGAATCTCATTAAATAAAGCAAAAAAAAAAAAAATCCTACCTGAACAAGAAAAAACAGCCTTTAATAGACGTGTTCATTGGTCAAGCACTCATCCAACTCCAACCTTGGATAGGATATGTTTGACCTTGAACTGACTAGATTCTGCTAGAATTCAAATTAAATAATAAAAATATAAAAAAAATTGTTAATATTTTATAATTTACTTAACCGAGCCATAGAGGCAAGTTTGGCCAAGTCAAATTCAATTCTAGACAACAATATTTTGAAATTGGACCATGATCTAATACATGAATAGGATTATTTTCTACGGAATTTTATGATAAAAAGATTCAATTTTAATCTCGATGTCATTTTTGTCATTGCTCGCTAGAAGGGAAGTAATCTAATTGAGTCAATGTCAAACAACAAGAAACTTGAGTTCGATTCAACATTCACTACTTAAAACTCAACTCAAGTTTAGTCAATACTGTTATAAAAGTTTAAGCTTAACTCAAAGTAAAACAGAATTATTTGACCTCAATTCGATTAAGCTCATCTACATGATTTACGTATTCAAGTTTGAACTCATTTCATGTACAAATGTTATATTTAAATAACCAAAAATAGGGTTTGGGAGGTTTTAAGTGAATATATATCAAAGGATAAAAATTCATTTAGGCTCATGAGTTGTTTGAATCATGTATTAAGATACTCGAACATAACTTGTACTATAGCTAAAGCTACTCGATCTTGACTTAACAACGATCAAATTGAATTTGAACTCTTTTTGAATAGAAATCGAGTAGCTTAGAAACACAAGCATCCCATTTACACCCCTTATAAAAGTAAGGGAAGATTTGAATGGATGGAAGTACACTGTGTAGAACATGGAGTTGGCCCGGAGATTGGTGGGTGGTATTGGAATACCAAGAATGATTATCGGCATACCTAACCCGGGGGATTGAGAAATATTATCAAATAGTTGCAGCCAAAAAGAAAATTCCCAGAAGCTCAGTTGTCTCGGTGTGTTTGTACATATAATTATGTCTGATAAATGACAGTTGAAGTAATTGTAGCTGTTTCAAGTACAGCAATGATTTTGTCCAACTACAAAAGTATCTTCTGGTTTGGCCATTTACTAACAAGCACCATTGAAAATCAGGTACATGCATGTGAGGGGAAAAAAATAAGAAGTAAATGATGAATTTTCATGGGACAAATATTGTTATTTTATTTAAGCATACATAATTGTAAATTTAGTTAATCATATTTATTTTATCATTTTTGCTTTAATTTTTTAATTTTTTAATTATACATGAATCATCATATGAATTGTCACATCAGTACTGTTAAAATTTTAATAGTTCGGACAACTTTTCGTCCAATAAAAAGCAAATTGACTAAAATTTAAAGGCTAGAGACTAAAGTGATCCCAGAAAAGAAAATTTTTATTTATAATATTCGAACGCAATTCTTTAGTTGTTTATATTTGAAATAATGTAAGGTTTAGAGTGATCAATAAGGTTTTGGTAGTGTTAACAAAGGTTAAAACATTGGGACTCTAAACGAAGATTCTCCTTTAGATTTATTATGAGTTTAAGTCCCGTTATATATGAACTTTGTTCCGAGTTATTTTAATTTTCAATTCAAGCATATTTTGTATTAAATTTATTCTAGTTATAATTGCTGAAATATATATTATTTATAATTTTAATGTAGTTAATTGTAATTTGTTAACTAAAAAAAAAATAAAAGATTTAAAGTGATTTTGGATTCAAATGTGGTGTAGGCCTAGGGTTAATTTTAAAACCTTCAAAGTTGGTCCTACATATGTTATCTATGCTTTCAAGAACACTAATCCAAACCATGCTTATCCTAATTGGTATTGTAATAAAAGATGCTTTCATTACCACAAACCATAAATATTAGTTAATAGTGTGGGGTCAATCATTAATAATTGTATTTTCATCTCGTCATTGTCAAATCAAACTTTGGTAAATCGATTAGTCATTGTCAAAGGTTCGCAAGAGATCTCATTGTATTCACGATACATGAAGAACAGGTTTTAAATGACCTATTCTTTTTTCCATCATCTGAGAGTTTAATATTGTTTTCACTATTACATTGGTGTATCTTGATAAAGTTCCCCGATAATGATTCCTGATAGATCTAGCAACACACTTGCCTTGATAAATTTTGCAAATATGCAAGAACATAACCAAAATCAAAAACGAAAAGAAACTAAATTAGAACTATTAGTGTTTTCCGAGAAAACAAAATGGTTTTAAATTAAAACTAAACTAATATAAACTAAAAACTACAATCATCAATTTTTTTTTGGTAAATTACAAGAGGAGGATAAAACCCTAACAGCAACGCGACTAGAACGACTCAAATCTAAACCACACCTAGACGGTGAACACTTTGACAATAAAACCAACACACAGGGTTCACAATCAATTTTTATCAACTTTCATTCAATGATGCTCTATGGATTTCTTACACCATGTGAACTACCCTAAGAGTTTTTGGAAGATGCAAAGAGGGTGATAGAAAAATTAGAAAGGGAATGGGAGAGAAAGTGGCATTATTGTTTCTGAGTGCACTTGATTTAGGCAATATTCGTTGAGCTTTTGGATTAGGTTTATTATTGCTGAAAAGGAGGAATGGATAAATTGAAAGCAGGTGTTTTCAGACAAGACAACGAGACAGGTTTAAATTGAAAAGGAGGTGTTTGCTGAAAAGGAGGAATGGATAAATTGAAAGCATGTTAGTAGGTTCCATTTGGTGCATGAAAGTGAAAGTTTAATCAAACCTAAAATCAGTATGGCATCCATGGAAATTGGAAAACGACCCACCTGCTTAATGTTCGCATTTTGTCACTTTCTATTTGAGTTCATCATAAAAACAAATCGATAATTTAAATAAGGTTAACTCGGATGTGAAAATGATATAAATTATAAATGAAATTTAAACAAGTATTTCAAAGTGATTTAAATCAAAGGTGACGTAATTTGAAAAGTCTTACTTGCAAACATAAATGACTCGAATAAGAAATTACTTAAATTTGAATCTAACTCGACCTCAATTAATCCAATCTAAAACTAATCTGCTCAATAAATTTGGTTAATAGCTTTGGGGCAAAAAAACTAATAGCTTTGGGGCACTTTGAGCATAGCTTAATTCTTCACCTTTAGACCCTTGGATTATAACAAGAAGCGTTAAATCAATATTTGAGGTTTGAATTTACTAATTATTTTTATATTGAGATATGAATTTTTTTTTTATCTAAGTTAGGTTTTGAATTTGACAACTGTTCTCACATTGAGGCTTGAATTAGGTGATTGTTCTCACGCTAGGGCTTGAATTTTTTTTGTCCAAGTTAGTCCCTAAACTTGACAATTATTTCTCACATTGGGGCCTGAACTTTAGGGTTTTAAGGAAATATCGGTATTAACTTGGACAAAAAAAATCAAGCTAAATAGTTACCAATTTCAGGCCCCCAAAAGTGATTTAGCCTTAATCGGAACAATTGCCTATTTGCTCTATAAATAGTAGATTATGACAAACTTATGATGCAGGTGAAAAAAGATTATATAAAAATCATAAAAATGATGTAAGAAATAAATGTGATTTTGGTTAAAATGATAGAGCTGAGATAACGGAAACTATAATATTTTGGGCTCAAATGTTATCATGCGTATATTTTTCTAGAGTTTGTATAAAAATATAAGAAGACAAAATACCTAAAATAATAGATTTTGATAATTTCATAGATAGTCTTAATTGACAGGTTACACAAACTCAATCAAATTCTTAAATACTAAACTAGATTATTACACTACCATGATGTTCGTCAATTTTTTTTGGAACAAATATATTTATAAAATAATTAGATAAAATAAATTAAATTTTAGTTGAATTGATAAAGTTGAAATGTTAAAATTACGAGATGTTTGGTTCAAATCCTATTGTGTTATTTTTCTAAATTTTATATAACTTGCATAACATATTTATTATTTTATAAAATGATTTGATTAAATATTTAGTACGTTGATACTAGTGTTTAAAAAGAACCAATAAAGAGAAGATGGTGATGACAAAGAGGTTGGTTCACTTGTTATACGCGAATAGCCAGAGTAAAGCTGAGTAAGAAGGAAGTTGGAGGGGAAAAGGCGATAATGAGAGGAGACAATAGAGTGCTAAGGCTTAAGGGAGTAAAACGGGAGAAATATTAATCTATCATGTGTTGGGGTATATATAGAGGAAAGGCCCCATGCATAATAGTATCATGTCGCTGACAATAAAGATGGTGACCCGCCTATCAGGTCGATCAAGTGGTAAGTCCACTATATGTCTGTCGTTAAGCCTTAATTATTCTTTCTTAAAGATAAGAACGTACCACTAATAACGGATGACATGATAGCCAAGGATGGATGGCCTTTTTATGGGCAGTATAAAACATGGGGGTGGCTAATCTTTGGGTGACCAATTGGATGGTGATATGTGGGTACATGTTAGACCACTTCTTGTACTGCCAGTCTTATGAGTGCCTTTTGAATCGGGATAGAGGTGTGACATTATATTATGTTAAATGAGTTAGACAGCAATTGATGGATGCTCAACCAATCACCTAACATAGGGTATAGATAATAATAGAGTCGATGTGTAATAACTAGAGACTTCTTTACAAAGTAGGACAAGAAGCATCCTATTGCATTCAAAGTGCCGTCCAATCATAACATTACTCTTCACGCTACTCATATACAACCCGATTGTATGTTTGATGGAATGAATTAAGCGAGCTCCACATTTTTTTTCCTTTCAAAAAAAAAAAAAAAGTCCAAAAAGTCAAAATTTGAATTTTGATATTTTAATTTAATATAAATTTTTAAAGTCCACATGTCAATCAAATGTTTAAAGGTGTTTTTTAAATAAAAAAATCAAACTAAATCTAATAAAAAATTTACATATCAAATGAATGCTAAAAGATGTTTTCTGAAAACATATATCAACACATTAAGGACTAGCTAATAACATATTACAAGAGTAAGAGGACCAAATTATTCCAATTCCATTACAGGGATTAAATCCAAGTTCTAGCATAATAGAGGGACCAAAAACATAATTTCACTAATGTGCTACCATCTCTAAACCGTGCAAAAAGTGAGGGTAAAAAAAAGGACATAATAATGTTGTTAAAAGAAACCATGTTTTGAGCAAAGACTGATTTAATCCAATTCAACCTAAACTATCTTTTATTAAAGTATTGGCATATAAATCTACTCATACATCACTCAAATATGAAAAGAAAAACAAAAATAACTGAAACTGCATCTACACATAGTTTACAATCAAATCTCCTGTAAAAACCCTCCAAAGCTCTAAATTCCTGTGAAAATAACTTTTTGGGTATAGTAATTATGACAATGCCATTCATCATCAGAAACCAGACCTGGATCAGTGTTTTGTGAACATCCCTTGCGTCAATGATGAAAAATCGTAATCCTTACCTGTTTGCGAAGGATTCGAGGACGGAGCTGGGGAAGCTGATTGAGGCTTGCTTGCTCCGGTCGTCGCAACACCATTTGATGGGGCAACTTGCCCCAATCCATAAAAGCTACAAGAAGTGACATAACCAGTACTTTAGGAGAATGGAGCAACTTATGACTTAAAGGAGACAAACTCGTGACAAGGCCGACGATATTAAAGGAGACAACTGAGAACAAAGAGATTAAATATGTACCTGGATGATGGATATGCAGATGAGTTCGCCATTTGTGTCTGTCCCATATTCATAGCCTAATGCAATGAAAAAGAAGTGCACCAGATGAGAAACTTGTTAGATATACTTGTTTTAAAGCAATTGCAACTACGTGATGGAGTCTACCTGAATAAGTTTCTGCAGATCAGCCTGCCCAGCGCCGGGCATCATCATTCCAGGGAATTGGTAGCCAATGTTTGGCCAAGCTTGAGAGGGTATGTTTGTGCCGTTAGATGGAGGCTGTTGAGCATTTCCAGGAGCAGATTTAGCTGCAGCAGCCATGAGAAGGGACTGTTGTTGTGCTAGCATAGCTAGTTGTTGTTGATGCATAGCGAAAGGTGACACCATATTGGACTGTAATTGATTGAAACCATCACATCAACAATATTATACCCAACAAAGAAAAAAAAGGATCAGAGATAAACGCAAAGTCATGCTTATCAATTAGCTCCAACCCAAAAATGATCAATTAATATAAGTTCTACACCAAGGACTCCTAAGACCCAAGTAAATGCTGTTGAAGATATACCTTTTCAAAGAGGCTCATAATATCATTTTTAACATCTTTTTGAGGCTTCTCTGGGACTTGGTTGGTTGTTAATGGAGGTAAATCACTAAATAAATCCTCCATTCCACTAGTAGACTTGGTATTACTTTCAGCAGGTTTCGGTGGATTGGGTTTGTCAGTTGTGGAGGCCCCTCCAGCAGCTACAGAATAGCATGTGTCAAAATCAAAAGAAATTATAAAATGCTCTAACCATTTCTCAGGAGGCTAGTACTAGGTATAAATACCATTAACAAGATGATAATGAAAAAAGTGTCAATGAACAAAAGTTATTGAGAAATGTCAGGTCATACACTGGAAGCCTGCCCAATCATCAGTAGAAGTTGCCTCAGAACCATTCTCACTTGGACCATCATCCAAGGACAGCATGTTGAAAAGGTCTGTAGCATAATCGACTTTAGGAGCGATGGCTACGGGAGCAGTCTCTACAGCTGGCTTTGTTGCCTCAGCTGGCGCAACAACTGGTTCAGGCTTCTGTACGGGTGTAACCTATTCAATCAACACATTATGTGATATGAACATTTAAATAATAATAATAAATAAGAGTGGTAAACTACTGGAATAGAATCCTATACACTAGTAAGCAAGAAAGTAAGTTAAACCATGGACAAAACAGATTGAAGACTTTAGTTCAAATTGATACTATTTATTTGCTACTTTAGCAAGTGATAAACTTTCTTTCCATATGGCATTTGTCTCATGCTTCTTCATTCTAATTCTAATAACTCTAGGTTATCCATGTAAATGCATTAAGAGAAAAGCGAATGATTGATTTTCTAGAAAGAATTAGAAACAAAAGCACATAAATAAAGAACTTAGTACCTGATCAGGTCCCTTAGGAGGAACAGGAAGACTAACTCTTGTTGCAGGAAGATTATCTTTCTGACCAAGTGCTTGTTTGTTCCTCCATTCCTCAAATGAATTCTCGGAATTACTAATGTGCCCATTACCACTTGTTTCAGTAGGTCTCTGCCAATGTGAGGGAGCCCTTTCGTCCAACCGTCTAGGAGGTGATTTGGATTTTTCATCTCTAGGAACCCATCGTTTTTCCTCATACCTACAATATACAACAACAACTAATATAATACAAAAAAAAAAAAAAAAAAACTTCACTTAAGCTAAAATAGGTTAATGGTGGATACAGAAAACTCTATGATACATACTTTGCACGGATGAAGTTCTCAATTCCAACTCTATCATAATTAGGGGGTAACTCAGCTTCCCAGTAACTGTTTGCCTTTTCATTCCCCATTGCTGCATGATAAACATTAATCATTGTCATAATTTGTAGGCTCTTATCATCTTATCATTAAAACCATCACCAATCATAATAATGCAAATTCAGGACCTAACAAATAACTTACATTGAATAAAAGCAACCTGCTCAGGAAGCCATGTGTCTAGTGTAGCAGATCGAACCTGGAGCAAGAGCCAGTAAGATGCAGGTATACAATCGGGAAAGATAAACTGGGTTTCACTAATTATAAAACCAAAATTTAATAACCAGTAATATAGAAAAAGAAACATGCTCAAGCACTATAAGGTAAAAGGTTTTTTTAGGATCACAGTTAGCATCGGAGACAATTGGATGACCGTAGGATCACCTACATATTGAGGAGGAAAAAGAAAGATGAAATCTTAGGTAGCACAAAACAAGAGCAATCCCAACATCTGAGTGAGCCAAATCCATACCCATAATGGGAAAAAGGTTTAGAATGAGTCTATCATGAAAATATGTGAATGAAGTACAACAGTTGTGACAGCAGCAGCAGCAACTCGATGAACTTCCTCAAACAGGAAGAAATTAAAGTATATATTCTAGAGATAAGAAAAGCACCTTCGATATGTGTACCCCGAGACTTCTGTGGATCCCAGAACATTGCATGCATATAAAGATACCTAAATTCACACTTGCCCATCTCGGACCTCTGAAGAGAAAGGAAGCAATTGTTAGCACTATGATAAGAATGATGTTATCATTAATCCAATGACAGAATCTACAACAATTTAAATTGTATTGAAACAATTTATATATTAGTTTTTGCTATTATGATATCCACATCATCTCTCTAGATTTTCTCGATACATACTTGGCTTTGCAGTCGGCGCATTCCCTATTCTCCGGCAATTTAAGAAGACCTTCAATAATCTGCATGTGAAGAAGTAAAAAAATAAGAACTTTATCAGACTGGCGGAATATCAAAATCAACAAAATTACAAACATGAACAAGAATCATTAATTAGATGAACCTATTATATCAAATAGATTAACATACAAGCACAATAACCTAAAGTTCCAGGCAAGAATTATACGTTTACAATAGAAAATGGAGGAAATTAACACCCTCGACCACCTAAAGCATATGCTCTGATGCCACATGGGAAGATTGCGTAAATTTGTTCCTATGGTCCAAAAATCAACCTTTCAAAAATTCTCAAATATATGAACAAATAAATCATAATCGCCAAACTTGACAAAGATCTTAAAAAAGGAAAGGCATAATTAGGCAATAGAACTTGAAACTCATAGAGAAAACTAATTGAGGAAAACTGAGTTTAGTTCTCCGAAATAGTAAGAAGCTATTTAAAATCTAATTTTTAGCTGATGAAATTCTATTAATCTTGATGAAATCTACCGGCTCGATCTATCTGAACCGATCTTAATATAATAACAATTTTACATTAAAAACCATTTATTCATATGGAAAGATTCCTAAAACGAGTTCATATTCGCTATTCGACATTCGATTCGATCAAATCGTTTAACAAAAGCTGAAATTTAAATCAAACAACCAAAAAACGAAGAGAAATTTCAAAAAAAAAAAGTGAAAAGCAGCAAAAATTGATATAATAAACACAGATCAAATAAAAAAAAGTTGAAAACACGAGGGAGCTACTAGGAATTACGATAAAACAAGGTCAAAATGGTGAATTTTGAAGAATAACCTTTCGGTGTCTGGCGTTGAGCTCCTTGGTAACGCTGGCCTTCTCGTTCATGTTTAAGAAATGAAAAGGAATCTATGGCGAGCGAGAGAGAGAGAGATCGGAGCTGATACCGAAGACGACGAGAACAACGCCGGCGACGACGCCGACGAGGAAGAAGAAGAAGAAAGGGTAATTTCAAAAGAAAGCCAAGGTCAATTCGGTCTTTTCGTCGCCTCTCTTTCTCTCTTCTTTCCCTCTCCTTATGTTCTCTTCTCTCTCTCTCTCTCTGATTTGATTTTTATGCCACTAAAGTGGAAAATATGAGAAAAATAAATAAATGAACAAATAATCATCTCGCCCTATTCTAATTTTATTAGAAAAATAATAAATTATTCCATATTTTTCAAAAAAATATTTTTAAAATAATTATGTATAATAAAAATCTGATTTAATGAGTTAAAATCATAAATGAAATTATTGGTTTTATTTAATAATAACAATATATTCATAAAGAAAAGATTCAAAAACTATTTTATATATCAAAATAAAACAAGTTAAAACCACTTCTCTAAATTAAGTTACGTGGGTCTCCGAATCTCACCATATATTATTGTCTTGTATGAGTTTTAGTTTGATAGTCAATTTTAGTCATAAATAGGAGGATAATATCTTTTAACGCACTTGAACTCACGTCTTCTTACATTTACAATAATGTCCATGCCAATTGAGTTACGATTAAACAATTCTTAATCATGATCCTTTCGGATCGAATCATCCATATAATATACAAAAAGAAACTCTAGATATTTGATATATTTCTCTTTAAATGAGATCTCAATTCCAGTGACAGTTTCATTAGATATCTTACAACCAAAATCCCTCTTTTTTCCGATCCAGTTCCTCCACCATCGTGAACCCCAATCAGATTCAGGCACGATACACTTTTTAGTTATTAAGAGAACCCAAGTACTCTTTTTCGAATCTAGGAAACAACTCTTAGAGATCTTTTTTTCCTTTTGGAAGATACGAGAGAGAAAGAATCAACTTATTGATATTGGAAGACCTAAAAGATTCTTCTAATGTATCATTTTTGGGTCCAATGGAATTCATAAGTATAGGAAGAAACCCTATGAAATAGAGATTTTTTCTTTTGACCCTATCTTGATTGTTAATATGATATATAAGGACCGTTATTACAAATAATACTACACCCTTGATCGTGAAATATCAATTGCTTGTTGAACCCTGTAAATTGCGTGAAAGTAGGAGCCTTAATAATGAGAATTCTTGATCTCTCTCAATTCGGAAATTTAGAATACTTAATCGACATCTCTTTGTAAAACTACCAAATATACATTTTTACATAAATACTTTATATAATTTATTATTTAATTAATTTAAAAATATGTTAAAGGTATTTCTTAGCAAAATCTTATATTATATTAATTTTCCCAAAAGAATAATATTCATTTTGGGAAAAAATTAATAACTGACACTTTAGGTTAAGGTTAGGTTGAGTTGGTACTCATTCTAATTATGAAATATATTAAAATATTATTTTTAATTTTTAAATAATATTTCTCAATTACAATAATGTATTGAAAATAATTTTATAGTGATGAAATAATTTATAACATTAAAATGATACTATGAGAAGATGGATTGAAATTATTAAATAAATAATTTAAAATTATATATTTGGAAGTAAAAAAGGAAGGAGGAGAAGAAGAAGAAGTTGATTCCCAAGTAGATTTGAGAAGAGGTTTTTGAGCTGGCCATATGATATCCAACATTTTAATTTTGTAATTATGCCCTCACACTTAAGAAATCATTAGCCATTGAGTTCTTTTAATCATTAAATTATACATTGTCTTTTCTTCTTCTTTCTCAACAAAAAAATTAGGTTTTAAATTTAAATTTTTTTTTAACAATAGATCATATCTATTTTTTTGAGAATGTCTAAAATTACTTACAACCCATTTTCAACTCATAACTAAGATGATAATGCGCATCGGTGCACTCGAACTAAAGGTGCTCCTGGACCAGGTTAGGCTAGATCTAAACATAATATAAACATACTTTATGTTTGTCCAAGCTCGGCTCAACTTGAAATTTGAATTTAAAATTTTGCCTAAACCCGCTCATATTTGTAAAAGACTAATCCAAGCCCATTTTAGGTCTATTCATATTATTTTTTTATTTTTAAAGATCAACTGGACTTTATAAATAATAAAATCAAATTACAAAATGGTTTAAGCCAACTTGGCTTTAAGTCCATAAAAAAGAAGCGATTACACAATCGACCAAAATATTTAATAATTTTATATATTTTTTATTTATTGAAATTTTTTATAGTTATATCTTAACATTAAAATAGTATTATATATTTAGTATAAGTTTATTTTTAATGTATTCTAAATATTATAATATATAAAAATAATATAATATAAAATATTAAAAACTTAAAATGGATCGGGCCGGAACATTCAAGGCTTGAGCCCAACTTATATTTTAAACGGGCCTATTTTTTTGCCCAAATCTATTTTTCAAGCCTAATATTTTTGTCCAAACCTTCTTAAATTTTGGGTGAGCCTTTGGGCGGGTAGCCCGACCCATGAACAAGTCTAACTCGAATTCACGTCCTCCTACATTCACAAAAATACTCATGGCAATCCATTCTTATAAATAAAAATCTTCTTTTTTGTTGGTTATGTAAGGCCCAATTTTTTCGGGGCCCAAAGCAAATAAAAGGCCCAAAATTACAATCCAAAAACATAGCCAAACAGAACAGAAATGAAAAAGAGAAACCCTAGCAGTGGAATAGCGCCGCAACTATCCCACCTCAGCCAGCACTCGCGCGCAAGTCTCGGCCCTCCCGCGACGTGCACTGATCCACGTCTCCACGTCAGAAGCATGAGCCACCACGCACCTACAAACGGGGCAAACTGATAGTTGCAAATAATAGGCTATAAAGCCGAGATAAAAATCTGTAATAGAGGGGGATTAAGGTTTTTTTTTAGAGAGATAACAAGGAGAATACACACTTGTAAACAGAAGAAAGAAAAGAAATACAGAGAAAAGCAAAGGTTTCCTTTTTTTTCCGTGTGGTTTTTTATTTTTTTTTTCCTTTCTTTCTTTTTTTTCGAATCCTTTTTTGAGGTTTTTCTGTTTTTAAAAAATATCATACTTTTCAAAAAAAAACACTTACTTTTCAGTTTGACCACCGTGAGCAGTGCCGTGACAGCCGTGACGGTGGTGACGGTCGGAGGAGACAGGAAATCGCATGGGGAAAAGAGGGGAGAGCTCTCGAAATTTTTTTCTCAAGCGAAAATGAAATTTTCAAAGATTTTTTCTTTTATCTTTTTTTTTTAAAGCAGCCGTTTGGCTTGGGTCGAGGCCAAACAGCGTCGTTTGGGCCTCGACCATAACCCGACCCGCAGGGGCTAGGATCCGCGTTTTTTGCTTGAGGGCTAATTGCGTTTTAGCCCTCCGCTTTTCTTGGTTTTAAAATCAAGTCTTTTATTATTTACGATTACGCCCCAAAAATTCGCTCGGTTTCAATTAAGTCCTCTGTTGGCGCCCGTTTACTGAGTGGGGTTTATTGCCCTTTTGACCCCTTAGGTTTCTCGCGTGTTGCAATTATTTAATCCTTCTATTTTATTTAAAATTAAGCCCCAAGTTTTCATTTTTAGCTTAATTTAGTCCTTTTTCTTATTTTCTTTTGTTTATTATTTTATTCTTGTCATTTTTGTTATCATTTTTAGTGTTACTATTTATATATATATATTATTATGTTTGATATTTTATTATTCTTGTTTTGTTAATACTATTATTATCTTTTCTTATTATTTATTATTATTATTTATTATTATTATTATTATTATTATTATTATTATTATTATATACATATTATTATGTCTATGATTATATTTATTATTAGTATTACATTTGTTATTATCGATTACCTATCTTGCATATATTACCATTATTATTATTAAAATCGTTTTCTATCTTATTATATTAGTACATCTATTATTATTTTCCCATATAATTATTATTTTATTTCCTTTACTATTACTATTCTTTTTTTTTTTACATTAATGCTAGTATTATTCTATTGGTACTTTTATTACTTTATTATTATTAATATATTGTTATTTTTATTACTATTATTTTATTATTATTATTATTTTAATATTATTACTACTATAGTTTTTTAATTATTTTCATATTATTATTATATTCCTAGGTATTATTATTTTTTCCCTTGTTATTACCGTGGTCACATTTCAAGATTTTATTTTTGTTTTTAAAGAAAATGCATGAAAATGGGCTTTTACGAAGGTAATATTTAGTATTTAAGTCAGAAATCGTGCCCAATCGTCTTTGGGTTTCGATTTTTTGTTAAATCTAGATCACTAAATATCCTTTAAAGCTTAAAAATGTTTCACGAAGGCAATTTTGTGTGTTTGGAAGTTGAAAATCGTGCCCAATCGTCTTTGGGTTTCGATTTTTAGTTCGTCTAGATCACTAAATATCCTTTAAAGATTTTGATCATATTTTTGAAAATAAGGCAATGTTTCGTGTTTGGAAGTTCAAGAAATTCGTGCCCAATCGTGCTGGGTTTCGATTTTCTGTTCATCTAAACAACGAGATATCCTTCACAGATTTTTCTATCATATTTCTTAAATAAGGGCAATATTTCGTGTTTGGAAATCCAAAGAATCGTACCCAATCGTGCTGGGTTTCGGTTTTAGTTTAGCCAAATAGTGAAATACCCTTTTCAAATTGCGCTACATGTATTTTGGAAATTGTAAAATGATCTTGGGATCGAAAGTTTGAAGCATCGTGTCCTATCGTGCTGGACATGATCTCTCAGCTTCTCGGAACAAGAGAGTTTTGATATCCAATCTGAGTCATCCAAACATTTTTCCATACTTTAAAATATTTTCTAATTTTTATATTAAGGACATTAATCAACCAATACGGTACCAATTTTGGGCGTTAGAGGTGCTTACCCTTCCTCGTGCGTAACAAACTCCGAGCTCGTTTTCTTAAAATTAAGTAGACCAAAATGTTTTATAAGTGGCCCAATCACACTTCAAAAGATTGGTGGCGACTCCATTTTGTATTTTAAAATCGGCCCGTTTTCAAACAAAAATGGTTTCGACGACTTGCGACTCCACGAGGAACTTAAGAGAGTCAAGCCAGTAAAATTGGTTGATTAATGTCCTTTTATCAAAAATAAAATTTTTTCGTTTTTGATTGCATGAGTGCGTATACGTCATATATACGCTTTGGTTTGTGAGACATTGAATATTTTTGGCATTCATATTGCATGACCGTTGTGGTCACGTCCTTTAAGTGGGAGCAAGAAACTATGCCTTCGTGAGGTTTTCACCTCCGCATGGGCTAGGGGACCGCTTACGAGATACATCCGTACTTATGGTTCCGTGAGGTTTCACCTCCTCATGGCCATAGAGAAATGTATTCCCACAGAACGAACTCGATCTATATGAGCCTATAATGGGTGAGGATTGAGGAATCTGCTGGTTCAGGTACCCTTTTCTTTCTTTAGTACCAAACCACATATAGTGAACCTTAAGAGCCCACCCTAGGTAGAGCCATGCTAAACCTTAGTGGCTACCGATGTAGTGGTTAGACATTTTTTTTCACTTGCTTTGGTTACTTTTATATGGTACTAACTTGTTTTATTTTGGTCATATTTGCATGTCATTTCATACTTAAAAGGCGTCGATTCCTGTTTTAATTACTAAGTTAGAATACTTGTTATGGGGGACGGATTCCTTGATAAAGTAGAGGATAATGCGGCCGTGCGTATATGGTCAGAGAAGACACAGCTTGAGAAGGGGGATAGCCTAACTAAAGGCTACACATCAGAATTATTGGACTTCACTCGTATCAGTGTGACACAAAATGAGCTACAAGAACTAAGAGATATATGGGCTGGTTGGGACGAAGCAACTAGGCAAGCTGTTCTACACTAATTTTGGTGATCTACCTTACTTGCTCGACATCAGTGGACAAACACTTGTTTGGGCCATGACTCAATATTGGAATCCATTTATAAATTTTTTTACGTTTGGAGAAGTAGACTTGGTGCCTCTGGTGGAGGAATATCTGACTTTGCTTCATCAAAGGGCTCAGTCGACAAAATTTACTTGGTAGCTAATGCACCTTCTTTTGTAAAGAAGGTGATGAGCATCACTGGGATGAGCGACGATGGGTCATAGCACGAATTGGCGAGAAGGGTGAAGGAAATGCATTCATTAGGTAAGCTTAAGGACGATGATGGCACACCAGGATATGAAGAGGAAAGTCGACATTTTGCCTTAAGTATCTATGGTTTGGTAATTTTCCCAAGGCTTTGAGGCATGTAGGCAAAGCGATTGTCGATTTGTTCGATCGTCTTGACAAAGGGGTTACGCCGGTACCAACGATTCTCGTCGAAACATTTAGATCTTTGAGCTCGTACCGGAAAGCAGGTGAGGGAAGATTCATGGGATGCGCACAACTGTTGTTGGGGTGGTTCCATAGCCATTTCTGGAAAGTAGATAGAAATTCTTGTCGGGTCTTTTTTGCGAATTACTCCCCGTTAAAGGAGTTGGCCGCTTGTATAGGAGAGAGGACATATCGAGAAGAATGGATCGCGCTTCTTGAATCTTGAGAAAAGGATGTGGAATGGAGAGCTCCTTGGTTCGTTCTCGACGAAATCCTCTACCGGTGTGGGAGTTATGATTGGGTTCCTCTGTTAGGGATCTGGGGAGCTGTCGGGTATGCTCCTTTGCTCGTGCTAAAGTAATACCAATCAAGACAGTTTATACCGGTAACGCATGGGTTAGCTCGGTTTGAATTCTCGTATAGTGGGAATAATTATAAGAAAAGAGTTAGAAGTTTACGATGCGTGGAAGCAGATTCACCGAATGAAAAGAGTTGCTATAAATCAATGGTAACTCTCGAATATAACACATGGCGGAGTAGGAGAGTGAGCGGTAATATTCCTAAGTGCACGAGTCTTTCTTTCGATCGATAGAGGAATACTGCAAGTGGTCCCTTACGAGTTGGAGATCATGAAGCGGGACTTTGAAAGTAAAAGTTCGAGTTAAGAAAAGGATAGAACAAGCGGAAGGGAAAAAATGGATCGATGTTAGATATTGATATCCAATCGAGAGGTGAGAAGGTGAGGAAAGGAAAAGGAAGGTAGAAGATTTGGATAGCTGAAGACCGATTACAAGAAGTTGCATCTATCGATGAGGATTTCTTTGGTAGGTAAAACCTCGGAACAATGGCGTCAAGAACTTGGGAAGAAGCGGACCAAAGTCGACCGGTGGAAGAAGAGATTTCATGGGGTTCAAGCACAAAAGGATGCCTGAAAAAAGGCGGAGGAGAAAGCCAAAGCGAAAATAAGATGCTAAGGGCTCGAGTAGCGAGAATTAGAGAGGCATTGAGTCAAAGTCACAACTCTACAAAGAAGTTGAAATCAAGCTAGGCAGTTGAAGAATTGAAGGAAAGGTGGTGGAACTCAAAACAATCTGCTACAAAGCAGTGAGCTCGGATCTAGCTGTTAGAGGCGATAACCGGTGAGGAAAGAGCAACTTCAACGATCTCAGAACCAAGTCAGAGAAAGAGATTACCTTATGGGTGAAGGCGTGGTTCGAATCGAGAGGTGGCGATCATCTACAAACCCTAGCGATTCGGTGATGTGTTAAGTATATTTTATGAGTCAAAGTCGGATCGAGGTCGAGAGTTAGCCTCACTTCTTGAGAAAGTTAAAACTTTGGGCATAAAGGCTAGGTCGTATATGTGACTCTTTTTATGTAAAGGATTTTGTCTTTTCAATGAGTATTTTAAAAGAAATTGAATCGAGAATCGACTCTTTTATTTTTGTATTCATTCATTTGTATTACATTTAATGCATTGGCCTTTGCATCACTACATTTGCATAAATATTATAAGACAACCCTATTAACTAGAGGTCATGCTAAAGTTATCCTGGAACACCGCTATTATACTCGAAAAAAGCGAGAGCAATGGATCAAAGGATAGAAAAGTTGGGCGGATGCAAAAGAGATGCAAGACCAAGCTGCGAGCTCGGATGCAAGCGATTAGCCAAGATCCGGCAGGATATGAGGATCAAATCTGGAATCCCAAAGAAGCATGATGAGCCATAACACATTGTTGACCTGGAGGGCACTGAAATGGAAAAAGGCCTATGGTCGAATCTTGGAGAAGATAATAAAGATTTTGCTTGCCCTCTGGGCTGGCCCGACAAGTTCCCAAGTGCAACCACCGAGAGTGTCGGTCAATATCAAGCCTCGGCACCAATCCGGTTGCTCAAACGCTGTAAATTTCCCGTGGGCTCGAGCCCTAACCCAGGGTTAATCTGGTAAAACCAATGGTCCCGGACTTGATGAGGTGGCGAAGGGAGAAAGTAAAAGCAGAACTTCAAAAGAGTTCGAGGATCGATGCAAGTGGTGGAAGAGAAGTTTGAGCATTGGAAAGTCTTGATCACCAATCTGAAGTGGATCTTAGAAGTGAGTCTAGTCCCATTTAGTACTTCCTCCAAAGTTCAAGATGCGAGTTGAAAAGTACAATGGGACTAGGCGCCACGAGGCCCATATTACGATGTTACGTCGGAGAATGACAAGATATGTCAACAATGACCGATTGTTGATCCATTGCTTCGAGATAGTCGATTGAAATTGCGACAAAATGGTACAACCAGTTAAGTTGTACCCAAATCAAATCGTGGAGAGATTTGGCGAGCTTTCATCAAGCATTACGGCCATGTGACCGATATAGCACCTGACGGGATCACATTGCAAAACATGGAGAAAAAGCCAAGTGAAAGCTTGAAGAAATGCGCCCAAAGATGGAGAAAGGTCGCTACGCAGGTCCACCACCATTGCTAGAAAAGGAAATGACCATGCTCTTCATCAATACCACAGAAGGCACCGTTCATTAACCACATGTTGGGAAGCGGGACTAAGAGTTTCATGGACATGGTGATGTCGGCGAGATGATAGAAACGCATGATCAGTGTGGGAAGATAGAGTAGGAGAGAGCACAAGAAGAACCGTGCAAGAAGAAAGGGAAGTGAAGTGGAGAATATAAGCTCGGGTTATCCTAAACCCGTTACTATCACCCAACCGAAAAAGGCTGTGGTAATGGTCGTGAGGCAACCAAGACAAGAGCCAATCTGAGACGAAGGTGAAGATTTCAATTTACTCCTATCTGGGTGATGTATAAGGAGTTATATAAGACTTTATTCGATCGCATGTCGTGTCCTCATTTTACTTGAAGCCGCATGCAACCTTCATATCCTAAGTGGTATGACACAAGCGCTTCGATGTGAGTACCATGCGGATGTAGTAGGTCACTCGATGAAAGCGTACTTCATTCAAAAGACTAGTCGAAGCGACTTATCAAGGCGGGGTCGTAGACTTCAAAGACCCACAGGGAGGAAATTCGTTACCCAGTCATGCGATAATGGGGTAAAGCGATAGTTAAAAAGCAGGGAGGAGGTTCAAGCAGGGAGATTCTTGAGGTCGAACCCGTTGAGAATGGTTTGGAAAGAAATGTAGAAGGTTGGACTAGTTACGCAAGAGAATGTGGCGGTATTGAGATACAAGGAACTCTGTGAGTTCCATGACAAGGAAGGTCATGAAATCCAACAATGTAGCAATTTAGAGCCCTAGTACAAGGGCTAATGGATAATAAAGAGTGGAGTTCTTTGATTTGGTGGAAAGAGAGGATGTATGTTCCACGAAGGAGGTCGTGAGAAGGATCCTTAAAGTCAATCACCCGTGTGATTATCACGCGGCCGAAGTCGGCGAGTAGGGGTGAAGGTGGCACCGAGGTCATAATCGAAAACACGTAATTTCTACTCCTAAGAATGCAGAAGATCGTAATTGAAACTTCGTGACTTTTCCTTATAAAGATGACGGAGGGTACCTTGGAATTACGATTGTACTATAACGATTTTGGGAAAAAGAATTGACCGACATACGAGCCAGTGAGTCCTCTATGGCGAGAAGGGAGCGAGAAGAGCAGGACCACTGGTTAATAAACCGATGAGAGAGATGAGGTTTGGGAGTTCTTGAAGTTTACGAAGCCGAGTGAGTATAGTGTGGTGGAGCAGTTACACAAGCGGTAAACCGCACATCGGTATTGACCTTCTTGCTAAACTCGGAGGACACCGTAGTGCGTTAATGAAAGCATTGATCGGTTATGTTCTTGATGACATTTCGATAAATAAGCTAGACCGTCTTGTAAATAACATGGCGCAAATAATTTCATCTCGTTCGTTGATGATGAAATCTGCGGGGCAAGGATCTACCAAGGCCTTGCACATCACTACCCGATGCAAAGGGTATACTTTGCCGGGGTATTAATTGACAATGGCTCAACCTGAATATTTTGCCCCGTCTACCTTTGGACGGAGTTACTGTAAACGACTCTCATGAAAAGCGTGCCAAAATATAGTGAGAGCATTCGATGGCACCGAGAGAGGTAATGTGGAGGATTGAGATACCCCTCTAATTGGGCGAAATCGTGATGAGGTAGATTTCCTTGTGATGAGCATCAAGCCCTCTTATAATTGCTTATTGGGGGGCCGTGGATCCACTCGGTGGGGTATACCATCGTCGTTGCACCAAAAGTTAAAATTAGTAATGAGGGCGGTTGATAACTATAAATGAGAGGAGGATATCATCGCGTCCGTTACTAGTGATGCACCGTACATAGAGAATGATCACGGAGGCCATAGAGTGCTCCTTCGGTCGTTAGAATTTGTAAATCGACTTTTATAAGTGAAGGAAGCAAGATCCGGTGCTTAAACTCTGCGAAACAGCGAAGATGGGCCTACAGTTGACAATGGGAAAAGGAGCAATGCAGGAGGGACTTGGAAAATATCTCTAGGGTCGGTCAGTGCGGGGTTGGTTGAAAGCGGATCGCTTTGGTCAGGGTATAGACCGGATACGAACAGAGAGAAAGAGGAGCTAGAGAGAGCGAGAAAGGCGAAGGGCACGATTGAATGGTCTTTGAGATTGAGTGGGGTTCAATGACCTTTCCCCATATATCTAATTCATTCGTGTCGGGAGGGATTATTCATTCGGAGACGAGGTCATGAATGAGGAAACAATTGAGGACATGATCGAAGTTTGAACATCAACGCTATATGTCGAAGAAAGTTCGAGGAGAGAAACTTGGCGGGTATTAGCCCTTACAAGCTGGAAGTGTTACGGACAAGCTGAATTGCGGAAGAAATTCTGTAGTTTTAGGAATAAAAGCAGTAATGTTCAAAACACACTTATTGTTTCAAGCCTAGGAACAATAAAATTTTTTGTGAAATAGGCATGTTCACGCATCATTATTTTCAATAAAAGTGCATTTTCTTTCCATTTCGTGTAATAATTCTTCTACTACTTCTACTCCATTCATAATCATAATGCATAAATAAGTCGTCCTTAAATTCATTTTCATTGAATATTCTTTTATACCTACCATAGGTCCCCAGGATATCGGCGTCATGAGTGGCCTGCTATGAACTCGAAATTCCCTTATAGGCGAGACACGTGCCGGAGGATCTCGGGACTTCTGGATGTCGAAGATTATGATTTATCCCCGGTTTGTTAAGGATGGTAGGAGGAGAAGCCGATTCTACCTCATGAAGAGATAATTGAAAATGTGCTTCTAGAGGATGGGAAAGAAGTGAAAATCGGTACACATAACCCATGAAACAAGGCAGGACCTCATTAGACTTCTGCTGGAGTTCAAAGATGTCTTTGCGTGGTCGTATCAAGACATGCTAGGGTTGAGTGCTGATATTGCGGTACACCGTATCCCCATAAAAAGAGAATGCAAGCGGTCCAACGAAGCTTGAAGGATGAGACCGATATCACAGTAAAGATAAGGGAAGAAGTTAAGAAGCAATTTGATCTTTGAGTTCTTCGAGTAGTAAATTACTCGAATGGGTAGCCAACGTGGTGCTGTCCCCAAAAGGATGGAAAAGTCCGAATGTGTGTATGATTCTGGGGACCTAAATAAGGCCGACCGAAAGACAACTTCCACTACCTCACATTGACACTTTAGTGGATAACACAATGGGTTTTCATTTTTCTCCTTCATGGGCGATTTCTCGGGATACAATCAAATAAAGATGCATCCACGAGGACATGGTAAAGACCACCTTCATAACCTTATGGGGACTTTTTGTTACCAAGTGATGCCATTTGGGTTAAAGAATGCAGGAGCAACATACCAAAGGGCTATGGTAACCTTGTTCCATGACATGATGCACAAGGAAATTGAGGTCTATGTCGACGACATGATCGCAAAGTCTCGAACGGAAGGGGAGCATGTGCAAGTATTGAGGAAGCTATTCTTGAGATTGAGAAAATTTCAGCTGAAGCTCAATCCAGCCAAATGTACCTTCGGGGCTCGATCAGGGAAGCTACTGGGTTTCGTAGTCAGTGCAAAAGGAATCGAAGTAGATCCGGATAAAGTCAAGGCCGTACAAAATTACCTCCGCCGCCTCGGAAGGAAGTCAAGGGTTTTCTAGGAGATTGAATTACATCGCTTGGTTTATTTCACAATTGGTGAGAAATGTGATCCAATATTCCGTCTTCTTAAAAGCACAATCCGGGCATTTGGGATGATGAATGTCGGAGGCGTTTGACAAGATTAAACAATATTTGTCCAACACCCGGTGTTAATGCCTCCAATCTGATAGACCCTTGATTTTGTATCGGCGATGTTCGATAACTCAATGGGATGTGTGCTAGGCCAACACGATGAGACGGGGAGGAAAGAAAGGCGATATATTACCTCGAAGAAATTCACCGAGTGTGAAATGAGATACTCGCCAATTGAGAAATTATGTTGTGCATTAGTGCGGACAACTCGGAGGTTGAGGCGATACATGTTGTACCACACGACTTGGTTAATCTCAAAATTGGACCCTCGAAATACATGATGGAGTCGATGGCCCGAATGGAAGAATGGCCCAATGGCAAATTTTGCTCTCTGAGTTCGACATTGTCTATGTGAATCAGAAGGCGGTGAAGGGGAGTGCAATAGCAGATTTCTTAGCCAGCAGGGCGCTAGATGATTATGAGCCCCTTAATTTTGATTTTTCTAATGAAGATCTGATGTTTGTAGCTACAATTGAAGAAGATATCTTAGAGGATCGTCCCTGGAAGATGAACTTTGACGGAGCATCAAATGCCGTGGGTAATGGAATTGGGGCAGTCCTAGTATCCCCAAATGGAGAACACTATCCATTCACTTGCAAGTTGGACTTCGATTGCACAAACAACATGGCAGAATACGAAGCATGTATCATGGGGATCCGAGCAGCTATAGACCACAAAGTTAAGGTGCTAGAGGTATACGGAGACTCTACTCTTGTCATATATCAGCTCAAAAGGGAATAGGAAACAAGAGATCCCAAGCTGATCAGCTATCGAAAGTTAGTTTTGAAACTAATTGAGGAGTTTGATGATATCACATTCTTCTACCTCCCGCGTGATGAAAACCAGATGGCTGATGCTTTGGCCACTCTGGCTTCTATGATCAAAGTGAATGAGCAGGAGGGTATGAAGCCTATCCAAATGAGTATTTACGGGACTCCGACTCATTATTTCAATATTGACGAAGAGGAAGGGAGAGACGATCATCCTTGGTACTATGATATTCTGTAATATGTAAAGATAGTGAAGATCCGATCAATGCGAAAAATGATAAGAAAACATTGAGAAGACTTGCCAGCGACTATGTCCTAGATGGAGAGATCTGTATAAAAAGAGGAAAGATCAAGTGTTGCTCGGATGTGTGGATCTTTGTTGAAGCTAGGAAAATCTGGAGGAGGTCCATGAGGGTGTCATGGAACACATGCCAATGGGTTTACGATGGCGAGCAAATTATGAGATTTGGGTATTCTTGGTCCACGATGGAAGGAGACTGCATCCGTTATGCCAAGAAGTGCCATAAGTGTCAGGTTTATGGAGACAAGATCCATGTGCCTCCTTCACCTCTTCATGTTATGACTTCTCCATGGCCTTTCTCAATGTGGGGCATGGATGTCATTGGGCGATCTCACCGAAAGCTTCTAATGGACATCGTTTCATCTTCGTGGTCATTGATTACTTCACCAAATGGGTAGAGCGACTTCATATGCTAATATCACGAAGGCGGCGATTAGCAAGTTTTTGAAGAAGGAGATCATTTGTAGCTCTTGTATGCGAGAAAGGATCGTGTCGACAATGCACTAAACTTGAACAATAAAGCAATAGCGAAGTCTGCGATCAGTTCAACATTAAGCACCATAACTTCGTCGCCATATCGCTAGAAGATGAATGGAAGCGATTGAGGCGACTAATAAAAATATCAAGAAAATTGTGGGGAAAATGGTTGAGACCTACAAGGATGGCATGAAAAGTTACCGCTTGCCTCTATGCCTATCGAACATCGGTTAGAACCTCTACCGGGCAACTCCTTTCTCGTTGGTTTATGGGATGGAAGCGTTGTTGCCTATTGAAGTTGAGATCCCTTCACTCCGGGTTTTGTCGAGCTAAAGTTGGGCGAAGCGAATGGGTTCAATCTCGATATGATCAATGAATCTAATTAAAGAAAAGAGGCTAAGAGCTATTCGCCATGGTCAATTGTACGAAGCGGATGATGCGAGCTTACAATAAGAAAGTCCGCCCAGAGTATTCCATGAGGAGACTTGGTGTTGAAACAGATTCTCCCTATGCAAAAGGACTTCAGGGGAAAGTGGATGCCTAATTGGGAAGGACCCTACGTTGTAAAGAAGGCCTTTTCTGGAGGAGCTTTGATACTAGCCGAGATGGACGGTAAAAGTCTGCCAAATCCAATTAACGCAGACTCAGTCAAGAAGTACTTCGCTTGAAAGTGGACCAAGATGAAAACGCACAAAGGGGCATCTTGAGTTCAAAAAAAAATCGGAGAGGCCAAAGCGAAAACCCGCAAAGGGCGCTTTGAGACCAAAGGGGCTTTGAGTTGAAAACCCAAAAAAGGGCGGCTCAAAGTATGATCAACTCGTGAGGGGGCATACAGTAATTTCGCTATACTTGCATTAACAATGAGGAGATATGTTACGTCTTGGGGCATCTACAAAGTACCATGGATCTTCTAGACACATGTTGAACTCAGAGAGGTCTTCAAGAAGTACATACAGAAAAGCTTAGACTGTGATATCTGGGGCATCAATACCATTCTTATTCATATTGCACCCTAATGGACTTTGTTTTCCTTGTTCAACCCATTTTTCACGGGTTTTTTCATCCCCAATAAATTTCAGTTTTATTCATTTCTATAGTCTTGTTTCAAGCATTCTTCTTTGAAATAATGATTACTGAACTAATAATACTTTCACAAAAGAAGTTTTATGCACTACACTGAAAGTTTCTAAAAAAATACAAGAATCCAAAACAGGACAATTGTTTAGAACTAACCAGGTTTAAAAGGGCTCAGAGACTTGAGATAAGGATTTAAGCAGTGACGACATCTTCAGATTAGTTGTTAGAAATATCGATGGAGCAGAGAAGACATCGTCGGGGTCACCTTAATAACCAGACAAGCAATAACATGACCCAAATGTTAAAAATGGATCATTCTCATGACATTTGCATCCATTCATAACATTCATGATACATATGGTTAGGAACATCTTTCATGACATCCTAATCATTTGACATATGCATAGCCCATGAAATCACTTCTGGTAGGTTCCTCGAGAGGACAATGTAGCAAGGTTAATGGGAATTCTGAAAGAGTCTGAGATCTTATCTCTCTGGCGGGGGAGTAGAGCGGATCGAAGGCAGATCTTATCTCCACTAAGCGAGTGGAGCGGATCGAAGATTCGACCTTATCTTCACTAAGCGGGAGTAAGCGAATAAGCTAAAGATAGTAGATCCTATCTCCACCGAGCAAGAGTGGGCGGATTGAAGACAACAGATCTTATCTCTACTAAGCGAGTAGAGCGGATCGAAGACAATCGAGTGGGATCTTATCTCTCTTGGCGAGGAGTAGAGCGGATCGAAGACAAGTCTTATCTCCACTAAGCGAGTGGAAGCGGACTAAAGATAGTAGATCCTATCTCCAGCTGGCGAGGAGTGGAGCGGATTGAAGATAACAGATCTTATCTACCAAGCGAGGTAGAGCGGATCGAAGATTTCACCTTATCTCCACTAGCGAGTGGAGCGAGGCTAAAAGATAGTAGATCCTATCTCCACCGGCGAGGAGTGGGCGGATTGAAGATAACAGATCTTATCTCTCTTGGCGAGGTAAAGCGGATCGAAGATTCGACCTTATCTCCACTAATCGAGGTGGAGCGGGCTAAAGATAGTAAATCCTATCTCCACGGCGGGGAGTGGGCGGATTGAAGATAACGGATCTTATCTCTCTGGCGAGGTAGAGCGGATCGAAGATTCCACCTTATCTCCACCGGCGGAGTGGGCGGGCTAAAGATAGTAGATCCTATCTCCACCGGCGAGTGGAGCGGATTGAAGCAGCAGATCTTATCTTTCTTGGCGAGGAGTAGAGCGGATCGAAGAAAATATTATCTCCACTTAACGGTGGGAGCGGACTAAAGACAATAGATCCTATCTCCACCGGCGAGTGGGCGGATTGAAGATGAGATCTTATCTCTCTGGCGGGAGTAGGCGGATCAAAAGAGATCTTATCTCCTTTGGCGAGGAGTGGAGCAGATCGAAGATAGCTAGCCTTATCTCCACCGAGCAGAGTGGTGCAGGCTAAAGATAGCAGATCGAAACGAAATTTCTATACCTTTGGAATGCAGTGGGTGGAATAAAGCCACTTGGAAAAAGGAAGCATCAGGAAGTCAAGATCGAACAAGCTAGGGCAAAATTGGTCCTTTTAAAGTCTTTTCTCTATTCTCGTTGCACGACAATGAGCAAAGAGGGGCAGCTTTGAGGCCCAAAGCAAATAAAAGGCCCAAAATTACAATCCAAAAACATAGCCAAACAGAACAGAAATGAAAAAAGAGAAACCCTAGCAGTGGAATAGCGCCGCAACTATCCCACCTCGTCACCTTTCAGCAGCAAGTCTCGGCCCTCCCATAGCGTGCAGCGATCCACGTCTCCACGTCAGAAGCATGAGCCACCACGTACCTACAAACGGGGCAAATTGATAGTTGCAAATAATAGGCTATAAAGCCGAGATAAAAATCTGTAATAGAGGGGGATTAGGGTTTTTTTTTAGAGAGATAACAAGGAGAATGCACACTTGTAAACAGAAGAAAGAAAAGAAATCTGAGAGAAAAGCAAAGGTTTCCTTTTTTTTTTAGTGTGGTTTTTTCCTTTCTTTCTTTTTTTTGAATCCTTTTTGAGGTTTTTAAAACAAAAATATCATACTTTTCAAAAAAACACTTACTTTTCAGTTTTACCATCAGTGAGCGGTGGTGGCGACAACGTGATGGCGATGGCGGCATCGGAGGAGGCGCGAGAAATCGCATGGGGAAAGGAGAGAGCTCTCGAATTTTTTTTTCTCAAACAGGGGGAAATGAAATTTTCAAAAGATTTTTTTTCTTTTATACTGTTTTTAAAAGCGGTAGTTTTGGCTTTGGGGTCGAGGCCAAAGCAGCGTCGTTTTGGGCCTCGACCATAACCCGACCGTCTGAGGGCTAGGATCTGCAGCGTTTTGCTTGAGGGCTAATTGCATGTTTAGCCCTCCGCTTTTTTGGTTTTAAAATCGGTCTTTTATTATTTGATTACGCCCAAAAATTCACTCGGTTTCAATTAAGTCCTCTGTTGGTATTGCGTTTCTGAGTGGGGTTTATTGCCCTTTGACCCCCTAGGTTTCTCGCGTGTTGCAATTATTTCTAATCCTTCTATTTTATTTAAAATTTGCCCCAAGTTTTCATTTTAGCTTAATTTAGTCCTTTTTCTTATTTTCTTTTGTTTATTATTTTATTCTTCATTTTGTTATCATTTTTAGTGTTACTATTTATATATATATATATATATATTATGTTTGATATTTTATTATTCTTGTTTTGTTAATACTATTATTATCTTTTCTTATTATTTATTATTATTATTATTATTATTATTATTATTATTATATACATATTATTATGTCTATGATTATATTTATTATTAGTATTACATTTGTTATTATCGATTACCTATCTTGCATATATTACCATTATTATTATTAAAATCGTTTTTCTATCTTATTATATATGTAGTACACCTATTATTATTTTCCCATATAATTATTATTTTATTTCCTTTACTATTACTATTCTTTGTTTTTTTACATTAATGCTAGTATTATTCTATTGGTACTTTTATTACTTTATTATTATTAATATATTGTTATTTTTATTACTATTATTTTATTATTATTATTATTATTATTTTAATATTATTACTACTATAGTTTTTTAATTATTTTCCTATTATTATTATATTCCTAGGTATTATTATTTTTTTCCCTTGTTATTACCGTGGTCACATTTCAAGATTTTTATTTTGTTTTTAAAGAAAATGCATGAAAATGGGCTTTTACGAAGGTAATATTTCGTATTTAAGTCAGAAATCGTGCCCAATCGTCTTTGGGTTTCGATTTTTGTTAAATCTAGATCACTAAATATCCTTTAAAGCTTAAAAATGTTTCACGAAGGCAATTTTGTGTGTTTGGAAGTTGAAATCGTGCCCAATCGTCTTTGGGTTTGATTTTTCGTTCGTCTAGATCACTAAATATCCTTTAAAGGTTTTGATCATATTTTTGAAAATAAGGCAATGTTTCGTGTTTGGAAGTTCAAGAAATTCGTGCCCAATCGTGCTGGGTTTCGATTTTCTGTTCATCTAAACAACGAGATATCCTTCATAGATTTTTCTATCATATTTCTTAAATAAGGGCAATATTTCGTGTTTGGAAATCCAAAGAATCGTACCCAATCGTCTTGGGGTTTCGGTTTTAGTTTAGCCAAATAGTGAAATACCCTTTTCAAATTCGCTACATGTATTTTGGAAATTGTAAAATGATCTTGGGATCGAAAGTTTGAAGCATCGTGTCCTATCGTCTTGGACATGATCTCTCGACTTCTCGAACAAGAGAGTTTTGATATCCAATCTGAGTCATCCAAACATTTTCCATACTTTAAAATATTTTCTAATTTTCGATATTAAGGACATTAATCAACCAATACGGTACCAATTTTGGGCGTTGCGAGGGTGCTTACCCTTCCTCGTGCGTAACCGACTCCCGAGCCCGTTTTCTTAAAATTCGTAGACCAAAATGTTTTATAAGTGGCCCAATCACACTTCAAAAAGATTGGTGGCGACTCCATTTTGTATTTTAAAGTCGGCCCGTTTTCCAAACAAAAAATAGTTTCGACAGGTTAATTATTGTATTAATAATATTATCATATTTTCCAACACAGTTGAAACTAATGATTAGATTATAGATTTCTTAGATGATTGCATCCACCTGTAAAGAGTTCTTTCCATTGGGCATTTTAAAACTAAATTTGCTTCCATTTATAACCAACAAAAACAAATTGATTATAATTTTAATGCAGGGTAGTAGGTACATTTCAATATTAATGTTATGTATTAGTTTTAAATTGATATTAAATAGTTGATTTTTTTAAATTTTGGGTAAATTATAGTTGAAGTTATTCATTTATGGTTTTTTTTTTATCATCAAGCTATAAAAATCACATAATTATATTTTTTGGGTCATCCGACTATGAAAAGTTATAAAATGGTCATCAAATTATTAGTTGTATTAGTTGTTCGGGCTTTGCTCTGTTATTATAATTCATCAAAAGAAAATTCTTATACAACTAAAAATTTCTAACCATGTTTAAATTAAATATTATTATCAAGTACTAGATCATGACACATCTATCACGTATATGAAAAAAAAGTAACAAATTTATTTATGAAAAAATTATTTTTAGTATTTTTATATTTATTTTACGGTTTATATTCAAGACTTGTAGTTGACAATAAATCGTATTAAAGTAAATGTTATTACCAAGTACGGATTATGGCACATCTACCATATATATGAAAAAAGGTAACTAGTTTATTTTTAAAAAAATATTTTTAAATATTTTTCATGTCTATTTTACAGGCTATGTTCAAAGCTGGTGGCTAATAATAGATCATATTTAAATTAAAGGTTATTATCAAGTACTAGATCCCATGAAAATGAAAAACCAATAGTTATGGCTCGATTTTGAAGGTCATAGTAGCCACTCAAATGACCTAATAAAAATAATTAGACTTTCGAAAAGTTTTATTTTCTCAAAGTAAATTGCTTATTTTACGGAAAATTAAAATGGGCTTTACTTGAATTTATAAAATCATTAATTTATGCTGAATTTTATTAGGACCCAATTAAATAAAAGCTCTTATTAATTTTGCAAACATATTTAACTATTAATTTATCATTCAAAGTTTCGAAAACATACTCTATTATTTACTAATAGAGGCCACTATTTCTAAATTTTTTTGACCAATTATTAATTTATTATTGAGTTATCTAATTTATCTAGTTTTAGTCACAATGCATGCAAATATCAAAATATTCCCGTAACAATACCCATGCCACCATTCGTAAAAATAAAATATTACAAACCTGAGTAAAATAAAATTATAAAATTTAATACTTATTTAGAAAAAATTGGGTCTAGATCTCCGAATGTTGAGCCCGAGCCCTAACCTTGCTGATTACCTAAAAAATGTTAAACTAATAGGATGAGCTTAAAAAATCCAATGTGAGTCTTAATCAAATGTAAATAGAGTATGCAAAACTTACAAATCATGCAAGAAACCGGTTTAACAATTGAGCATAAAAGCTTAACATATTATCGGTAATTACAGATGTACACAGGATTCACAAAATCATCGTGCTTCCAACAGTTATGCATATGCATGCTCGAGAAAATGACAATGCAATAAGATCCTACCCATCCATTCGCTACACACCACGAGTTCCCCATAACTCGTCTATCGAATCACCAAAACAATTAGGAGCTGTAGCTCAGTGTGGATAAACAACCAATAACGTTTGCAAACAACTACCAGTAACATGAATGAGCCAACAAAAATGTAGATAAACTGCCAGTATAAGTGTAGACGAGTTGCTAGTAGTGCGATTAAATCGCCCAATCTACTCGGTTCTCCGGTGTAGTGCACTAACAACAATATTGCAGACTTTAAATGTCATCGGTACTCTATGAAACTCCTTCGTTATCCACGAAACCCAACCCAATGCAAATGTAGTAAGACACATTATCAGTGAAACACATGATAGTTATCAATATCAGTTCAGTATAATGGCATGCTTATCATGCTTTTTGGTAAACGATATTAGGGTATGCCTTGCATGCTTTCAATTAACAAAATCAATGGCATGTGTACATGCTTTCAATACAATCAATGTCATACATGGTATTTAGCAAAAATATGTACATAACACAATATCAATCATAGCATGTTTGTATGCACATCAACCACTAAGCACATTTTACCAATATAAATTATACAATATCAATTTAAGGCTAATTATGCAAGGTAAGATCCACACTTCATATTCGACATGCATCAAAAAGAAAATATACGTGCATTCAGTTTCCCTTTGAAAGGTACACACACAATTCAACCAAACACCAAACAAAAACATCAATCAAACAAGAAGTACTCATGTACACAATTCACATTTAACGAAGTCCCACACCTGAATTACGCAAGTTCGCAGCCCAATTGCTTTCCGCAATTTTCCCTAACTCAAAATCGAACGAACCTAATCATACAACTTTAGATAATTTAAAATGTAAGGATCACAAAATGTAATTCTAAGTGTTTGTTTCTTAGAAACGATCAATCCACAACAAGCTTTGCTTTCAAAGGGTCACTTAATTCCTTCACTTCAATAGAAAAAATATACAAAGTCATTAAAACAATTATAAGTTATCAATTCTATGGCGATTAGTCTAATTTTAATCTTTAAACTAATTTTAATTAATCTAAGTCAAATTAATCTAATTGTTTATCTAATTAAGATATAAATTTAATTTCACCATTACTCGAACACTATTTATCATACGCCATGTCTACAGGTATCGAATCCAGTAAATTAAAATAAATTTTAATATAAGCAAAATAATCTAATAATTCCACCACATTTACCTCGTTCTCGAATAGTTAATTAATTTAAGTTTAATTCAAATCAAGTTATCATAAGATGCAACAAATTCAACTTAATTATCTCTATCCAACCCAATTAACATTGATAAGCTTGTACCAACTAATCTAAACTGTCACATTTAAAAAGAGAGAGACTAATTTAAAATTAAGCTACATGAATTCTAATTACACTTAATTTTGAAACAACCCAAGTTAATCTAGTCAATTGATTCTAACAAATTTTAGTTATATGACTAATCTAACCATTTTCCAATAAATCAAACCTTAATCAAACTAACTAATCAAACCACAAAATTGTCAAAATACCAAAAGCATAAAACCCGAATCCACCCAAACATGATAACAAGAACATCCACAATATCATTATATCTAGTAGCGAGTCATAATAACATTGAACAAAACACATCAACTAAACCAATTTTGATGGCATTTAAAGGTAGTGTCTGAAGCAAACAACAACTGAAACAAAAAAAAGGAATGAGTGTTGCAAAGTTTTGAGATTAGCATAACGACCAAAAGACAATTGATGGCTAAAATTAAGGGCTGATCGACAAACACATAGCAGGCTAAAACAACAAGAAATTGAAGCTAATTGACACCCAAACAACAAGATAATTGGGGGCTGATAGATAAGTATAAGGTACAACAACATTAGTCAGCCAACATACAAAGTAGTACACACGCATACACCTTCACAACTGATTTGAATCCCACACCTCAATTACAATCCATAGAACGCTAACAATTGACTGGAGCACAACTACATGTAACACCCCAAAGTATAGGGGGTTACATGAAATGAACAACCAAGTAATGACCTAGGCTTGATGGTTAAGTAGTTAGTGTACCCCTAAAGGTCCTAGGTTCAAATCACTCCTCTCCCATTTATTTTCTTTAATTTTTAGCAAACTAAGGTAAAAAAATCTCTCTAGGGGAGTAAAGGAAAAATCCGACTAGTTTGATGTTATGGTAGACCAATCAAGAAGAGAGTCAAATTAATTCGGTTAACTCCCAACTAATCCTGTTACAAGAACAAATTGAACAATGCTCATACAAACCAGGCGTATTTCATTTTGGTGATGACTCTCTTATGGCATGATCTTAAAGACATTTAATTCTTTTTACAATTTTTCCCATAAGTTTAATAAACTCTTCGTTTTTCAACCAAGAACTCTGAGGCTTAAACTTTCTTCACTTGAAGATATCCTGGACCAATTTCTTAGATATCGACATTGGGCGGATGCTTTCATGCTAGAATACGCCAACACTCTACCTTGCTAACGAATCAGTCGGGTGACGGATCATACTACTATAATGCCCCAAAACAATTAATGTGCATACATTATTCTCTCAAATGGGATCCATTGAATTTAGGGTGTGACAAAGAAGCCTTGGATGGCTACACCAAAAGAAGAAACGAATAAATAGTGAACAAAAAATAAAAATTTGACTTTTAAACTTAGGTTAACTAGGTGGGATGACACAAAATAAGAAGGGAGCTATATTGCAACAATTTTAATCAAATTGTAAGGGAAGGGATTCAAGCTTCGATCTCTAAGCCAATTACATTGTCTCCTTACTCACCCTAAACCATTAATCCAATCGCTTATTCTTGTCATAATTTTATGAAATTAAAATTAAAAGTTTGGGATGTTACACTCCCTCCCTCCCTCTATTTTCTCTGTTTTGATTTCCTTTTGTTTCTTCCCTTGTTGTGTCTTCTTCTCTCTGTCGATGGTGGGTTGCCCTCTCTCTCATTGGCCAGTGCTCTAGGGCTAACACCTTAGAGCTGACACCCACTGTCCCCTCCTCCTCCACCTTTCGTCTCTTTCGCTCCTCCCTCATGTTTCTTTACTTTTTCCTTTCTTCTTTCCCTTCTTTTTTTCTCTATTGCCTGCTCCTCCCTTGCTGGTTGTAAGGGATGACTTTCCCTTTTCCGGCATAATAAAGGTTTCCAAAAGTTTCCTTTGGGTCCTCTTTTGTGGAGGTTTTCTCTAGCCTTTCTGTGGCTCATTTTGGTTGTTTTTGTTTTCTAGCAACTACACTCTGTTGTTTCAAGTTTGTTATACTGTGTTCATCACCACTGGAGCAAAGACCTGGAAAGAGGCTTAATGATTTAAGGTGAAACGCTCACTTTGTTTGCTGGCAATCTTTGTCTCGGCGTGTTAGATTCATCCAAGGAGTGACTTGAGTCTTGCTTTGCTCTCTCTCAGGTGGTGGATGCTTGTTACAAGTGTAGTTTGCTTTGTCTGGTATGGCTTGACTTTATGTTAAGTGTGCATAACGTGTCTTGGTTGTAATCTCTTCTGAATTTCCAATGTATCCGCGATTAATAGTATCCCTTTCTTTGTACCGATGTTATAATAAATGATATTATCTTTCGAACAAAAAAGAAAATATTTTTATATCTATTTTATTTATTTAAGATTTTGAAAACCTTTATACTAAATTTCTATTACCTTTGCATAAAAATATAAATTTACGCAATGAATAACATAGTAAATGCATATGTGAAACAAAGATTTTAGATTCACAAAGTTTTGAACCAAAAGTAAGTACTTAGGAAGGGGGAAAAGATTATATGAAACAGTGACACCACGTCATCTCTATCCTTTTTCAATAGATTTATGCCACATCAACATTTTTATCTTGAATCTTAGGATTTTAATTTGGATTTGATTTTTTTCAAGATAAAAATGCTGAAATTCAGGATAAAAATGCTGATGTAGCATAAATCTATTGGAAATGGAAACAGATGACGTAGCGTTACTGTTTCATACAATCCTTTCTCTAAGAAGGAGGACAAACTCTTAACCAAAACCAGTTCATAATTTAATTTAGGCTAGATTATTTATTTGGGTAGGTTTTTTGGGCTTTAGGGGTAATGAATTAAATTGTTATTAGATTAGTAATTTAATATAAATATATAATTATTATTTAACATCTATAATTAATATAAATATTTTTTATAATATAATATAATATAATATAATATAATATATATAATATATATTCAGGTCGGGTTGGCAAAAAAAGTTCTACCCAAAGCCTAACCCACATAGAAAAAAAACATTAAATCTGAATCCAATTTTTAGATATTTTATTTTTATTTAAGCTCTCACATTTTTTAACAAGTCTTTAAATTTAGACGGGTGGCACCTCTCTAATTGAGAGCTCGATAATCACCCTTTCAAGCTTTAGTTCTTTGTTCCTGAAAAGAGCTTCATGGACCTTATAAAGCCTTCGCAAATAAGGATTCATGGGACTGGGAAATTATCCCAAAAGAGCCTTAAAGAACCTCATTCGTCTTGAACAATAGTAGCATAGCTTATGGACTTTTCAACTTGAAATATAGCTGCATCGAGGTTGCATTTAACCCAACCAACATCATGGACCATCCATACAACTGACGAAACTAGGGCCTGATGGGAAGGAGTTGACATTCGTTTGATACACACCCTTGAATCTCTCTATGTCTGCAAGAAGTTACCAATAAAATTGATTGGCTAATAAGTTGTAAATTTTTTTCCGTCAAACAAATGCAATTTTTCGAAACCATATAGCTCACAAACATGTTAGAAATTTATCCTTATCAGGTCTAAATATGCCCCAAAACAATCCTTAAAAAATGAGAAATAGATGTAGACAGAACATCGAGTTTAAAGAAGTCCCAAACATCTTTCATCTCGAGACAATGAAGCAAGGCATGGTCTAGAGTTTTCGCCATTCCACACCTGGCACAACCAATATCTATGCTAATCCCTCTTCGAGGTAAGACACTTTTGCAGGGAACAGTTCTCACAAGCTCTCCCCGCAGATATGTTTTACTTTAGGCGACAGTGTACTGTTCCAACTTTGTTGCTAGCATCCCTCAACTGCCAAGGTAGAAATCCTTGTAAAAGCTTTGTAGCCTTAAATATGCCTTTCCCAATAAAATTAGGATTAAAACCTTCGAAATTCTCCACTTAATATTATTGAAACAGGTAGTCATAAATTTTGAAAAATTAATTAAACAGTAAAACAAATACGAATGACATTTGATCATAAAAAATTATTTGATCTAAAGAGGGGTAATAAAGTAATTAGAGCATGAGGTGAGTTGTTTACATAGAATAATATCTCCTTCCCTCCCTCTTGATGGTGAAGAGGGTAGTTATTGGGCTCGATCCTTGGAGTCATTTGAAAGTGCAACTGTTTAGAGCTTAAGGCTAAAAGATCTGAAATATTATTTTTTAATTTTTAAAAATTTAAAATATTTTAACCTAACTTTTAAAATACTTAAAAAATTATTCTCTAATTTTTAAGCACGGGACTTAGTAGTCACAAATCTCGAAAAGATTATTGAAGTAAAACTAAAATGAATGATATCTATCGTCCTAGAAAAGCAATCATTGGATCTAAAGAGGGCAATAAGGTAATTAGGGCATGGCTTGGGTTGTTTACATATGGGAATATCTTCCTTCCTTCCCTTTTGATGGTTAAACCCCTTTGCCGAGATGGAAGAGGAAGATCAAAGAGGACAGCCACTGCTTCCTCTGCCGATCGCCGCCACAGTTTCCAGTTCTTCTTCACTAAGGAATCATTCAACGGTAACCGATCAATACTACGAAGGTCCTTCACTTGATCTGCAATTATCAATCAATCTACGGCCAATCCAGAAACCATCAGATAGTGTTAAAACAGGAGGCTCCATTTGTGATGTTAAGTCCGATAGCAGCAGTATCGAATCATTGAGATGGCAAGCGGCGGAGCAAATTCGGTTGGCAGCCATCGAAACGGCATATGCAGAGAGAGTGAGGGAGCTTGCAAAGATGGAAATGGAGATGGCTCAGTCTGAGTTTGCAAGAGCAAGGCATATGTGGCTAATGGCAAGGAAGGAAGTTGAAAAGGCTGAGAAAATGAAGCAAAGAGCAATAAGGCAGATCGATTCTAAGTGCATGGAGATCAGTTGCCAGTATTGTAGACAAAGGTTTAGACCTTAAAAGTCTTGCTTTGTTTAAGTAAAGAGAGGTAAGTTTTCCTTTGCCAAGTTGTTGTTTGGGAGCTTAGAAAATTTGGGTATTGAATTTATGGTTCAATGGATTAGAAGGAAATCAACAAACAACACCATAAAAACAGCATGATGATCAGAAAAATCCATTGATGCTTGGCTTTCATGAAACTAAGGTAGGTTCAAGGATGGAAGTTATGGGTCAAAAAGAACTTATGTAATTGGTGATTATGAAGAACAATTCATATTTTAGATTAGACAATTTGTTTATTAGAGCTTTTTCCAATATCTCCTCTTCTATTATGATTATGAGTTCATATCTAATTTTCAATGAATTCAGATCTTTTGTTAAAAAAATAAAAATTTCCTTTGCTTTTTTTTTTACTGTGTTGGGCACATGATTGAATTTGATATGATATATTTTTCTTTTTGATATTTTTCATATATTTAAAATTGTATTTCTTTTTTATGTTTATAATGTCAGATATAAGTTTATCTTTATTTATATTGAGTGTTTTATTGACTTGACGTCATATGTTTTTGAATGCGCGATGAAATGCGGTAGGTTTAGTTTATTTTTCATCTCATACTATAATATTTAATCTCACCGTCAGCACCGCCCATTCAGATTCACCCTTGTTACTCTTTCATATATAAATTATATATGCCTATGAAATATTCACTTATCCCTGATGATTAAAATTCACTATTTCCTAATGTATATTTATTAAATGAATTTTAAATAAAATGAAAATTTTATTATTTATTAGTTAATTATTATTCTATTTTTTCTTATTTTCAATCTTTATATTCAATTTCAATTATACTATTCTAGTAAAAATAATGTATTTTAAATGTGTTTGAAAATTATTTTAATGTTCTACTTAATATAATTTTTTTAAAAAAAGAGCGTTGGATAAGATAAATAAGTTAGTAGCTACTTATCACTTAATGTAGAAAATATTAAGTTGATTTTATTTTATAAAAAAATCCTTTTAAAAAATGCAATATTCAAATTACCATATGTAATCTATTCAAAACTATCTAAAATAATATACAATATTATATTAATAAGATTAAAATTAAAAATAAATTATTTTTAAAACCAATTTTATTTTTATCAAACAACATAATTATATTCAGTACTTGTATTTTCTAAATTACCAAATAGTTTTTAATATAAATTTAACACTTATAAAATTTAATAATAAAAATTCAATACTTAAGTTTTCAGTTTATCAAACACCCTTAATTTTAATTAAAGTCAAATATAATTTTTAGATAAGGAATACAATATATTTAATTTTATAATATTTCAATAGGTAATTAAATTTTAATTATTTTGAAATTAATAATAAAGAAATGAATAAACTAGATAAAAATAATAAGGGTAAAATTATATTTTATTTAAAATTTCCTTAATAAATATATTTCAATAAGGTTTATGAGATTTTCTTCAAAAGCGAAAGGTAAGTGAACATTCTTGAAATTACGACCAATAAGTATATTTTACACTAAACTTAAATCGTAAATGTGTTTTACACTAAATATATTTATAAACTTATCCTTTATCTCTTTAATCACTAATTTATTAACTATCAAAAGAACTCTTATCTCTTGTTTTTATTACTTATGATATATTGTTGTCAAAATACGAAAAAACGTGAGTTTGAGTATATTGTAACGTATTATACTCATATTTAAGGGTTGGAGAGAAATTATGAGCAGTAATCAGAACTGAGATTATTGAAAAACTTCAATAAAAGAAGTTTTATAATTGTTGGAAAGGAGGGAAAAAAGTTTGTTTTTATGCATGCATAATATATTATTATTGAATAATTATTTAAAACAATGACGATAAAATATTTTAAGTCGATAAATTTAATTGAGATTTTATGATGCATCTTTATTATTATCCATAATATAAATTTAAAGAAAGTTACATTAAGTAAGTTGGATAATATTGTCCTTTAATGAGCCAAATCTCAAGTCAGGATTATCATAAGCAGGAACACACTGTTTCAACTCAGTGAGTCAGAATTCTCCCTTAATGAGTCAAATCTGCCATCTCTTGAGAGTAAAATGAATGAGAACAAAAAGCGAGTAAATGCATCAAGAACATGACACAACATAAAGCTGTATCCATTTGGATTCAACTTCTTAAAACATTTGCTCATCAGATATCAGACACCCACCATATCCATGTTGGGATTCAACTCAAAAAAAACTTGTCAGATGTTACTGTTGTTTTTTTTTCTTGTTTCGGAAATTTGTTGTCGTAGTTTAAAATTGTCATCAATTTTTATTATTAAAAATCGATATGGCTAATGAAAAAATCAGGTTGTTATACGTGAGATTATTATGTGCACCTCACGTATATATATAAAAATCAGTTTTTAACAGTAAAATATAATCCAATTTCTCGTATAAAAACTTTTACGATACTTTTACCATTTTCAATGTTATTTAACTTCAATAATTTTTTATGGGGTTACAATATAGCTTCAATAATGAATACATTGATTTGAGTGTTTTTGGTGAGGTCTCCTGTTTCACACGTGTTGTTGTTTCAAAAAGATGAAAAATGATACGTGATAAAAGGATGAAGATTGCAAGAATCTTCAAACATCTAACCACAGATTTTTTTCTTTGTTTTTGCCTTCAACTATTTGGGTGTCCTCGTAAAACCAACTTTGATCTAAAATCCTACGTATTTGAAGAATTTTTGTTGGATCATATCTTCATATTCATGCTAGCCAAATCCAACATGAATATTTGGGTCTTATTATCTGTAATGTTATATTCCGAAATAATATTACGTAATCATCTCGTAATTTTACATTCTTATATATTAATTGTCACAATGTCTTAATATAGGGTGTAATTTCATTATGGCCCATTTTTAAGTTATCGTATATTACGATGTAATCTTTAATTTTGGATCAAGATGCCTTTTGTTTTGATTATTTTAATTAATTTAGGTTTTTTTTCAAATAAATTTAAGATTAATTTAACACAAAATTATTTTTCTTTAACAATGAAATAGTAAATGTTGGAGGCGAAGTTAGGAAATTTTGTTTAAGGAAAGTTAAAATAAAATTATAATTTAGGGGCAAAGATGAATATATTGTGTTAAAATACTTAAATTAAATTATTTATTCTTTAGAGGGGACAAAATTTGAATTTTTCCATTTAACTAAAGGCTTAAAATGCTTAAATTTAATATTTTAATTATTGGAGAGCTTTATAGAACAATTTCACCATTTAGCCAAAGGAACCAAAGCCCCCACCGCTAGCTACGCCTCTAGTAGATGTTTTGTGTTTCTATGGTTGTTGGATACTCGTTTTGAGTATGGAGTAATTTAAAACTTGTGATTAGCGTTTATCTTTTAATGAGTCTATCAAACGCAAAAGATTAATAATTGGACTTACTTGATGGATACTTTAAACAACCAAAAAAAGTTACTAATAAAATTTTATTTTAGTTTTAAAAAAATTATAATTTTATAGAAATTGAGACTAAAAATCTTTAAAAATTAAATTAAAAAATTACAATAAGAATAATTTAGTCAAATATGTATTTAGATAATTTTATATTCAAAACTAAGCATACAAATATTATATTTCAATTAAATGAACTAAATAAGATAATACAACTTGTTATTAATAATTTTTCATTCTCGTAATTCTATTACAAAAATTATCTTAAATTCCTATAACTAACACTCCCAATATAAATAAAGAGTCAACATACCTCTATCACTTTGAGATATTGTTAATTTCCTTGAATTTGGGAGAAATATAAAATCAGGGGCATAGTTAGGGGCTGGCAAGGGTCCTAGTCCCGTAAAATGGAAAAAAAATTTATTTAGACCATTTAAAATTTTAAGTTAATAAAGATAAAATTACACATTGGCTCTCCTTAAAAATGATAAAAATTTGATTTAATTCTTTAAAAATTATAAAAATATAAGCTATTAAAATGATGAAATTATATTTTACTAAAAAAATTGTCTGACTTTATCGTGTATAAGATACAAATAACCTTAAAATTTAAAGGATTTATATATAATATATGGGTTCCATATCCAAATCTATATCAAATCCAAGTACTTTAAAAAACCAAATAAAGTAGGGGGACAGCATTGGCTGGTGGGTTGGATTCGAAAGAGAGAAAAATAAAGCGTTGGATTCCAATGATGGAAAAATAAAGGATCATTGGACCTTATAACTTACAGCAAATGCTTTAAATGGCAGTGTCCTAATTTGGGTTGCAGAATCACCAGACAATCGTATGAATGGGAGACTTTAGGCTGACATACGACCACTTGAATTATAGGGTTTCCTTTGTCTTATATTAACTTATTTGGTTACAGTCATATAATTGTAGCATAAAGCTGTAGGACATGGGTACAGCCAAATAATTCAAAGTTGTCATCATTATGACAAAACCTTAACTTTTTTTTTTTTCATATTTGTCCGTATATTATGATGAGCCGATGCTGTATTTTGAAAAGAGAGAAGTTTTTCAATAGTTGGTTTAAAATTACTTACAGATGAAGTGAGATTTTGAAATTCAAAGAGGAGAGTGTTTTTCTTGGATGAAGTCTGTTTAAATTTAAGAGTAAATAGGTTGTTTTGTTGACTTGTTGGTTGTGTTTTGGGTATGATAATAAATGTCGATAATGATAATAAGATGATTGTAAAGCAACAAAAAAAGAAAAATAAGAATACACAAATGTTATGTAGAAATTATTTTGGGAAAAAACTAGAGGCAGAGAAAAAATTCACTAATGTTAAAAAACGAATAATATAAGAGGAGTTTCGACTACATCTATTTAAGTATTGAAAAACCCTATTCTAATCAAAGTCAAATAGTAAAAGTATAGTTCTATACGAACTCAACAAGTGCGATATTTATTTATTCAACAAGTGACGAGATTCGAGTTACACAAACTCTGACATGGGGAGTGCTTTCAGTCGAATATTTTCTTATCTTTACTTTGTATTTTTGCATTCGTGTCAGACATTTTTTGGGAAATTATTATTGTTTGTAAGTGAGGAATTTTGTGTAAAACAATTGGGTTCATCATTGCCGCAAATTATCTATTGTGTAAGATAAATTGAGCTTAAGCCAATAAATATTTCAAAATAATGGTTGAATAAAATCTTTAATTGAATCAAATTTCACAAAATAAAATTATTGATCAAAACTGCTAGCTCACTTTTTTTAAATAACTTTTTTTATTCAATTTAAACAACAAATTGAAACATTCAATAAACCAAAAACTTTTTCAAATATCAATTATTGAAACTAGAGTTCACATTGATTAACTAAAGATTGGACATGGTTTCACTATCTAAAAAGCTTCAGGCCTTTAGAGATAATGGTGGGACTCAAAAATCATAATCGAAACATGTGGAAACGTGAATCTTTTATATATATATATAAATATATAAAAAGTAAAGAAAATGATCATCCATTGTAAAAAGCTATATATGGAGAGCAACGTTTGAATAATTGACATGAAAGAATGGGCATTTAGTGAATTCATAACAAACAAAAAATTTCCATGTGGTTAGATGGAAAGTGCTTACTTCCAACTCCTTTTTATCTTAAGAAAAAATGTATTAAAATTTTAACAAATTATATAAGAGTCAAATAGACAATCAAATTCAATGGGTTGGATTTTTAATTCAATGACTATAAAATAAAAATCTTAATTTTTTTATAAAAATTCAAAAGAAAAAGAAGTACTAAAGAATATAAATCAATACAAGTGGTTTACTTCTTCTCTTTTGTTTTGTCCAGCGATGGTGTTAATTTTCAGGTTGGCTATCGCCCGTCTTTTTCTTCCTCCAACCAATTTTTTCTTTTTTCTTTTTTTCTAATTCACTCCACATGTCTTCTCTCTTTTCAGTTTGCATATCTATTGTCGAAACCATTTTAAAATCATGTTTTGAAAATATGGGGATCGACTTGTAAAAACGAAAATGGAGTCGCCACCAATCCCTTTTTACTTTGCTGTGATTAGATCACCTTATAAAATATTTTATTTCAAAACATTGATTTTGGTCTACGAAATATAAGAAAATGGGTTCGGGAGTCAGTTACGTACGAGGAAGGGTTAGCACCGTCGTAACACCTAAAATTTGGTACCTAATCGATAAAATCATGTCCAAATGTTTGAAATTTTAAAAACTTGAAAATAAGATCCTTTTATTTGAAGAAAATACCAAGACTTGCTTATCTCAAAGAAATAAAATACTATATCCAATAAGTTAGGACACAACATCTCATGACTTCAAAATAGGTGCATCTTTATTTTAGAAAATTCCTACCTCAAGATTCAAAACGTTGAACCCAGTAAGTTAGGACACAACACTTTGAATTCCCAAGAATAGGTTTTTTTTGATTTGAAATTGGTAAACCTCAAATTTTTTAAAAAAGGATATGTAATATCTGAAGTTTCACGAGAAAAAATCGAACCCAGTAAGTTAGGGCAAAATTCTTCTCGAAATTCTCCAAATATCACATATCACCGTATTTTGAAAACCATTTGAAATAAATATTTTGATTCGAAGGTATTTTTATAAAAATGGTATGAGCATGACATTGTAATATACATATCAATTGCAATTCTATGAATTATATTAACAATAAATAATAAAAGAATAATATAACATGAATAAATAAATTATAAGAAAAATATTAAAGCAATAATATACGAATATAAAGATACAAATAAATATATATAATAATTAATAAAATATCATAATATATAATAAAATAAGTTATATGATATAATAGACTTTACACAAAACAAAATTTAAAAATGATATATAATATAATATAATACTATATAATATATAAATTAAAAATATAATATAATAAATAATATATAAATTATTAATCCAAGTAGTATATAATAATAATTAAATATATATAAAGATAATATATAAAATATATATGCATATGTGAATTTTATACTATTAATAAATTAATAAATATAGGAAAATAATATAGGATATTCAATATGATAAATAATTAAATATGATGTAAAATATTAAAATAAAATAAAAGGATAAAAATAAAACAAAACAAAGAAAATAGGGGTTAAAATGGCAATTAAAATAGATTAAAAAGATTAAATTGGAACACGCGTTAAATTTCAAGGACTAATATGGGAATTATTCCTTTTTTTCAAAACGGCGTCATTCTGGTTTTGGCTTTTAAATTACTCGTGGATTCAATTGAAGCAGAATATGAATTTTGGGGAAAATTAAAAATAAAAAGAAATTAAAATAAACAGAATTAAAAATAATAATAATGAGGGAGGACTAAAATGGTAATTAAGCCATTAAATGAAAACGCGCGGATCCTTATTCGGGTCGGGTCAACGTGCGGATCTGGCTTGCTAAACGGCGTCGTTTAACGCTTATTTGCTTAAGCGAAAACGGCGTCGTTTTTAAGTGCTATATATAACACTTTTCAGGCAAAAAGAATCATTTGGGCATTCTACTTTTTAAAAAAAAATTCGAAATGCTCTCAAACGTCCCGTCTGGATTCCCCTCTTCGTCTCTTCAGGCCTCCGCCACGCGTCTCACGCACCGCCGTCCCCGACGGCGGCGCAAGGTAAAATCTTCACCCTCTTTACTTGTTTTCTTCTTTTAACAGTATTTGTATGTAAAAAAAAAACGTAAAATAAAAATAAAATAACAAAGAAAAATCACCTCGATCAAAAACTTTGTATTCTCTGTATATTTTTATTTTTTATTTCTCTGTGTATTGTGTATTCCCGTGTATATCTCCCCTTTCATTGTTACATGTGTTATGGGTATTTATAACCCAGAAAATGAAAAAGGAAACAAAAATATTCCATTTACACTATTGTTTCTTTCCTTTCTCGCAGGTAAAAGATAGAGATCTGGCGACGATGGAGTGATTCGGGCTTGGACCACGGCGTGACCAAGGGCTAGCGTTGGCGTGAGGCGTTGATTGCGGCGCGAGGTTGGACGTGCTGTTGGTGTGCTTTGTGGCACCTAGGGTTTCAGAAAACCCTAGGCCTTCCGATTTCTATTTAAGTTTTTTGGGCTTCTTTAGGCCATGTAACTTGGGTCTGGGTAAATGGGTTTGGTATTAGGTTGGGTAGTTTTAGGTATTGGGATACGGGTGTAAATGGGTTAGCTTGGTGGGTAATCTGTTTAAGCTAATTGGGTAGTGGGCCATGTGTTTGGGCTCAATTGGGTTTTAGTAATGGACTGGTCAAAATAAATATTTTTTATTTTTGGTTTTATTCTGGTTTATTTCATTCAGATGGGCCCGGGCAAAAATGGGCCTATACATCTATTTTATGGGTATCTTTGTTGTATTCACTAGTTGTGATGGATAGATGACAGTGCTTGTCGTTCGCTAAAACTGGGGTGGCTCTTCGTTAGCTTCTTAATTTATTTCGTTTTGAGAATATTTCAGAATAATAAATGATTTTACGAGTTGATTTGGACCCGTGTTGTCTTAAGTTTTATATGTTTTTTTATTTGTTTTTCCATTATTTAATAAGTCTTCAGTTTCAGAAGTTTTTGTTTGCTCTTGTAGCACGTTTTTTAGTCTTTCTTATGCATGCAATCTTCCTTTTGCAAGTAATTTTAACGATGATTTTGTTGTCGTCCTCTCTAGTTTGGCGAATGCTCGATTCTTTTGTTGATTTTTGCTCGCCACTTTGGACCATTCAGGCTTTTTTTAACGTATTAAGTGCATACAATCACTCTAGATATCTCGTGCTTGAGTTGTGACTAAACCAATTGCCAATGTGTCATAATATTCTATTGATGCTGAGGTTAAAACCTTTGTTATGTTGATAGAGCTTGTCCTTTATCATCTATGACGAGTGTTTTATTTTTTCCCTGAATTGTATGGTTCCATTCATTGAATGAATTAATAATTTTAACTTTCCAAAAAAAAATCAATAATAATATAAACCGTGCATTCCTTTTATAAATTATAATAATAAATTTAAATATTTAAATTAATTTTTCATTAATTCACCCTTCAAAATTTAAAGTACGGATTAAACCAATTGTACCATTGATTTTTGGTTCAATCTGGTCATGATACATCTTATAGTAGCATGTGAAATGATTTTATTAGATAAGTTCATGTAGTTTTTCTTATCAAAATCAGAAAGGAAAATGAATCATGCATATGTTATTTGAGTTTGATTCTTAGAAAAAAAATACATAATTCTTTATAATAAGAGGAATTTACTTACAACAAGTTTCTCACATAAATAAAATTAAGTGCTCTCTTAATCTCATACATAAATTAATGATAAGCCTCGACTTATATAAAATACAATGGCTTGCACAATTGCAGTCAATGCCAATCTCTAATTCCCTTGTGTTGATCTTGACAACATCTTTAATATGGAAAATAATAAACAAAAATCTTTCTTTATGTAGTCTTCTAAGGAAAATGGATCTTTTCATATATGGATACTTCTATCACATTAAAAATCTTCAAAATACTTTTGTATGACTTGATTTTCTCCATAATTTGATCTCAATAAAGTGTTGCTAACAATCATCAAAGATGTGCGATTAAAGAGTCCAACCGTTTTAATCAAAAGAATGCCAACCAAATACGACATGTTAATATTTAAGCACTCGAAATATTAAACACGATAGTGAAAATGAACGGCATTGAATCTTTGCCCGATGATCGAATCGGTGATGAAGAGGACTCCATCGCTGATCACAATACCAAAAAAGTTCGGTTCAAGGACGGAAGTGTTGCCTCTTTGACTAATATGGTGGTTGACTTGTCTCCGTGAATGTAGTTTCATGGAAGGAAAAATCCTAGGAGGATCGGTTTCTAACCCTCTCGATAATGACACTAAAATTGATTTGTGCTAGATATGCCACACCAGATGTTGCTTTACTTACAAATGGGGCAACAATACAAGAGCTACATCTTCATTAGTATCATCTCCTAAATCACTATTAATAGCAGAATGTTTACCCCTTTTTCACTTTTGAGAATACTTCAATTCGCCCACTTGAGGCTCAAAAACCTCATCCTTCTCAACTATATCTTTTTTTCGCTTAAGGAGGTTTTGGTTAATGAGTGATGGATAGAGCTATGCATGTCTAGTATTATTGGCTTTTGCATGCTTGGAAATTTAATTAAAGATTAGTTGTCCAAGATCAAAAGGAATAACTGACTCTACTTTATATAGTAAAGCAACCATCCTTTTGTTCTCCACCATGTTGTACAAGTTAAATAGCTAATTTCTTATTGCAATGGCTTGTAGAGCAGCATGTTGGCTAAAGTTCTAAGGCTTTAAAATCTTGGCCTTTAGGCCATGTAGTCTTGATCAGTGGCCAATAGCATATTGAAATTCAGTTGAAAATAATATTAATAAAGTTCACTATTTGCCCAATAATTACAATTACATAGAACTGTTGTTAAGTAATAATTACAATAATATAAATCCATTAGGAAGTATTCAGATGATTAAACCTAGAGTAAAGTGTGCAACAGACTTCAACTAATTATCTCAACTCAGTAACTAACTAATTTACTAATATAAGATAAAAGACAATAGAGAAAGTAAATATGATAAGTACATAACATAAATGCAATTAAAGTAAATGAAACAATAACCAACTATTTTGATTATTCAACCTCAATTCATGAAAGTAATGGTTAATGATCACCTTTTGTTGATGACAATTAATAGCTTAGGTTGGATTAGTGCTAATCTAGAATCATTGACACAAATTCGTCTCTAGATTTAAGCCAAGTGCTTAAAAAACATAAGTGTTATTGTCACACCTTTCCCAACACCTCCAAGTGGTATACTAGAGTTTCTAGCTTCACACTTGGCTATTGTAGTTGTCAACTGGAGGTTGTTACTTGGAACCAATCTTCAGTAATCTCTAACTAGCTCACCAACTTAGAGTTGGTGGCTAGCTCTCAAACCACTTTCCTTGGAATTTCCTATTAGTACACAACATGTTGTGGTGCAAGTTGTGCCCATATTAAAACCCACAACTCGTTTGTGCATCAATTTTATTGTTGGTAGTTTTTAACTTCATATTTATACTTATTTTTACACTTATCTTGTAACACCCCCTAACCCTTATCCGTCGTCGAAATAGGGTTACGGGACATTATCGAACCATTCAGATCAACTATGAACAATAAACAAGATAGATTGTAAACACGTAGTAAATTAATCATGTTGTCCCTTTTATGGGCTCTCGAGGCCCAATATAAGTATTTAAAATGGATTGGGACTTAATCGAAACTTAGAGAATTTTTCACGAAATTTCAAAATTTTCCTAGGTGCAAGGCACACATGCTCGTGTGGTCTAGGGACACGCCCGTGTGACCCTAGGACATGCCCGTGCTTCAGGCTGTGTCCTACCCGTGTAACTCTTTGACTTACCCCACACGGCCAAGCCACATGCTCGTGTGCTAAGCCGTGTGGTCAATTTATTTATCGAAATTTTCACATGGCTGAACACATGCCCGTGTGCTAAGCCATGTGCCTCACACGGCTGAGACACCACCCGTCTCTCTACCCGTGTGGTAATACCCTAAACATTCTGTTTCTAAAATTTTAAGATGCAGGGGACACATGGCCAAACCACATGCCCATGTGTTAGCCATGTGGACTCATTATGAGCCTTAAACATCAAGATTACTGTAACACCCCTAGCCCGTATCCGTCGCTGGATTAGGGTTACGAGCATTACTTTACTAACCCAAATTTATGCACCCAAATAGAATTATTACATAGTAAAATACATATCAATAGGCAAATCACTATTATAAAGTTATGTATGGTGAAATAATCTAATAGTCAATTAATACATATGCATTCCATGAATACAAAGGCTATCCACCCAACATATTCCGCCATAGACAATCATTATGCGTTTTCACCAATTCATTCAATTATCAACATTTACAAATCCACTTTTAACTATATCTCATTTATGCGTAACTATTCAACTCAAATGAATCAAAACTAGAAATAATATCCATCTTTTATTCGGATAATCTATTGATGGTTCGTGTCATATTCAACATTAATCATTATGATTAATACCTCCTTCATAACACAATTGAGATGCATAGCCGAACCTGTTCAATCACTAAATGAAATAATCTAAACTCCATGCAAAAAAAACAATTCATTTATAACGTCTCAAACTAGAAATTACATCTTATTAAGACTGCTACTAAATTTTACACCTTATACACACATATATATATATATATATATACCTATGAAAGTTTATTAACCCAAATTTCATTATACGCTATGTTCGATATCAACTTTATACATACATAAACATACATAACTTAATATACAATAATGTTATAAAATGAGCTTATACCTAAAAGTCCAACATTCATACTAATGGCACCAAAATTCAAAAGGACTAGGCTACATTTAAACACAAAAGTATAGCCATATTCGTATGGCTTTTATACAATTTCACAACGATCTTAAGATATCAAGGAGACCTAGCCTATACATGCCTTAATCTCAAAAGAAATATAACTTATAAGATACCAAAGTTTAGTGATAGTGTAATTGACTTCGACGAGGATCCCCGAGCTCGAGCTTTGACTTTAAAGATCTATAAAACAATGTAACAACACACCATGTAAGCTTCAATAGCTTAGTAAGTTATAAGCAAGAAGGTGAGATGCACAACTATGCATTTCACCATTTTTCAATTTAATTTCAATCTAACTATCAATTAATTCGTATCATCGGCAATTATATTAGATTCAACATTCATCAATCCCATGTTCATTCAATCCCAAACAAAAGAATTAAATTTTCATATGCTACAAACTTTTATTGAAATAACTTACTTAATTTTACACCAAGATAATAATAATCCATTAATCCAATATGAACATACCTGACACTATTATTTACCTTACTAAGTGTCTCTGTCCTTGAGGAAATCCGATAACCGCACACACAGTGCATTTCAACCGATCTCGCACACCCAGTTCTCGGTGATTAAATCCGCACACACAGTGCTATTCAACCGATCTCACACACACAGTGCTCGGTGAATAAATCTACACACGCCGATCTACACACACGATTTCTCACACACACATTCAACGATCTCGCACACCCAAAGGTTTCGGTGAATAAATCCGCACACATAGTGCTATTCAACTGATCTCGCACACACAGTGCTCATTGAATAAATCTGCACACACACCGATCTCACACACACAGAGTGCTCGGTGAATAAATCCGCACACACAGTGCTCTATATTTTTAATTTATCCTCATTTTCATGCACATATCATATACTTTTATATCCCATTTGCATATGTGTAACCTATTTATATACATATATCAAATAACCTTTTCTTTCAAGTTCTACTCTCCCTATCGGCTATGCCCCATATATATGCACATAGCTATTTATTCAAGGATCATTATACTATACCTCAAGATTTGCTTTAACTTATACTCCCCTCACTTCAAAACATTTAATCTTAACACATTAATTTAATACATGCTCAATTCACATTCGGCTTTCATATAATTTAATCCCACACCATTTTCCATTCGATAATTTATATGCATTTACATCAATAATTACATGCATATACAATTATACAAATTCAAATACTCAAAGAATTATATAATCCAACACATATATAGATTAGTATACAATTCACCACTACCATTAAAGTATCATGGTGCATTCGGCATTTGTATTTCTTGCATCAAATTCAATCTAAAATGTATATAAAAAAATTATTACTAATTATTAAAAACCAACCACTTATAACTTACTTCGAAAATTGACGATTTAACCTTTCCCGGCTACTCGTTTACTATGGTCTTCCCCCGATCCAATTCCTTCCCTTGTTGTACTTGATCTAAAATAAGGTCAAATTAATCCCATTCAAACGAAATTTCATGAAGTTTAATCCAAAATACATCCTTATAAAATTTTACCATTTTCACCCTTAACGATTGCATTGTTACAAACAAGTCCTTACAACTCAAAACATGAAATATCCAAAATTCAAGCACATCTATGAAGGGCCGAATGTTCATAGCCCTTCTTTCAACTCCTTTCTTCTATCTATTTTCCATTTAGTACATTCATAATTTTTCTTTCTCTTCCTACGTCCTTCTACTTAGCTTTATTCGACAAATTCTAGGAAAAAAAATATAGTTATCTTACAAGCTTGTAACATGTTCTACTCTTAATTTTACAACTAATTTTCCACCATGGCAACTTTTGGCTATCATCATTAACTCAAGAATTTGAGTATGATCTAGCTAAAATACAAGACAATAACCTCAATTTGATAAAAATAACAAAAACCAAGTGAAATTTCTTACCTTAAAGGGACATGCTATGACCAAAATTATGGAAGCTTAAATTTCCTCTCTTTTCCCCTTTGTGCTCGTGAAGAAGATGAAGCAAGTGAGAGAATTAACAATATTTTCTTTCTTTTATTAATATCATCCAATAATAATAATTTATCATGCATCCTCTCCACTATCTAATATTAATAACATATAAAAATAATACAAGAAATCATGATGCATGGCCAATGCCGTCCACTAGCTTGGAAATAAAGGCTAAATTGCAACTTAACTCCCATGTAATAATAAAACCATTTAAAATTAGCCCTAATTTTCCATAATAGCTATTTTCATCCCTACTCAATTTAATCCTTCTCTAAAATTAACCACTCAAACATTCAAATAATTTCACGATATTATAACACATGCTCAAATATGTAACATAGATATCGGTTAAAGTATTAAAATATTTTCTTCTAGCTCGAATTCGTGGTTCCGAAACCACTGTTTCGATTAGGGTCTAAATCGGGCTGTTACAACTCCCCTCCTCTTTAACAATTTTCATCCCCAAAAATCTTACCAACGAATAGGTGCGGATAACGTTCTTTAATTGATTCCTCTGTCTCTCAGGTTGCTTCCTCAAACTCGTGTTTATGCCACATCACTTTAACTAGTGATATTTTCTTATTTTAGAATTCTCACTTCCTGAGCTAAGATGCGTATCGATTCTTCCTCATAAGTCAAATTGGGCTGAATTTCAATCTCTGAGGGACTGATCACATGAGAAGGATCGGATCTATAACGACGAAGCATCGACACGTGGAAAACATTATGAATTTTGTCTAACTCAGATGGTAACCTCAATCTATACGCAACTAGCCCAATACGCTCGATAACGTCGTATGGCCCAATAAATCTTGGGTTTAACTTTCCTTTACGGTCGAATTTGAGAATTTTCTTCCATGGTGAAACTTTCAAATATACTCGATCTCCAATCTGAAATTCAATGTCCCTACGCTTCAAATCTGCGTAAGACTTTTGACGATCTGATGCCGCTTTCAAGCTATCACGAATTATTGCCACTTTCTGTTCGGTTTCCTTAATCAAATCAACCCAGTGCATCTTGTTTTCCCCGGGTTCAGTCCAGTATAAGGGTGTACGACATTTACGTCCGTACAAAGCTTCGTAGGGTGCCATTTTGATACTAGATTGAAAGCTATTATTATACACAAATTCAATCAAAGGCAAGTATCGTTCCCAAGTACCCTCAAACTCAAGAACGCAACATCTCAACATATCCTCAAGTATTTGGATAACTCGCTCAGATTGAACATCCGACTGAGGGTGGAAAGCTGTACTAAAATGTAACTTGGTACCTAAAGCATCTTGCAGTTTCTTCCAAAATCGCGATGTGAACCTCGGATCTCTATCCGAAACAATAGAAATAGGTACTCCGTGTAACCGTACAATCTGTGATACGTACAATTCAGCCAACTTATCAAGTGAGAAATCCGTATGTACTGGAATAAAATGAGCCGATTTCATCAATCTATCTACGATAGCCCAGATTGAATCTTTCTTACTTGGCATCAACGGCAATCCTGACAGAAAGTCTATAGTGACTCGCTCCCACTTCCATTCAGGTATCATAATCGGTTGAAGTAGTCCCGATGGTACCTGATGTTCAGCTTTAACTTGGTGGCACACTAAACACTTAGACACATAGTCTGAGATGTCTCGCTTCATACCATGCCACCAATAATGCTGCTTCAGATCGTTATACATCTTCGTGCTACCCGGATGAATTGACAATCTACTAATATGCACTTCATTACAAATCTTTCTAATTAACTAAGGGTTCTTCGGTACACAAATCCTATTCTTGAACCGTAAACATCCTTCAGCATCTATTTGAAAATCTGAATCCGCACTCGAACCACAATGATCTTTCTTTGCTTTTAAAGCATCATCAACTTCTTGAGCTTCTCGAATCTGCTGCTCAAACATTGGTCTCACCTTCAACTCAGCAATGATCTCACATCCTCAACAATAGCTATATCCGCATTCATTTCTCTTAAAGTAAATAGTGATTTTCAGCTAAGTGCATCTGCAACCACGTTAGCCTTCCCCGGGTGATAATCAATTATAAGATCGTAATCTTTTAACAGTTCCAACCATTGTCGCTGCCTCAAATTCAAGTCTTTTGAGTCATTAAATACTTTAGACTTTCATGATCCGAATAGATGTGGCATTTCTCACCGAAAAGATAGTGACGCCATATCTTCAAAGCAAAAACTATAGCGGCCAACTCTAGGTCGTGTGTCGGGTAATTCCTTTCGTGCGGTTTCAACTATCTCGATGCATAGGCTACAACTTTGCCCTCCTGCATCAATACGCAACCGAGTCCGTTCAACGATGTATCACTAAAAATAATAAATTCTTTACCCGACTCTGGTTGCACAAGTACCGGAGCTTCTATCAACAAAGTTTTCAACTGATCGAAACTCTTCTGACACCTTTTTGACCACTCGAATTTAACGTTCTTTTGCAACAGTTTTGTCATCGGAGATGCTATCATAAAAAATCCTTTCACAAAGCGTCTATAATATCCTGAAAGTCTTATAAAACTACGAATCTCCGATATATTCCGCGGGGGTTTCCACTCAAGTATGGCTGAAACTTTACTCGGGTCAACCCGAACACTCGATGCTGAAATAACATGCCTCAGGAAGCTAACTTCATTCAACCAAAACTCACATTTGCTGAATTTCACGTATAATTATTTTTCATGCAAAATCTATAGCACTAATCTCAAATGCTCTACATGCTTGGTTTCGTCTCGGGAATAGATTAGTATATCATCTATGAATACCACCACAAACCGATCTAGATACGGTCTGAATACTCGATTCATCAAATCCATAAAAATTATCGGAGCATTAGTAAGCCCGAACGGCATCACCAAAAACTCATAATGACCGTACCTTGTCCGAAAAATAGTCTTGATACATCTGATTCTCTAACTCGTAACTGATAATATCCAGATCTCAGATCAATTTTCAAAAACACCGAAGCTCCTTTCAATTGATCAAATAAATCATCAATACGGGGCAATGGATATTTGTTCTTAACTTTCACCTTATTGAGTTACCGATAATCGATGCACATTCTTAATGTTCTATCCTTTTTCTTCACAAATAGAACGGGCGCACCCCAAGGAGAGAAACTCGATCGGGCAAAACCTCTATCCGTCAATTCTTGCAATTGAGCCTTCAATTCTTTTAATTCTGTAGGTGCCATTCTATACGGAGCTACCGAAATCGTGGTGGTCCCTAGCATAAGCTCAATACTAAACTCTACATCACGAATAGGTGGCAATCCTAGTAATTCCTCCGGAAACACATCTGGGTACTCACAAACAACTGGCACAGATTCAATTTTCTTTTCTGTTACTTTGTTGTTAATCACATACGCAAGATAAGCTTCGCAACCCTTTCTCAAATATTGCTGAGCCAATATCGAGGATATCACAAAAGGTAACCCATTCAAATTCGCAGATTCAATCTGAAGTATTTCGTTATTCTAACACCTCAAATCAATAGTCTTTTGTCTACAATTCACTACTACATCGTGTGTGGTTAACCAATCCATACCGAGGATGGTGTCGAATTCATCCAAAGGTAAAAACATCAGATCACCGGAAAACACATATCTTGAATCATCAAAGGGCAGTTCTTGCACACTTTATCCACCAATACACATCGACCCAGGGGGTTTGAAACCTGAATCACAAATTTTAGTAGACTCAACAGGTAGAGTCTTATTGGATACTAATGTTTCCCACACATACGAATGAGTTGAGCCGGGATCAATCAAAGCAGTTATATTAGTATCAAAGAGAGTGAAAATACCAGTAATAACGTCCGGAGATGAAGCATCTTCTCTAGCACGGATGGCATAAGCTCTAGCCGGTACACGGGTATCTGCTTGAATAACTGTATTTGAAGTTCCCCTCTGAGCACCACTCCTACCTCCCCTACTACGAGCTGGTCTACCACTAGCTGTAGTGCCACTCGGTCTCGCGCTCTGAGTAGTACCCTTCTCAATAGTCTCCGGACAATCCCGAACGAAGTGATTTTACGGACCACACTGATAACAAATGCGATTAAAAGATTTACCCCAGCACTCACCGAAATGTCGTCTACCGCACTGCTGACACTCAGGTCTGCTCAATTGAGCATTGTCGACACTAGCCACAAATGTAGCTCGTGAACTCACTGGTGGCCGATCTCGAATAGAAATCCCAGTATAGGGTTTGGGTCGACTACCATCATTCTTAGACTTCTTTATTGACATCTATAAAAATCTGCCCGTGGATCTCTTCCGAAAATCTTTAGATTCGACTTTAGCTTTTCATTTTTCCTTCCCCAATTCTTCAGCTTTACAAGTTCTTTCCACTAGTTCAACGAACTCGTTAATCCCCAGAATGCCAACCAGGAGCTTTATGTCTTCATTCAGACTATCCTCAAATCTCCGGCACATAGCAACCTCAGAGGATACACATTCACGAGCGTAGCGACTAAGTCGCACAAACTTGCGCTCGTATTCAGACACAGTCATACGACCCTGTTTGAGCTCGAGAAATTCTTTATGCTTGGAGTCTATGAAGCGCTAACTTATATACTTTTTACGAAATTTAGTCTGAAAGAAGTCCCAGGTAACTCTCTCCTCGGAACAACTGACACGAGAGTATTCCACCAGTAGTAGGCAGAATCCCGTAATAATGATATGGCACATCTCAAACACTCATCAAGTGTGCAGGACAGCTCATCGAAGACACGGACAGTATTATCGAGCCAAAATTTAGCTCTCTCGGCATCATCACCATCCTCAGCTCTAAATTCTTGTGCTCCGTGCTTTCGTATACGATTAATAGGAGGTTTAGTTACTCGTTCAGGATTGGCAACATGAGGTACAATTGGTGTTACAGGTGGAACATTCAGATTCAGGGGTGGTTGAACAGCCGGAGTGGTTCGTAAGTAATGACTGAACCAATCGCTCATCATATTATGGAAGGCCTGCTTTACCCTCTCATCTGGGCCACTCGTAGCAGGTCGAGATTTTTTCGACGCGGTCCCTTGCGCGGAAGCAGGCGCCACACTCTCGACATCATCAGCTAATGGTTGCTCGGGATTCGGATCCATTACTATATAAAAGAAACAAATACATTTCACTGTCAGAAGTCATCACACATCACATTGTAAATTATGGCATGTATTGCTAGACTCATACGCACTACGTTAGTTTAAGAACCGACTAAACCCTAGCTCTGATACCAATCAAATGTAACACCCCTAGCCCGTATCCGTCACCGGATTAGGGTTACGGGCATTACTTTACTAACCCAAATTTATGCACCCAAACATAATTATTACATAGTAAAATACATATCAATAGGCAAATCACTATTATAAAGTTATGTATGGTGAAATAATCTAATAGTCAATTAATACATATGCATTCCATGAATACAAAGGCTATCCACCTAACATATTCAGCCATAGACAATCATTATGCGTTTTCACCAATTCATTCAATTATCAACATTTACAAATCCACTTTTAACTATATCTCATTTATGCGCAACTATTCAACTCAAATGAATCAAAACTAGAAATAATATCCATCTTTTATTCGGATAATCTATTGATGGTTCGTGTCATATTCAACATTAATCATTATGATTAATACCTCCTTCATAACACAATTGAGATGCATAGCTGAACCTGTTCAATCACTAAATGATATAATCTAAACTCCATGCAAAAAAACAATTCATTTATAACGTCTCAAACTAGAAATTACATCTTATTAAGACGGCTACTAAATTTTACACCTTATACACACACATATATATATATACCTATGAAAGTTTATTAACCCAAATTTCATTATACGCTATGTTCGATATCAACTTTATACATACCGCAAACATACATAACTTAATATATAATAATGTTATAAAAATGAGCTTATACCTAAAGGTCCAACATTCATACTAATGGCACCAAAATTCAAAAAGGACTAGGCTACATTTAAACACAAAAGTATAGCTATATTCGTATGGCTTTTATACAATTTCACAACGATCTTAAGATATCAAGGAGACCTAGCCTATACATGCCTTAATCTCAAAAGAAATATAACTTATAAGATACCAAAGTTTAGTGATAGTGTAATTGACTTCGACGAGGATCCCCGAGCTCGAGCTTTGACTTTAAAGATCTATAAACCATGTAAGCTTCAATAGCTTAGTAAGTTATAAGCAAGAAGGTGAGATGCACAACTATGCATTTCACCATTTTTCAATTTAATTTCAATCTAACTATCAATTAATTCGTATCATCGGCAATTATATTAGATTCAACATTCCTCAATCCCATGTTCATTCAATCCCAAACAAAAGAATTAAATTTTCATATGCTACAAACTTTTATTGAAATAAGTTACTTAATTTTACACCAAGATAATAATAATCCACTAATCCAATATGAACATACCTGACACTATTATTTACCTTACTAAGTGTCTCTGTCCTTGAGGAAATCCGATAACAGCATACACAGTGCATTTCAACCGATCTCGCACACCCAGTGCTCGGTGATTAAATCCACACACACAGTGCTATTCAACCGATCTTGCACACACGTGCTCGTGTAATGGCCTAAATTCAAGGTTATCGAACAATTGTTTCGCAACCATAAATCCGATTTAAATAGAAATTTATTTCAATATATTTGCATGAATATTTATATGATAGGAAATACTTTTATAAATATTTATAAAATGTTAGTAAGTAGTATTAAATTTTCGTTAGAAAATTTTAACGTTTAGGTAGGAAATTAAATGAAAAGGACTAAATTGAAAAAGGTATAAAAGTTAAATTATAGATTAAAAGAAATTATAAAGGACCAAAATGGCAATTATGCCATTTTGTAAAGTTGAGCAGTTAAGTTTGAAAATCTGAGATTTTTAAAGTATGTTATTATATTATATATTTATATTATGTTATATTATTATAATATTATATTATATAAACAAACTAAAGAAAAAAAAAAGATAGAAACAGAAACAGAGAAGCAAACGAAACAGAGAGCAGGGGAAGAAAAAGGGAAAGAAAGAAAAAGGAGAAATTGATGGTTTAAAGCTTGGATGTTTAATTGGTAAGTCAATTTAGCCCTTCTCTTTTAATTTTGATGCTTTATAAGTTTTAGAACAAAGCTTTGTTGAATTAAGTTGAAATTCTGGAAATTCTTAGATTTTTAAACATGAGCTATGTGGATCAAATTGATGAATTAGGGGTTTAATTAATGGAATATCTAGTTAGAAATTGATTTTAAGAATTAAGTTGTGAAAATGTTTGGAATTAAAGTCTATTACTAAAATTCTGATTCCCAAAGATTATAAAGTAGTTTAAAGTAATAGAATAAAGTGTTTATTGAGAAAATCAGCTCAGCTGAGAAGTTAATTGAGCAGGGACGAAATTATCATTTATTGAAAGCTTAGGGGAAAAGTTGTAATAAATAGTTTGCACTAAAACAGTTTGGACAGCAGCAGTAGACTAACTTTGAAAAATCACTAAAAATCGTAGAAGTGGAATTAGAAGCTGAATGAGATATGAAATTAAAGCTTATTGAGTCTAGTTTCATATGAAAGAAACAGAGAAAGCAAAGGAATTCTGTATTTTAGATATTTAGATTTTGTAAGACTGGTTCAAAGTGATTTTGAGATCCCCTGTTCTGACTTTGGAAAATCATAAAAAATGGATAAAAATAATTAGGGGCTTAAATTTATATGTTTAGAATCCTGAATGAGTCTATTTTCAATAGAAATAAACGGAAACATCATATGAATTCTGTATGAAGAGATAATTAATTTTTAGTGAAGAAGGGTCAGAACTTCCAGACAGCAGAATAGGGTGATTTTGATGAATAAACTGTACTAATTGGCTAAGCTAAAATTCTGAAAATTTTATGGTATGAATATATGTGAGTCTAATTTCAGGAAAATTTACGGTTCTTCATTTGGAGTTCTGTAGCTCTGGAAATAAATAATTTTATAACTATGACACAAAAGGACAGCTTTGAATAAGTTTATGAGTAAAGGATTAAATTGAAGTGTGAGCAAAAGTAAGAAAGGTTGAATTTATCATAAAATACATGTCTATTTTATTAAATAGTACAGGAAATTATTTGATTATTTTAACATATAAATGTTATATGTTTATATGAAATTGAAGAAAAGAAAAGGAATGTGAGAACCGAATTGAAGGAAAAGGAAAAGAGAAGGTTAAGGAGTGAAGGAAGAAGAATTTATATCACCTCAACCTTTTGCTGTAAGTACTACAAGAATTTTAAATTATTGTTATTTATCCTTTTGAAATATTTATGTAAATTATTTAAATATATAAGATTCAGCTTTAATGCCCAAGTAGGCGAATTTAGAACTCTTGGGATATTAGTGGCATGCCATTAAGGAACTTTAGCGCTCTCGATATTAGCACGTTGGTGCTCTCGATATTAGCACGTTGGTGCTCTCGATATTAGCACGTTGGTGCTCTCGATATTAGCACGTTGGTGCTCTCGATATTACGTCGGTGCTCTCGATACTAGCACGTTGGTGCTCTCGATTATTAGCACATTGGTGCTCTCTGCTCACTTGTGTATCATAATGCACCTCTGTATTTGTTCCAGTATATCCGGTGTGTTCTATAAAGTCTACTTTGGGCTAAGAATGTGAAATGAGAACAAAAGTGAATCGTTGATGTGTTAAGGTAAGATTCATACCTTATAAAATATAAGTTGAATTTTATTATTGCAAGGCATAGTTGAAGAAACTTATATGTGAGTAGAAATGTAATAATTGAATGAGTTTAAAATATTTTGTTATGATTATTTACTTATTTATTCTTGTAGTGCTTACTAAGCCTTCACCGACTTAACGCGTTTATTTTAACGCGTAGGTACAATTAGACTAGGAGAAGCCAAACTAAAAGATCGCTCATCTCATCACATCCTCAAGGACTACAAAAGTAGGTACTATATTTTGTATTAAAATGGCATGTACATATGTAGTTCAAAGGTGTTCCCATGTGATAGGGATTAAAATGTAAGTTCTTGAAATTTTATCTATTTTCGTTACTTGAAGTATTTTGGTATATATGGAATGAATTAATAAACAATAAATAAGTGAGCAAAAATGGTTGGTAAGTTAAAATATTATATACAAATGTTTTAATTAAACAAGATGTCCGCCATAATTGTTTTGGCACCAAATGTAATAGTCTTATCCGGTCTGCATGATTGAACTTTGGTATAGGGGTATTACATTTATTGATATCGAGCCTAGGTTTTACGAATTCTTGGGTTAGTATGAGTCTATTTGTACATGCCATTTTATAAATTGATGTGATGAGATGAGGTTTAGTTATTTAATTGTGTAATTTATGAATATTGTAGAAACTTAAAGATGTCTTACGAAAGAATAAAAGATACCGATTTTGTGATGTATACTGAAATTTATGAATTTAATAAAATAGAGTTGGTTTCCTCTTAGTATAGAAAGAGGAAATGTTAGAGAAAGAAATGTTTTCTAATCGAAATAATTTCGATAATTAAAAGTGATGTTAAAATAATTAAGTAAAATGTTACTTATGATGACACGAAATTTGAAAAGATGTGGATAAATGTCTTATAGTAAGAAATGATAAATGTTATGTTATATGAGTATATACATGAATCTAAATTATGAGGCCTTACGATCTCTACCCCTTATTGGTACAGTTATATTTATAGTGAAATTGATAGGAATTATAATGATTTAGTTCAAAAGTGTGGAATTGAAGAATTTAAAGGAAAGAAAGATGATTACCCAGCTGAGGCTGAAGAATGGTTAGAGAACAGTCAAAGAATATTTGAAGAATTGCAGTATACAAGAGATGAAAAGTTGAAATGTGCAGTATCTTTATTAAAGGGTGAGGCTTACCAATGGTGGAACATTGTCATGAATATCCATTCTGCAGAGAAAATTAATTGGAATTCCTTTGTATCTGAATTTAAAAAGAAATATGTGAGTCAACTTTATCTTTAGAAGAAGAAAGAGAATTTACGGATTTGAAGCGAAACCACATATGCATTGTTGAATATGAGCGTGAATTTATCGATTTCTTTTTGAAAATTATTTGGGGAATACAGTGCTACTATTAAAGGAAGAAGTCATATATCGAAATTGATTTATTCGGATATGGTAACTACGGAATGAGTTAACGAAAAAGCTTTATGAGTGAAGTGAATGATATGGGACCTGTTAATGATTATATATGTTAACGGATTAGTAAGGGAATTGCGAAATATTTGAATCGATTGCTATAGTTGGGTATTTTACAATGATCTCTTGAGTATTCTATATGGGTATTCTATATGTTCTTTTATCTTGAGGGTCTATGCAACTGCTTAGGATGTGATTTTTATTGTGTAGAAAATTTGGAATCATAACGTTAAAATGGAAGTTACGTTGATTCTGATCGGTCTTGCTCTATTTTTCTTTGGATTTTCTAATTTGTTACATTAGATAGAAGACTTAATGGTCAGATTCATATGAAGTTATTTTCTATTTCTACCGGTTGATATTCTAGTGCATATACGCAATTTGCATTATCTTTATCACAATCGTTTCTAGTGAGGATAAATGGTATTCTTCTTGGTTTTTCTTTGGAATATTATCGATTTCTTTATCATTGAATGTGGTTTTGTTCTCGGAAATTCAATATAGCTTCACATCCGGATTTCATTATGCCACATCCGGGATTTCATTATATTGGTTTTCTTATTATTTTATAGTCTGATCTTATCTATCAAATATGAGTCATCTGTGAAAGGGTATTCATTGATAGAAGGTAAATATATATTACTGTTATAAATCTTGGTTCGATTATGGGAGCTCGGTGATATGGATCTTAGATTATAAAAGTTGTATTATTATCTTGGTTATTATTGAGACTACTCTTGGATTTCTTCTTCTATTTTAAAGCACCATTGAAGTTGAAGTATTGATCCATTTATATTATTGAAATGTGAGATCTATTACTGATTATGGCTTTAGCTATTTGATGATTTGTGGACTTGGGGTAATTTGAAGTGTTGGGATTTCTTTTTAATATTTGTGGAAGTGTTTTCTATGATAGCTATATCAATGATAAGAATACTACGAGGAAGACACGGGGTTTGAAATGGACTAATCAATGCTAGTAGAATTTTGAGTAGATGGAAGTTCTAATAATTGAAGCATCGATTACGGTTCGATCCGAATCGGGAAAAATAAATATAGTTGTAGATGATTTGAATGGGAAAATAATTGTTCACTCTTGAGTAATAAATATTCGATTGCTATTGTCTGATGAAGGATTAATTTTAGTTGAATATCCGGTATTGGTGTTTATAGAATTATTACAGCTAGTAAAGATATTGGGATGGAAATGAGATATAAGTCTATGAAATTGACAAACTATATGGAGAATCGATCGTGAAATGTTTGATAGAGATTTACGATTTACGGTTCACTTTACGATTTGAATAACTTATAAGAATGCTATATGAGTGATAGTTGATTAATTTATAAAGTCGAATCGATTGATGGCTTGAAACTTACGGAGATGTACATTCCGAAATTGTAAGATTTCATGGTATTCTAGTATTGATAATTTCGATCGAGATTGCGCTTCACCTTAGGGTTCGAAAACAATTACGAAATTATTGTGTACTTAACTCGATTTCATCTGACATTTCATTCATAAATTGATGGATAATTCGAGAGAGTTGGTAAGATTTAGGAAGAAGATGTCTTGGTGGCGGTATGAAGCGTGATATTTACGAGTTTGTATCAAGATGTCGATATGTCAACAATGCGGAATGGAAATGGGAAAGAATCACTATGGATTTTGTATCATGGTTACCATTATCTTTGGAAAAAAAGATGCTATTTGGGTGATTGTTGGCGATTGACAAAATCAGCGTACTTTATTCGATACATATGGATTATTTTTTGATAAATGGCTAAATCAGATACATCTGAGATTGTCAGACTACACAGAGTGTCTGTCTCCATTATATTGGATATCCTCGATTTACGTCTCGTTTCTGGGATAAATTACAAGAAGCTTTGGGTACTCAGTTGTATTTCAGTACTGCATTTCATCCTCAGACAGATGGCCAATCTGTGCGTGTAATTCAGGTATTGGAAGATATGCTCCGATGTTGTATACTAGAGTTCGAAGGTAATTGGGAGAGGTATCTACCTTTGATTGAATTTGCTTACAATAACAGTTATTAGTCTAGTATTAAAATGGCTCCGTATGAAGCTTTGTATGGTAGAAAATGTAGAACACCGTTATATTGGACAGAGCTCAATGAAAAGAAGATACATGGGGTTGATTTGATCCGGGAAACAGAAGAAAAAGTAAAGGTCGGTGACAAGGTATTTCTGAAAGTGTCCCCTTGGAAGAAAGTTCTCAGGTTCGGTCGAAAGGGTAAATTGAGTCCAAGATTTATTGGGCCATATGATATCATAGAAAGAATTGGACCGGTCGCTTATCGGTTGGCATTACCACCAGAACTTGATAGAATCCATAATGTTTTTCATGTGTCTATGCTACGACGATATCGGTCAGATCCTTCACATGTTATTTCTTCGATAGAAGTGGAGATTCAATCGGATATGAGTTACGATGAAGAATGATCAAGATATTGGCACGAAACAAAGGAGCTTAGAAAAAAAAGTTTGGTAAAAGTATTGTGGCAAAAGCACGGATTGAGGAAGTGACATGGGTACTAGAGGAGGCAATGAGGAAACAATATACAAACTTCTTTACTGGTAAGATTTTCGAGGACGAAAATCCTTAAAGGGGGGAGAGTTGTAATGGCCTAAATTCAAGGTTATCGGAACAATTGTTTCGCAACCATAAATCCGATTTAAATAGAAATTTATTTCAATATATTTGCATGAATATTTATATGATAGGAAATACTTTTATAAATATTTATAAAATGTTAGTAAAGTAGTATTAAATTTTAGTTAGAAAATTTTAACGTTTAGGTAGGAAATTAAATGAAAAGGACTAAATTGAAAAAGGTATAAAAGTTAAATTATAGATTAAAAGAAATTATAAAGGACCAAAATGGCAATTATGCCATTTTGTAAAGTTGAGGCAGTTAAGTTTGAAAAATCTGAGATTTTTAAAGTATGTTAGTATATTATATATTTATATTATGTTATATTATTATAATATTATATTATATAAACAAACTAAAGAAAAAAAAAATAGAAACAGAAACAGAGAAGCAAACGAAACAGAGAGCAGGGGAAGAAAAGGAAAGAAAGAAAAGGAGAAATTGATGGTTTAAAGCTTGGATGTTTAATTGGTAAGTCAATTTAGCCCTTCTCTTTTAATTTTGATGCTTTATAAGTTTTAGAACAAAGCTTTGTTGAATTAAGTTGAAATTCTGGAAATTCTTAGATTTTTAAACATGAGCTATGTGGATCAAATTGATGAATTAGGGGTTTAATTAATGGAATATCTAGTTAGAAATTGATTTTAAGAATTAAGTTGTGAAAATGTTTGGAATTAAAGTCTATTACTAAAATTCTGATTCCCAAAGATTATAAAGTAGTTTAAAGTAATAGAATAAAGTGTTTATTGAGAAAAATCAGCTCAGCTGAGAAGTTAATTGAGCAGGGACGAAATTATCATTTATTGAAAGCTTAGGGGAAAAGTTGTAATAAATAGTTTGCACTAAAACAGTTTGGACAGCAGCAGTAGACTAACTTTGAAAAATCACTAAAAATCGTAGAAGTGGAATTAGAAGCTGAATGAGATATGAAATTAAAGCTTATTGAGTCTAGTTTCATATGAAAGAAACAGAGAAAGCAAAGGAATTCTGTATTTTTAGATATTTAGATTTTTGTAAGACTGGTTCAAAGTGATTTCGAGATCCCCTGTTCTGACTTTGGAAAATCATAAAAAAATGGATAAAAATAATTAGGGGCTTAAATTTATATGTTTAGAATCCTGAATGAGTCTATTTTCAATAGAAATAAACGGAAACATCATATGAATTCTGTATGAAGAGATAATTAATTTTTAGTGAAGAAGGGTCAGAACTTCCAGACAGCAGAATAGGGGTGATTTTGATGAATAAACTGTACTAATTGGCTAAGCTAAAAATTCTGAAAATTTTATGGTATGAATATATGTGAGTCTAATTTCAGGAAAAATTTACGGTTCTTCATTTGGAGTTCTGTAGCTCTGGAAATAAATAATTTTATAACTATGACACAAAAGGACAGCTTTGAATAAGTTTATGAGTAAAGGATTAAATTGAAGTGTGAGCAAAAGTAAGAAAGGTTGAATTTATCATAAAATACATGTCTATTTTATTAAATAGTACAGGAAATTATTTGATTATTTTAACATATAAATGTTATATGTTTATATGAAATTGAAGAAAAGAAAAGGAATGTGAGAACCGAATTGAAGGAAAAGGAAAAGAGAAGGTTAAGGAGTGAAGGAAGAAGAATTTATATCACCTCAACCTTTTGCTGTAAGTACTACAAGAATTTTAAATTATTGTTATTTATCCTTTTGAAATATTTATGTAAATTATTTAAATATATAAGATTCAGCTTTAATGCCCAAGTAGACGGAATTTAGAACTACTGGGATATTAGTGGCATGCCATTAAGGAACTTTAGCGCGCTCTCTGATATTAGCACGTTGGTGCTCTCTGATATTAGCACGTTGGTGCTCTCTGATATTAGCACGTTGGTGCTCTCTGATATTAGCACGTTGGTGCTCTCTGATATTAGCACGTTGGTGCTCTCTGATATTAGCACGTCAGTGCTCTCTGATACTAGCACGTTGGTGCTCTCTGATTATTAGCACATTGGTGCTCTCTGTTCACTTGTGTATCATAATGCACCTCTGTATTTGTTCCGTATATCCGGTGTGTTCTATAAAGTCTACTTTGGGCTAAGAATGTGAAATGAGAACAAAAGTGAATCGTTGATGTGTTAAGGTAAGATTCATACCTTATAAAATATAAGTTGAATTTTTATTATTGCAAGGCATAGTTGAAGAAACTTATATGTGAGTAGAAATGTAATAATTGAATGAGTTTAAAATATTTTGTTATGATTATTTACTTATTTATTCTTGTAGTGCTTACTAAGCCTTCACCGGCTTAACGCGTTTATTTTAACGTGTAGGTACAATTAGACTAGGAGAGAAGCCAAACTAAAGATCGCTCATCTCATCACATCCTCAAGGACTACAAAAGTAGGTACTATATTTTGTATTAAAATGGCATGTACATATGTAGTTCAAAGGTGTTCCCATGTGATAGGGATTAAAATGTAAGTTCTTGAAATTTTATCTATTTTCAGTTACTTGAAGTATTTTGGTATATATGGAATGAATTAATAAACAATAAATAAGTGAGCAAAATGGTTGGTAAGTTAAAATATTATATACAAATGTTTTAATTAAACGATGTCCGCCATAATTGTTTTGGCACCAAATGTAATAGTCTTATCACGGGTCCGCATGATTGAACTGGTATAGGGTATTACACTTCGATGAATAAATCGCACACACACAGATCTCGCACACACAGTGCTCGGCAAATAAATCCGCACACACAGTGGTATTCAACCGATCTCGCACACATAGTGCTCGGTGAATAAATCTGCACATACACCGATCTCGCACACACAGTGCTCGGTGAATAAATCCGCACACACAGTGCTATTCAACCGATCTCGCACACCCAGTGCTCGGTGAATAAATCCGCACACACAGTGCTATTCAACTGATCTCGCATTTACACGATTACTCGATGAATAAATCTGCACACACACCGGTCTCGCATACACAAGTCTTTCGGTGAATAAATCCGCATACACAGTGCTCTATATTTTTAATTTATCCTCATTTTCATGCACATATCATATACTTTTATATCCCATTTGCATATGTGTAACCTATTTATATACATATATCAAATAACCTTTTCTTTCAAGTTCTACTCTCCCTATCGGCTATGCCCCATATATATGCACATAGCTATTTATTCAAGGATCATTATACTATACCTCAAGATTTGCTTTAACTTATACTCCCTCACTTCCCTTTTTTTAAAATTGTGCCCCATCATTTTGCTGCTTTTTCAATTTAGTCCATACCGGTCATTTGAAACGCCACATAATCAAAAGGTTGGGTTATTTATCGTCTAGTCCCTCAGAAGTCCGCTGCAAGGCTATGTAGATCGGTCCTCATCTTTTTTATTTTCAAATTTAACCCTAAAATCTCATTTTAATTTCAATTCAATCCTTTTTAAGTTGACTCATGATTTTTGTACATTTATTATCATTATTACTATATTACTACATCATTATTATCATACTATATTATTATTACTTTATTATTATTATTATATCATTACTACTATTATTATTGTATTATTTTCTTTCACTACTAGTATCATTTTCATTAATGCGATTTATTTACATTTTTACTATTATTTCGCTTTTTATCACTACTATAATTATTATTATTATTATTTATTTTTTCATTATATTATTATTATTTCTATTATTGTTTTGTTACCATATTATTATCATCACATTTTTACTATTATTTCGCTTTTATCACTACTATAATTATTATTATTGTTATTTAGTTTTTTTCATTATATTATTATTATTTCTATTATTGTTTTGTTACCATATTATTATCATCGTTATTATTTTTATTTTTATTATTTCTACTATTACTATTATATTATATTATATATATTTGCTTATTCTTTTGCATATATATTACATTATTTATTAATGACTATTACTATTATCATTTTATCTTTCGCTTTATTTTACATTATTATTTATACATTATATATTATTATTAGTATTATTTATATTTTCATTGTCATTGTTCTAATATTATTTTTATTCTCTATCATTTTTGCCATATTACTATTATTATTATATTATTATATCATTATTCGTATGTCATTTTTTTACGTTATCATTTTATTATTATTTATTACCATATTATTATTATTATTATTATTATTATTATTATTATTATTCGTTATTTTCATTATTTTCACTATTTTTTCTTTTTTTTGTGTTTGCTATTACTATCATCTATTATTATAATTGTATGTGTTATCATTTTATTTTTTTCCTACTATTATTACTATTATTAATATTATTAGTTTATTTATTATTATTATTGTCATTGTTATCGTTAGTAGTAGTAGTATTTTTATATTTACTGTGTTTACGTCCATATTTGTTTTCTTAGCCTTGTGCTATATTATTAAACAAAATACATTTTGAAAATTATCATATTTCCTTTAATTTTTTTTAAAAATAAGGCAATGTTTCGTATTTAGAAATTCGGGAAATAGTGCCCTAACGTGCTGGGTTGCGATTTTCCATTTGACTAAAACACTAAACATCCTTTTAATAAATTTCACGAACTCCGAGATAACTTTGATTACGAAGGCTTCGAATATCGTGTCCTAACGTGCTGGATGTGATGTTTGTATCCTCTCGAAATAAAGAAATCTCAAATCCCGGCCTCAACTATCCAAACATTTTTTAAAGATCCGAATTTAAGAATCTTTTCAAACTTTCAACATTAAGACATTAATTAATCACTTTGGTACCAATTTTGGGCGTATCGAGGGTGCTAACCCTTCCTCGTGCGTAATCGACTCCCGAACCCGATTTTCAAAACTTCGCAGACCAAAAACACTTTTTTAGTAAAACAAAAATGTTTTATTAAAATAAAGGTGATCCGATCACACCAAATAAAGGTCGGTGGCGACTCCCGTTTTATCCCTATTTTCAAAACCAAAGTCAGACCCCCTTTTTGTTTTTTTTTGTTTTTTCAAAAAAATGGTTACGACAGCTTGGCGATTCCACTGGGGATGATTTAGAGAGTCAAGCCATAAATTGATTATTTTCTGTCTTTTGTCGGAAGTTTGAAAGTTCAATTTGAAAATTATGATCTTTTATTGCATGTTGTTTTAATTTCAAGATTGCATTGCATGAACGTTGTGGTCACACCTTTAAGTGGGAGTGAGAAGCTACTCCTTCGTGAGGTCTTCACCTCCGCGTGATAGTGGAGTCGCTTTGAATACATCCGCATTCTATGTCTTCGTGAGATTTTCATCTCCGTGCCCATAGGGAAATGTATTCCCCGAATCAACTCGGTCTAAATGAGCCTATAATGGGTGAGGATCGAGGAATCGCTAGTTCGGCACCTTACCTTAGAACCAAACCACATGTAGTGAACCCTAAGAGCCCACCTTAGATAGAACTACGTCAAACCTTAGTGGTCACCTAGGTTGGTTTTTGTTCACTTTCACTTGTTTTATACTTTGCGATACTAACTCTTTGTATTTTATTTTCGTGCATATTATCTCATTTCCTATAAAGGTATCAATTCACGGTCAGTTTCTGAGTTAGAAAACTGGTTATGAAAAACGGATTCCTTGATAAAGTGGAAGACAATGCAGTCATTCGTATAGTTAGAACCTAGGCAGTTAGAAGGGTATGGATCCATTTGAGCAAAAAGAAATGTGGCAGTTGGAAGAAAAGTGATTGGCAGAGGGCAAGAGACCTGTAACAATAAATTGGCTAAAAAGGACTTCGCTTAGAACAGGAAGAAAAGTTTATTTACTGTTGATGCTCTTCCAAATAACAAGCATGAGTTTGTAGTAGTATTTGGGGATGTTACATCTAACAGAAACAATAGTAATGCAAGACCTGATGTCCATGATGACTCAAATGGGCAAGACAGGAAGAGAATTAAACGGCCTTATCGGTCAAATCAGCTTTGTTGGATCGACACCCATGCGAGCAACTCAAAATGCTTGGCGCGGACAGGAATCTAAAAACTCTCAAGAAGCATTGAGGGTGATAGATGTCATTTCAAGATAGCATACTGCGAAACAGGGATGCCTACTGGTTTGCCAATCTTTCAAGATAATCAGAACAGCTTCACAGACATTGGAAGAGGTGCCCTAGGCAATATGGGATTCCATTCGAATTTCATGGCCACTCAAAGAGGCCTTTCCCTGAATATTAATATCCGTTCTAGCCTGGTTGTGGATTCTTTGCCAAATCAGAATGCCATGGATCCTGGAATGGACCATGGCTAAGCAAAGCTTTAAGAACTTGAGGACAAAAGTCAGCCCATCCAATCACGAGTACAAGATTACTGGATTGAGCGAGCAGTTGTGTAAAGATCTGTTGTTTTAATTGAAGGAGAAAAGTGTGAAAAAAGTTAATGGCGAAGCTGAGAATCTAGAGAGTACTGTCTATAATCATCACAATATACAGTCGCGCTTCTTTGCAAGACTTGCCATGCTTTAATGTCGGAGAGCCGAAACAACTTACATACATTCCTTTGGAGCTCCATTCCTTGATGTACTTGCAATTGACAAAGCACTAACTAGAGAGCTTCTTTGGTTAAGACAAAATCTCGTGAAAGAGTGAAAGCCTTATCCTATGCTTCATGGGAGCAACCATAGTGCCGAGCCAATGTCTGCGTTCTTGTGGTGTTTCTTTCAAGACTAATTTCACCCAAGTCAAAGGTCGTTTTTTCTCAAGAATGGGGGTGGATTGGTGGAACCATCGAGGATGGAAGGATAGGTCATTATAACTTCGGCTCATCGTTGTGATCCAAACAACATTGCAAGGGATTTAATTCTTGTGAAGAAATAAAAAGAATTTGTATTGACCCGGTTAGATAAATTCAAAGAGACGAACCAGTATAGATGATTTTCACCTGTGGTTGGAATTGGAAAAACTATTTGAACGGATACAATCTAAAATATCTAAAGCTCTGCAATTCTTCCCTCGTCTAGGAAAACTCTAATCTTTATGAGCCATGGAAGTGGAAGAATCCCTCAGAGTACGACTCTAGCCAGAGTAAATGATCGATACTTCTTTAGAAAATTGACGCTAAGCTGGACAGCCTCTTCACTACCCTCGAAGTTGTAACTCTGCGATCGAGTAAAGTGTAGGATTGAAGAGTTAAAATCAACATTACACAATTGCGAATTGCGAATCAGGCTTCTGAAGACAGGAGAGGAGTGTTGGAAAGAAGAACTTTATCATTCTCATGATTATCAAGTTGAAGAGTCGAGATTACCTTGTGAGAGAAGTGATAGTTCAGATTCAAGAGGTAGCTGGTCATCTACCGGTGGATATGTTAAGCATAAAATATAGGCTACAGTCTGATCATAGTCAAGAGCCAGCTCCATTGTTTTGGAAATCAAAACCTCTAGGACTTAGGGCGAAAGCATATAGTAGTCCATTTTATGTAAAAGAATTTGTTTTCTAATAAAGTTTTCTAAAATGAAGTTGATCAGAATCGATACCTCTTTGCATTCATGCATTCACACTACATTGTATGCGCATTACATACATTTGCATTAGACCTTTACAAAAAGACCCTAATTAGGTAAAATGTTTCAGTTAACCTGGAAAACATGGAACAAAGGTTGGTGAGGATAGAGCAAAGGCAAATACAGATGCAAGAGCAATTGATCCAAATTCAACAAGAAATGCGAGAGCAAATGCTAGACTTCCAAAAGAACATGATGGGCCATTAACTCGCCACTAGCCGAGGACTTGAAAAAGAAGTGACCCAAAGGATCAAAATATGGATAATGATGAAGACATCGTTTATTCCCCAATAAGTGTCCCAACTCAACCAGATGCACATTCTCGCGTGGTACCTGTCATTATTGGATCTCAATATAGGATCGATACTTCGGTGCTGATGAATTCTCTGAAGAGCCCTGGTAATGAGCAAGTCAATCGTGTTGTTTTTGGCCTACCAGAGGCAAAGAAAAAGGGAGAAGGGGATTCAAAAGCCCCAAAGAGGAAGGATAAAGATGGGGCTAGCATGAGTGGGTATGCCAAGGGTTATTCGAAACCGTTTACAATAGACCAGCCAAAAAAGGCGCTTACTACCACCGGTCCTCCCAAAGCAAAAACGCAATCCAGATCGATTCGAAAAACCTCGCCTCACTCCTATTCCCATGACGATAGAGAGTTATACGAACTTATTTGATATGCATATTGTAGCTCCTTATTATACAAAACCACTGCAACCTCCATACCCAAAGATGGTATAACCTAAATGTCCAGTGTGAGTATCATGCGGGGGTTACAGGACATTCGATAGAAAATTGCATAGCTTTCAAGAAGTTGGTGGAAAAATTCGTCAAAATGGGTATTGTGGAGATAGGCGACGCACCAAAAGCGTAGCATGAACACGGGAGCATTTTAAGCAATGAGACTGGAAGTAACTCCTATAGTATTTAGAAGCTTACCTAGAGTAATGTACGAAGTAGACTTGTTGCTTTAAGCCTAGAAGCAATAAGATCTCTTTTGTGAAATAGGCTCATGTTCTGAATTACTACTTCAATAAAATGCATCTTTTGAACCGATATTTTTATTTTCCATGCTATACATTCTGTTGAATATTCTTTTATTCTTCATTCATAAATAATCATTCATTCTCTGAAAATTGCTTTCATACCGGCGATGGGTCCCAGATATCAATGACATGAGCGACGCTGTTGCGGACTCCCTTTCTAGTGAGATATGTGTCTAGAAGGATCTAAGGACTTAGAAGATGACAGAAATTGCAACTTACTTCCTAACTTATTAAAAATGGCAGATCCTACCTCGCGAAATGTCAGCCAACACTACAAGCCAACGAGGGAGATGAAGATGGAAGCTTAGCTCACCGCAAGAATAAAGCAAGACATTATCGCATGATCACAGTTAGACACATTGAGGCCACTGAAATGCGGATTCCTATATGTGAGACATGGACGCTATCAAGCCAGTCTCCTCAAGAGCTTTGAGCCAACATCGATTCATATTCATAGCCTTTGGTTACCTTACCAAGAGGGTAAAGGTCGCTTCACATGTCAAAATTACAAAGTCAGCAGTCGTCGACTTCAACTTCAAATTCAAATTCAAAAAAAAAATTCAAAAAAAAAACACAAAAAAACCAAACACAAAAAAAAAGAAAAGAAAAAGAAGAAGAAGAAGAATAAAGAGAGAATGGCGATAAAGAATGCCAGAAAGAAACGCTTATACGAATTTATAGTCAGTCCAAAGATCAGACACCACATCAGTGTAGCAAGATAGCCAAAACCATTTAAAATTTTTGAAAAAATGACTGAGACTTGTAAAGGTTGGCATAGAAGAAGTTACCATTTACCTTCTAGGTCCCTTAAAAGTTGGCCAGGACTTTCACTGGGACATCTTTCTCATTGGTTTATTAAAAGGGAAACAATTGTTGGAAGATAAGGTTCCTTTTCACAAGCTTTGATTGGGTGAAGCAGAATGTCTACAGTAAGCTTGATTGAAAGTACTCGTGGTCGAATGTACCAAAAAAGTATGATATGGGCTTATGACAAAAATGTTCGCTCAAAAGAATTTCAGGAGAAAGACTTGGCATTAAGAAGGGTTCTGCGTATTCAAGAGGACTCCAAAAAGAAAAGTAAATGCCTTATGCAGCAAAGAAGGCTTGTTCTGGGGAAACATGGATGGATGGCAGGGACCAGTCCAATCCGGTGAGTTCAAATTCAAAAAAAAAAAACAAAAGGAGTAAAGCAAAAAAAGTAAAGCAAAAAAAAAAAAGAGTTTTGCAAAAAAAAATGGTGAAAAAGAACAAAAACGAAAAAACACAAAAAAAAGGGAAAAAGAGAGGTCGAGGTGAAAACCCGCAAAGGGTGCCTTGGGATCAAAGGGGATTTGAGTTGAAAACCCGAGAAGGGTAGCTTAAATTTTGATCAAAAATAAGGCATACGGTAGTCTTACCACGCTTGAGTTAACAATGAAGAAGTATGTTGCATCTTGGAGCATCGACAAAGTACTCCGGATCCCCTAAACACATATTGAGTCTATAATGGTCCTCAAGAAGTTTGAACAGAGAAGCTCAGGCTGCGATATCTGGGGCACCTAGTTTCTATTTTTACCTTGCAAGATACACTACCAATAAATTTCTTTCCTAATTACACTCGCTGCTTTTGCTTAACCCATCGGTTTCGAGCTATGCTCCTCTTATCCATAGTTATGATCTCTTTCAGACATTTTGCATTGAAATAACGATTAATGGACTAACGACACCTTCACAAAAAAGAGTTTCACATATTACTCTAGGAAACCTCTAAGTAGTATCGGAACCTGAAACAGGACCATTGCTTAAAACTCCTCGAATTTAGGGGACAGGAATAATGGTGGAGGAAAATTCTGAACTGAGGCTATCTCTGCAGATTGAAAACGGTGATTGAACAAATGACGAGGTATTACGTAAATAGTATCATCTCGATAAAAAAGGGCGATGTATGAATGGGGAATCATTCGCGCGAAGAACGATTTTATATCCATGCAACTATTATGTGTGCACACCTGATCACGATCCACAAGAATGAAAAGGTGCAACAGACCAAATCAACAAATTCTATACCCCTGAGTCGTAGTGGGATTGACTGAAGATGACATAGATTCTACACCCCTGAGTCGTAGTGGGATAGATTGAAGATGATACAATTTCTATACCCATAGGGCACAATGGGTTGATCTGAAGATAGTATAGGCCTTAAAGTCCTGTATGTGCCGTGGAGTGCGCCTTGAAGTCACATTGGGGCAAACTGTTTGAGCAAAATATGATTGTTTCTTTGAGTTTCTGGCAAAGGTACCAGAATAGCGAGATATCGTGGTTGTACGACTGTGGACGATGACGCGATGACGACCCTAAGCATAAAAAGGGGTCATTTCATTTTACATTCATTCATCATCATTAGGAGCGTGCAATCATCGCATCGTGATCCTTATACATTTTTAACAAAGAATCATTATCATGACATCCCGCATTCATGCAAATGTCCTCCATAATATCATTTAGCTAGGAGCATTCGATTTATTGCAATCATTGCATTTTAATTATTATGAAAAATCATCATTCTCATGACATTCTGCATTCATGTAAGTGTCATCCATATCACGCGTAGTCAGGAGCATTCGAGTCATTCCGACCATAGCATCCGCATCATTTGGCATAAAAAAGTCTACAGGATATGTCCCCAGAGGTCGGTGTAGCAACACTGGTGAAGCCATCATCCTATTGCCACTGACCAACGGTGGAATAGGTTGGAAACCATGCTATTGCCACTGACCAACGGTGGAATAGGTTGGAAACCATCCTATTGCCACCGACCAGCAATGAAATAGGCTGAAGATTGTCTTATTGCCACTGACCAGCAGTAGAATAAGTTGAAGACTGTCCTATTACCACTGACCATTAGTGGAATAGGTCAAAATTGTAGGTCTTGTCTCCCTAACCAGTAGTGGGGCAAGATCGAAGGCAAATCGTGGCTCCCTAACCAAGAGGGAACCCGATTTAGGCCACTGTTCTATTACCACCGACCAGGTCAAAATGGAATAGGTCAAAATTGTAGGTCTTGTCGCCTAACCAAGAGTGGGGCAAGATCGAAGGCAAATCGTGGCTCCCAACCAAGAAGGAACATGATTTAGGCCACCGTCTATTACCACCGACCAGCCAGGAATAGGTCAAAATTGTAGGTCTTGTCGCCCTAACCAAGAGTGGGGCAAGATCGAAGCGAATCTTGGCTCCCAACCAAGAGGGGAACACGATTTAGGCCACCATCCTATTACCACTGACCAGCAGTGGAATAGGTCAAAATTGTAGATCTTGTCGCCCTAACCAGTAGTGGGGCAAGATCGAAGGCGAATCTTGGCTCCCTAACCAGTAGGGAACACGATTTAAGCCACCGTCCTATTGCCACTGACCAGCAGTGGAATGGGTCAAAAGAAAATTGTAGATCTTGTCGCCATGACCAGTAATGGGGTAAGATCGAAGGCAAATCTTGGCTCCCTAACCAGTAGGGAACATGATTTAGGCCACCGTCCTATGTCCCTAACCAGCAGTGGAGTAGGCCAAAAATTGTAATTCCTGTCCCTAACCAGTAGGGAGCATGGTTAAGCTTTAGTCCTATTGCCTTAACTAGCGGTGGAATAGGCTAAAGACCAAAGATCTCATCACTCTGGAGATGCAGCGGAGCAATCTAAAATAAAACAAGTCACATCCCATTGGAGTCGCAGCAAGAGTAAATTGAAGCCACATAGCAGTGGACTGGATCGAAGTGACAAGATACGGTGGACAGGAGTGACGCTACCTGAAGAAGAGCACCTGAGAATTCAAAACTCGGCGAGACCGGGCAACATTGGGCTTTTTTGAGTCTTTGCTCTATTCTCGTTACTCGACAATGAGCAAAGAGGGGCAGCTGTACGAAGCCCAAATTGCCTGGGCCCATATCAGTACAAACACAAGCCCAACTACCCTAGCCCAACTACCCTAGCCCATTAAAATAAAAAAACAGAAAAATAAAAAACCCTAGCCCCCTTGCCTCTGCGCCGAACCTGCCCTCTGGCATCCACCTGCTACACTGCCACCGCCGCGCCAGACCTGCTCCACCTACCCACCGCCCGTGTCAGCATCGCCCATGACCTGCAAACAGGACCGAACACAGCAAAAAAGTAGCAAGCCACAATAGCAAAAAATCATGTACTGTCTTTTGGCTATTTAAGCCCGAAAATAACATTGTAATGAGGGGATCTTGAAAAAGAAAGAAAAAAAACAGGAAAAGAGAACAAAAAGATCAAAAAAAGGGATACGGACCCATCCACAATCGAATGTACAAAGAAGGGTCGGTTTTTTGACGAAATTTCGGCAATACAAAACAAATAAGAAACTGAACTGAAAGATCAAGGTTTTCGTTTTCACTTTATTACCTATTATTATTTACTTTCGGTTTTATTTTATTTTATTTTATTTTTTTACTGCTTCAAATCTTTGAAAACAACGTCGAAAAAGAAAGAGGAAAGGACCTTACCTGAATCCGTCCGAACGCGTAGTCGGAGGTCTCACACCGTCGTCGGGATCGGACTCAAAAAGGGGGGTCGAGAGCCTTCGGCTTTGGTGCCCACGGTGGTTCAGGGTTCACTTGAACGGGCTAAAACCCCTCTTTATGCTGCCGTGGCCAACCGATTACGAGGGTGGCGCGGAGATTGGTCGGGGAAACCCTTGTCGGAGATAGGGAAGAGATGAGGAAAGAGAGATTTTGTTGGCTGCTGATTTGTTTTAGATTTTAGGGTTAGAAATATGTTTCTGCAAAATGCTTGGGGGGCTTAAATGCCCTTGATTAAAACGGCGCCGTTTAACACAAAGGGATCAGCATATCCTTCAAAGGGATATTTATGCAATGATCCTCCCTTTATGGTCGCTCAATTGAATCCCCTCTTACTTCCCCTTTTTTTTTAAAATTGTGCCCCATCATTTTGCTGCGTTTTTCAATTTAGTCCATACCTGGTCATTTGAAACGTCACATAATCAAAAAGTTGGGTTATTTATTGGTCTAGTCCCCGTAAGTCAGCGCGCGTTGCAGATCGGTCCTCATCCTTTTTTTTATTTTCAAATTTAACCCTAAAATCCCATTTTAATTTCAATTCAATCCCTTTTTAAGTTGACTCGCGATTTTTGCACATTTATTATCATTATTACTATATTACTACATCATTATTATCATACTATTTTATTATTATTACTTTATTATTATTATTATATCATTACTACTATTATTATTGTATTATTTTCTTTCACTACTAGTATCATTTTCATTAATGCGTATTTATTTACATTTTTACTATTATTTCATTTTTATCACTACTATAATTATTATTATTATTATTTAGTTTTTTTCATTATATTATTATTATTTCTATTATTGTTTTGTTACCATATTATTATCATCACATTTTTACTATTATTTCGCTTTTATCACTACTATAATTATTATTATTATTGTTATTTAGTTTTTTTCATTATATTATTATTATTTCTATTATTGTTTTGTTACCATATTATTATCATCGTTATTATTTTTATTTTATTATTTCTACTATTACTATTATATTATATTATATATATTTGCTTATTCTTTTGCATATATATTACATTATTTATTAATGACTATTACTATTATCATTTTATCTTTCGTTTTATTTTACATTATTATTTATACATTATATATTATTATTAGTATTATTTATATTTTCATTGTCATTGTTCTAATATTATTTTTATTCTCTATCATTTTTGCCATATTACTATTATTATTATATTATTATATCATTATTCGTATGTCATTTTTTTTACTGTTATCATTTTATTATTATTTATTACCATATTATTATTATTATTATTATTATTATTCGTTATTTTCATTATTTTCACTATTTTTTTTTTTTTTTTGTGTTTGCTATTACTATCATCTATTATTATAATTGTATGTGTTATCATTTTATTTTTTTCTACTATTATTACTATTATTAATATTATTAGTTTATTTATTATTATTGTCATTGTTATCGTTAGTAGTAGTAGTATTTTTATATTTACGTGTTTACGTCCATATTTGTTTTCTTAGCCTTGTGCTATATTATTAAACAAAATACATTTTGAAAATTATCATATTTCCTTTAATTTTTTTTAAAAAAATAAGTCAATGTTTCGTATTTAGAAATTCGGGAAATAGTGCCCTAACGTGCTGGGTTGTGATTTTCCATTTGACTAAAACACTAAACATCCTTTTAATAAATTTCATGAACTCCGAGATAACTTTGATTACGAAGACTTCGAATATCGTGTCCTAACGTGCTGGATGTGATGTTTGTATCCTCTCGGAATAAAGAAATCTCAAATCCCGGCCTCAACTATCCAAACATTTTTTAAAGATCCGAATTTAAGAATCTTTTCAAACTTCCGACATTAAGACATTAATTAATCACTTTGGTACCAATTTTGGGCGTATCGAGGGTGCTAACCCTTCCTCGTGCGTAATCGACTCCGAACCCGATTTTTAAAACTTCGCACCAAAAACACTTTTTAGTAAAACAAAATGTTTTATTAAAATAAAGGTGATCCGATCACACCAAATAAAGGTCGGTGGCGACTTCCGTTTTATCCCTATTTTCAAAACCAAAGTCAAACCCCCTTTTTGTTTTTTTTTTCAAAAAATGGTTACGACAACTTTCATAAACGTTAACATTACTTTTATAGCCATTTCTTAGCTAATGAAAAATAAACCCGTTTTATTAACTTTTGGATTTTACATTAAAACAAGAATGTAAATGAAATTATATTTAGTAGGAAAAAAATTATTTAAATCAAGTGATAAAAAATTGATTTAATTATTTAAAATTATAAAATGTAGGCTATTCAAATAGTGAATTTGTATTTTATTATTGTAAAAATTAAAATTTAATTTCGGTCTTCCTAAAAATTTTCCGCCTTCACCCTTAATATCTTCTACCAACACTTGATAAGGGTGAAATTGTATGCCAATTGCTTATAGAGTAATTATCATAAAATTAAAAATTTATTGTAAGAAAATTGTAAACAAAAAAACTTTATACAAAAATAAGTAAAACTATAAGGCATTAGTGTCGAGTAGATCTGTTCAAAGGTCAAATTATTTATTTAAGTGTTTAATTTTGAAGGTTTGACTGATATTTGAGAAGGTTTGCACAAAAATATAGTGTTAAAAAATGGATTTTGGGCAAAATATTTAAGCTTCTTTAAAATATGGGTTGGACACAATCTGGTCTAACTCATTTTTAAGTTTATAATATGTTATTTTATCATTGTAAAATTAATTTTTTATAATAGTAAATAGAAAAATATTTTGTGCACTGTCAATGGAGTTTTTAGGCTCCACAAGTAGGGCTAGGGGTTGACAAGTGTTCTATATGGGTATAGTAAAATATTAAATAAAAGAAACCCATGAAATTTTTTTTTTAAGATTGCTTGTGAAATAAATAAAAAAAATACGCTGTTAGTATAGATGTTCATGGTCCAGGTCGAGTTCAGGACAGGCCAAGTAAAAAATTTAGGACTGTTTTCTAGGCTTGGGTTCGGCCCGACCCAAATATTGGGCCTAAATTTTTTCTTAAGCTCAGCCTAGACAAAAATGTTAAACCCGAGCCCGATCCACCCGTATTAAAATTTTTTATATTATTTTTATACAAAAATAAATTTAAAAAATATAATACATTAAATACACTAAAAACATTAAAATAAATATTCCCAACAAATGGAAAAATAAAAAAATATATATACTTAAATAACATTAAAATAAGTGCAACTTATCAATCAAATATTATTGAGAAACGATAATAGGATAGTATTGAATAAAAGATTCCTCCAAAGACATCTATTGTCGCCATCTGTATGACTGTAATATAAAGGGTAGGTAGTAACTAATTAACGTACTTAGTACTTAATTACAAGTAACTAATCCCTAAATACTAGGTGCTGTTATAACAACTTATTTACTAGCTTCAACACTCCCCCTCAAGTTGGAGGGTGATATATGTCTATCATTCCCAACTTGGATATTAAGTGTCGATGTTGTTGTACTGCTAATCCTTTGGTGAGAATATCTGCAAGCTGTTCCTTTGTGGAAATATGTTCAGTTTTCACCAAGCCTTTTTGAATATTTTCTCTCACAAAGTGGCAGTCGATTTCAATGTGCTTGGGTCTTTCATGGTAAACAAGATTTGCTACAATTTGAATTGCAGCTTGACTGTCACAATAAAGCACAGCTGGTTTATTTCCTTTAATCCCCAACTCTTAAAGTAATCCTTTTAACTATTTCAACTTTGCAACAGTAGATGCCATGCTCCTATATTCTGCTTCTGCTGAAGATCTTGAGACTGTATTTTGTTTTTTGATTTCCAAGAGATTAATGAACTTCCAAGCTTTATGGAATATCCCGTTGTTGATTTTCTAGACATAGGGCAAGATGCCCAGTCTGAATCACAATATGCAGTTAAAACAGAATCTCCATCAGTAGCAAATAAAATTCCTTGTCCCGGATTACTTTTAATGTATCTCACAATCCTCAATGCAGCTACATAGTGAGACTTCTTAGGCTTATGCATGAACTGACTTAAGTGTTGTACACTATAAGCAATGCCTGGTATGGTGTTTGTCAAGTATAACAATCTTCCAATAAGTCTTTGATAAACTGTTGCATCTGTTAAAACTTCATCATCATCTTTCGACTGCAATGTTTCATCAAATTCTACTGTTGTAAGCTTTTGATTTTGCTCTAATGGAGTGACTGTTGCTTTCACTCCTTTTAAACCAGCATCTGCAATTAATTCAAGAGCATACTTCCTATGATTTAGCACAATACCTATCTGACCTTAATATTTCGATACCAAGGAAATATTTTAGACTCCCAAGATCCTTCATTTTGAAATTCTTGTGCAATATGCCTCTTAATTCATTGATTAGATTACTGTCATTTCCTGTAATCAGTAAATCATCAACATATATTAACATAATGACTTGTTTGAGTCCTATCCTCTTTGTGAACATTGAGTAGTCATGTTTGCTCTGAATGTAGCCATGTGAAATTAATGTTTTAGTCAACTTCAAGTTCCACTGTCGTGAAGCCTATTTCAGGCGATAGAGAGATTTACGCAACCTGCAGACCCGATTCTCCCCCTGGTTGAGATATCCCTCAGGAAGAGTCATGAGTACTTCCTCATGTAAATCACCTTGTAAAAAAGCATTGAAAACATCTAGCTGATAAAGAGGCCAGTGAAAAAGGGCAGCAAGAGCAATAACAATACAGACAGTATCCTAATTTGCGACTGGAGAAAACATTTCTTGAAGGTTAATGCCTTCTTGTTGATTGTAACCCTTGGCGACAAGTCGAGCTTTGAATCTTTCAACAGTACCATCAGAATGATATTTGATCTTATATACCCATTTACAACCAATGGAAGGTTTCCCAGAAGGTAAAAAGACTACTTCCCAAGTGCCATTTGATTCTAATGCTTGAATTTCCTGTTGCATAGCCTCTATCCAACGCTTGTGTTTAATAGCCTTAGAATAGGATTGTGGTTCCACAAGGTGTGATATGGTGGCAGCAAAGTGGTCTGCATGTAAAGGTAAATGAGTATAAGACAGAGTAAGAGGATACAAACCTTGTATTGCAAGTGAAGAGGATGAAAAAGATGGAGTAGAACATACAAAGTCATGGAGACAAGAGGGTCGTGTAGTGGTTCGGGTGGATCGTCGAAGTGGAGGAGGTGGTTGTAAATGTAGAAATAAAGAAGGGTCCAAAGTGAAAGAGGGTAAAAAAGAATCAGAAGAGGTAATAGAAGGAGGTATAGGAGGGTTGGAAAGAAAATTTGAGTCTTCAATGGGGCCAAAATTATTGATGGGAAACATCAGAGGAGGAGAAGATGAAAACTTGAAAGGAAAAACATTTTCATGAAAAACAACATTGCGATTAACAAAAAATTTCTTGGGAAGAAGATCAAAGAGAATGCAACCCTTTTGAACTAGAGAAAAACCAAGAAAAACAGAAGGAATAGATTTAGGAGAAAGATTATCATGATAATGAGGTACGGTGGCATAACATAAACAACCAAAAACCTTAAGATGATCTAGAGATGGAGGAGTTTTGTAGAGTTTTTCATAAGGAGATGTCCAAGACAAAATAGAGCTAGGTAAACTATTGATAATGTAGCAAGCTGTTTGTACACATTCACCCTAGAATTTAGAAGGTAAATTAGAGTGAAATTTCAAGGCTCGAGCAAGCTCAAGGAGATGGCGGTGTTTGCGTTGAGCAACTCCATTTTGCTGTGGAGTTCCAATGCATGAACTTTGATGGACAATACCCGAGAGGTGAAAAAGATGTGCAAGTAGAGTTAAAAAATTCAGAACCATTATCGCTACGAATAATCTTGATATCAACTAAGAATTGTGTTTTGACATAGGCAACAAATTGTGTAAGAGTAATAGAGGCATCACTTTTGGTTCGCAAAAGGTAGACCCAAGTCATTCGAGTGAAGTCATCAACTATAGTGAGGAAAAAACGATGACCACTATGAGTTGAAATTCTATAAGGTCCCCATAAGTCAATATGAATTAAAGATAAGGCATGGGTTGATTGAGTAAGACTACGAGGAAATGGCAATTTAGTTTGCTTAGCCAATGGACAAATAGAACAAGAAAATAATTCATTAAGATCATGTAAAATAGATTGCAATTGAACAATTTTTTTTCATTTTGGAAATAGAGGTGTGACCAAGGCGAGCATGCCATACATGAGAATCATGATTGAAAGCCATAAAAGAGGTAACAATGGGCAAAGAAGAATTGGCAGATTTGTGAGGGAGTACAATACTGGAAGAAAGCTGGTGTGGTTGGAAGTAGTATAGACCAGCATGTTCTCTACCAATCCCCAGCATCCGTCCACTGCAAAGGTCCTGTAAAAGGCAGAAAGAGGGGTAAAATGACACAAAATAGTTAAGGTCTTTAGTAACTTGAGAAATAGAAAGAAAATTGTAATTAAAGTCAGGTATATACAAAACATTAATGAGTTTATAAGTAGGGGAAAGAATATGATGGCCAACATGAGTAACCGGGGATGATCTCCCATTAGGTAATTGAACACACGAGTTGTTAGGAGCAAGAACAACAGAAGAATTCAAGCAGTGAAATTCAAATGTCAAATGGTTGGTAGCTCCTGTGTCAAGGATCCAGCTAGAGGATGTAAAGGAAGAAAGCATACCAGCCATCTGAGCAATATCAAAAATAGATGAATCCTTTTGCAATATATGCAGAAGTTGCTGATACTGTTCCGATGTTAAAGTAGGAGCAGATGGAGTCTGAACAGAGGCAGGATTCACAGTGTCAACATAATTGACCGAAGAGGTCACATTAGTAGCAACCGATTTCTTGCGAGTAAACTTAAAATTAGGAGGGAAACCAATCAATTTATAACAAGTCTCACATTTATGAACCTGAACATTGTAGTGGTCACAAATGCCATTGAATCGACGCTTGGAACTACCAGTGGGAGTAGTAGAGGAATAAAGCGCAGTCGGTTCAGATGCAGAAAGTAATGGAGAAGAGAACTGATGGTGAGATTCTTCCTGAACAAGCATGGAGTAGGCTTGATTGACTGATGGCAGTGGTTGCATAAGTAAGAGTTGACTTCGCACAGCAGAGTAAGAATCTTTGAGACCCATTAAAAATTAAAAGAGTCGTTGTTGAAGAAAAGAGATAGATGCGGTTCGAGCATTTTCATAACCACATGGAGAGCAAGGCACTAGAACATCATATTCATCCCATAAAAGGCGAAGTTGAGTGAAATACGTGGAGATAGAAGCAGTACCCTGAGTATGAGAAGAAATAGCATGATGGAGGTAATAAATTCTAGACCCATCGATCTTACTGTAGCGTTCTTGAAGATCCTTCCAAACAAGGCAGGCACTCGAAGCGAAAATGATACCAGCTGAAAGTTCTTGGCAAACAGTGTTGAGGATCCAAGAGAGCACGATGGCACTGCAATGGTCCCGTTGAGGATGAAGAGCAGCTGGAAAATCAGTTCGTGAGTAAGTACCATCAACAAATCCGAGTTTGTTTTTGGCAAGAAGAGCGATATGCATAGATCGGCTCCAGATAGTATAATTTTCAAAACCAAGAAGCTGATGAGAAACTAACATAGTGCCAGGAGTATTAGATGGATAAAGATAAAGAGGATGATGAAAGTCAATGAGAGAAGAAGAGGGATCGATGGCCATTGAAGAAGATTATGAAAAAAACAGAGAGGCAAAAAATTGTTCCTGGATACTGATACCATGTTGAGAAACGATAATAGGATAGTATTGAATAAAAAATTCCTCCAGTACATCTATTGTTGCTACTATATGACTGTAATATAAAGGGTAGGTAGTAACTAATTAACGTACTTAGTACTTAATTACAAGTAACTAATCCCTAAATACTAGGTGCTGTTATAACAACTTATTTACTAGCTTCAACAAATATCTCTTAAATAGTAGCAAAATTAATAATAAAACAAAAGTTCTACAATACCAAACAATAACAACAAAATAGTAATAATATAATAGCAAAATCATGAAAAATAGTGGCAAAATAGTAAAAAAATAGCAAGCTTTTTTTTTTTTTTTGTAAATTCAGGTCAGGCCGAATTCGAGAAAAAAAAAACTTACCCAAGGCCCGACTCATTTAAAAATAGGTCTTATTTTTTGTCCAAGCCCATTTTCAGGTTTATATTTTTGCCCAAGCCCTCATATTTTTTAGGCGAGCCTTCGACCGAATTGGGTGACTCAGCCCATGAACAACTCTAACTATTAGTATACCAAATTCTAACGCATAATAAATATCACTCCAAGGTATTAAAATTAATAAATCTTCTCCTTAAAATTAGCCAATAAAAATTAATTTTAATATTTTACGTTGTTATATACTATAAGCAAAAATTAGTTTATTATTAATAAAGACGTAAGTTAAATTATTTAGTTTAATAAAATAAATTAATATATTTATATCAAAACTAATATATGATTAAATTAAAATATTTGCTAATATGTATTTAAATTAGAATACAATTTAAAATCTAATTTGTTGTATTCAAAATAAATTTAAAACTATGTACCAAAAAATAAATTTAAAACCAAATATTCTTTATAACTTTGTGGTGAAAATTTATTGTATAAAAATAAGAAAATAAATAATGAAATGGTAATTTTATCTCAAAATAAAAATAAACTTTCCAGGTACATGTAAAAATAGTTGTTCACCATTATTCTAAGGAATCACATTCCATAGTCAAGGGAAAGTAATTTTCAAAGAAAAATACATGCTAAAATTTTTAAAATTTCTCACTAATTAAATTTTTTGGAAAGTGACAACTTTTTATCATACCAAATACTTTTAAGAGTGGGTTTAGATGGGCAGTGCATTTACCTGTAGTTAGTGTAAAAACAACAGTGGCGGTAAGATTAAATATTGTAGTAATGCTGTAGCATAAGACAAAAAATAAACTAAATGCACCACATCACACCCAAATGCCCATCCAAACCAACTCTAAATTTCATGGGAGAGGCAAATCACATCTCTTTCATAAACATAAACATTGTGTTTTATAGGCATCTCTTAGCCAATAATAAATAAACACGTATCTTTTTTTTTTTTAATATTGTAGATTGTGTGGCGTCCCTCTTTTACCTAACTCGTTTTATTAAATCAAGTAAATAAAATTATATTTAGGCCAATGTAGGAAAAAAAAATGTTTAAATCAGTGTAAATTAATTTGACAGATCAGATTCTAATTTTAAAATCTGTTCAGACAGATATCAATTGTTATTCTGATTAAATTTGTTTTGCCAACTCTAATATCGAGATAGAATGTAAAGATGGGTTAATCTTTACAAAGCATCGGAAACTCAGAAATCAGATTTTAATTATCTAAGATTAATTATGTGATGTTATTTCATTGAAATACATTAATTCTATCATTTGTTAAAAACTTTAGTGGAAAATTCCTTATTCACCTCTTATATAAATGCTTCAATTTTAAATGTGACAACATGAGAAATAATTTTAATGATGAATTGATGATTAAATTGTAATTTTTGGGTTTTGTTTTAGTAATTTCGAATTAATTCAAAAGTTTAATTTTGTGATGCATGTAATTTTTTCCTAGATATATAATAACCCTTTTTTATTTTATTTAACATGAAACCATTAAAACCTATCAACAAATTTCCATATAAAATTTCTTTTTCATCAAATTGAAAAAGAAAATTCTAAAATGTGAAACATTTTAGGAAAAAGCATTTTAAAATTGGTTTAAAATTTTTTAAGATACAATTTTAACTAAAATAGTTTTATTTTTATGTCAATAAGTTATAATTTTTTAGCAATTACAACTCTATTTTCAAATCTAAGATTTTTCGTCTAAATTTTCTTTGATTTAAACTTAATTAATGAAATAAAACTTGTCAACGACACCAACTAGAAAATTTTGAAATGAACAAATATTCAATCCAAATCTTATATATATTATTACAAGATTTTTATGTTATGATGTGTTTAGTGATAAGGAAAGAAAGTAATTATTTGTAGGGAAAATTGCAACATAAACCCTTCTGCCTTTTTATATAATTTTAATGATATTTTGCAAGTTGTGTTTTTTTTTTTATAACAAGTCCTTCCAATTTGTTTATATTTAATAATTCAACTTACAATTTTATATAATAAATCACTATAAATTTTAAAGTTGTTTTCAAAAAGTCTTATTAAGTTTACCACTATTATTCTAAGTAATTTACATTCTCATGTTAGAGAGAAAGTAACTCCCCAAAAAAGTTATATTTTTAAAATTTTAATATTTTTTAGCATGCCGAAAGTGAAGATTATTTTCCAATTAATTAAAAATTTTCAGAGAAGTGATCATTTTCTATCATACCAGATGCCTCAAAATTTCATGAGAGACAAATCACCTCTCATAAACATTAACATTGCTTTTTGTAGGCATCTCTTAGCCAATAATAAATACATAGGTATCTGAATTTATTTTGCATGCTTTGGATTGAGTGGCGTCATTATTTCACCTAACTCGTTTTATTAACTTTTGGATTCTTTACTAAAACAGTCTATTAAATGAAATTAAATTTAGGTCAATATAGGAAAAAAATTGTTAAAATGAGTGAAAATTAATTTGACAGATCAGATTTCAACTTTTAAATCTGTTCAGAGTGATATCAATTGTTGTTCTGGTTATAAATTCATTTCACCGACTGTGTTATCAAGATAGAGTGTAAAGAGTGATTAATCTTTACAAAGCATCGGAACTCCAGAATCAGATTTCGCTCATCTCATATCAACTCAAGGTAATTTCCGATTTTTCTTCAATCTTATTATGTTATTTTATTGAAAATATTAAATTTTTTTCATTTGTTAAAACCATTTTCATTTGATTTGTTGAAAATTTTAGTGGAAAATCCTTATTCACCACTTAAATAAATGCTTCAACTTCTTATTTTCTATCTACATATTTCCCTTTTTTCTTCATTCAAATTTGTTGTTTTTCTTATTTGTAAAGAGCAGTTGAGACAACTATAATATTTGAAATAAATACACAATTAAAATTGAAATAAATATTTGAAAATATAAATAATGTTACAATAAATTACTCAGTTGGTCACCATATTTTAATTTAATTTAAAATCTACATTCTCTAATTAATAATTAAAATTAAATTTAAAACTATATATGAAAATAGAATTTCACACCATCTACTACTATAATATTTATATTTTAAAATAATTCAAAATATTATTTATTTATAGTTATATATTCCATATAAAGATAACCCATTAATCTCTAGGTTCAATTGAAAAGCTGAAAAAATGGTGATAACTTCAATCAACACTTGATAAGGATGAAATTGTATATCAGTTGCTTATACTGTAATTATCATAAAATTAAGAAACTTTTGTAAGAAAATTCTATAAAATTTTTATACAAAAATAATTAAAACTACAATTATTTTATTTTATTTTACAAGGCATTAGTCTCGGATAGATTTAGTCAAATTACGAGTTACTCGTTTAAGTGTGTAAATCTGAAGACTTGTTTAATATTTGAGAGGATTAAATAAAATATTATATTAAAAATAATTTTAAATAAAATATTTAAGCCTGATTAAAATATGGGTTATTTTCTCAAGTTTATAAAATTTTATTTTATCACTGTGAAAATAATTCTTGCTAATAGTAAATATCACTGTAAAATGTTAAATTTTAATAAATCTCTTCTTCCTTAAAATTAGCCAATAAAATTAATGTTAAAGCAAAAATAAGTTTATTATTAATAAATATTTATTTTAATATATTTATTTCAAAATTAATATATAATTAAATTTAAATATTAATATGTATTTAAATTATGAATTATGATATAATTTAAAAGCTAATTCGATAGTATTCAAAAGGAATTTAAAAGTATGTACCAAAAATATTAATTTTAAAATTAAATAAATTTTATGATTTTATGGTGAAAAAGTATGGTAGAAAAATAAGAATATAAATCAACAATAAAAACAGTAATTTTATCTCAAGATGAGAAAGTTACCATCCCACTATTATTCTTAGTAACCACATTCTCATGGTAGAGAAAAGATAACTTCCAAAAAAAAAGTTACATTCTTAAAATTTTTCTATTTTATGATCTATGTTCAGGGTTCATGGTTGTCCTTCTCAATTAATAAATTTTTTCTTCAGAGAAATGGCCATTTTCTACCATACCAGATGTCTCAAAATTCCATGAGAGGCAAATCACCTCTCGTAAACGTTAACCTTACTTTTTGTAGGCATCTCTTAGCCAATAATAAATACACATATATCTGAATTTATTTTATGTTCTGTGGGTTGAGTGGCGTCATTATTTCACCTAACTCATTTTATTAACTTTTGGATTCTATACTATAACAATATACTAAATGAAATTCTATTTAGGTTAAAATTAGTGTAAATTAATTTGACAGATCAGATTTCAACTTTTAAATCTGTTTAGAGGGATATCAATTGTTATTCTGATTATAAATTCATTTCGCCGACTCTGTTATTGAAACAGAGTGTAAAGAGTGATTAATCTTTACTAAGCATCGGAAACTCCGAATCAGATTTCGCTTATCTCATATAAACTCAAGGTAATTTCGGATCTTTCTTCAATCTATGTTATTTTATTGAAAATATTAAATTTTTTTTTTTCATTTGGTAAAACCATTTCCCTTTGATTTGTTCAAAATTTTAGTGGAAAATCCCTTATTCACCACTTAAATAAATGCTTCAACTTCTTATTTTCTATCTACATATTTCCCTTTTCTTCTTCATTCAAATTTATTGTTTTCTTATTTGTAAAGAGCAACTAAGACAACTATTTGATAATCTTATGACAACATGAGAAACAAATTTAATAATGAATTGATGATTAAGTTGTAATATTTAGGGTTTTTTAGTGATTTAGAAAGATCTAATATATGTTGAAAATTCATTTTACCATATTGTAAGAATTTATGATGCATGTAATTTTTTCCTAGATATATAATAACCCAATTTTTTAATTTTATTTAACAAGAAACCATTAAAACCCCATAAAAATCATATAAAAATATTTTTCATCAAATTGAAAAAAAATTTTAATGTAAAAAGATGTGAAGTTTTTATTGATTATTAATAAATATGTAATTTAATCTATTTATTTTAAATAATATTTGTTTATATTAATAAAATAAATTAGCATATTTATTTCAAAATTAATATATAATTGAATTTAAATATTTACTAATATGTATTTAAATTAGGATATAATTTAAAAGCTAATTCGATAGTATTCAAAAGAAATTTCAAAGTACGTACCAAAAATATTAATTTTAAAATTAAATATTTTTTTATGATTTTGGGTGAAAATGTCTGGTAGAAAAGTAAAAATATAAATCAATCATAAAAAGGGTAATTTTATCTCAAGCATAAATTTTAACTTTCTCTAGAGAAAGTTACTTTCCCACTATTGTTCTAAGTAACCAAATTCCCATGGTAGAGAAAGTAATTGTAAAAAAAAAAAAAAAAAAAAGTTACATTATCAAAAATTGTCCATTTTACGATCCATGTTCGGGTTTTGGGGTTGTCCCTCTCAACAATATTGTCTCCTTGGGAATGTAATGTGCCTTACTATTACATCCAACCATTTGTTGGTTAAAAAAAATGATATTTTTTAGCATACCAAAAGTGAAGAATTTTTTCCAACTAATTAATTTTTTTTTTTCAGAAAAGTGGTCATTTTCTATCATACCAGACGTCTCGAAATTCCATGAGGCAAATCACATCTCATAAACGTTAACATTGCTTTTTGTAGGCATCTCTTAGCCAATAATAAATACACAAGTATCTGAATTTATTTCGTGTGCTGTGGACTAAGTGGCGTCATTCTTTTACCTAACTCGTTTTATTAATTTTTGGATTCTATACTAAAACAGTCTACTAAATGAAATTATATTTAGCTCAATATAGGAAAAGAATTGTTAAAATGAGTGAAAAATAATTTGACAGATCAGATTTCAACTTTTAAATCTGTTTAGAGAGATATCAATTGTTGTTCTGATTATAAATTCATTTCGCCGACTGTGTCATTGAAATAGAGTGTAAAGAGTGATTAATCTTGACAAAGCATCTGAAACCCCGGAATCAGATTTCGCTTATCTCAGATGAACCCAAGGTAATTTCCGATATTTCTTCAATCTTATGTGCTTCAATTATTTGGATTTATAAAATAACTAAGGTTTTGTTTTGTTATTTTAATTAAAATATTAAAATTTTTATTTGTTAAAACCATTATCCTTTGATTTGTTCAAAATTTTAGTGGAAAATCCCTTGTTCACCACTTAAATAAATGCTTCAACTTCTTATTTTCTATCTACATATTTCCCTTTTTCCTTCATTCAAATTTATTGTTTTTCTTATTTGTAAAGAGCAATTGAGACAATAATCCATTATTATGACAACATGAGAAACACATTTAATGATGAATTGATGATTAAGTTGCAATATTTAGGGTTTTTTTTTAGTGATTTAGAAAGATCTAATATATGTTGAAAATTCCTTTTACCATATTGTAATAATTTATGATGCATGTAATTTTTTTGCTAGATATATAATAACCCATTTTTTATTTTATTTAACAAAGAAACCATTAAAAACCCATGAAAAAAATTCCATATAAAAATTGTTTTAATAAAATTGAAAAAATAAATTTAATGTAAAAGATGTGGAATTTTATTGATTATTTGTACAATAATTCTTATTTTATTAATTATTGGTGGAAATTGTAAAATTTGTATTAATTAATTGATCTCACATTGAAAAAGAAATAAAATATTTTTATGTATTAATATTATATTGATTGATATAAACTATTTAGGTGAAGTTTATGTATGTGAATTATCCTTTGCCCAAACTAATTCCCTTCTCTTTCTCTCATCTTTTACACGTTTTAGCTTCCTTGCATGCTTGTTGACATATCTTCGATGAGTGAGTTTCGGTTCTTTATTTACATAGAACCGGCAATTTGGTACCTTCTTCAGCATTGTATGTCTTCGTTTTAATTTTAGGACACATTTAAATAAATAAAGAAGGAAACCCTTTTCTTTGCTCAATATGTAAATACATCAAAATCCATACTTGGGTTTTCTTTCAAATTCTTGTTGGTTTGACAAAAATTTCAATGTTTTTATTGCTTTTTGTTTTTAAATAAAAAGCAATTGTATTAGGGTTTTTTCTTTTTGAATATTCTTTTCTAGGTTATCGAATATGTTCACTGAAGAAGAGTTGAAAGACATTGAGGGATTGAAAAGAGGGTCGGACTTCATTGAGGTTAAGTGTGGATGTACTAGCAGAAAATATGGTGATACCATTGGGAAGCTTAGGGTTTTCACCAATGGTCAATTTCTGATATCTTGCGAATGCACTCCATATTGTGAGGAAGGTAATTCATTTTTTGTCTCAATGCAATTGTTTTAGCTTAATTTTGTTTGTAACTTCAACTTCATATTTGGCTTTTCAATTCTTTGATGAACTTCAATTTCACCTTATATACATTGAGCTAATCATTGGTTTTCCATTGCTGAAATTTCTTGGAATCAGATATGTAGTTGTTAAATCAAGTTGAACATCAAACAGTCAATAAAAAAGCTTCAAGCTGTCGTTTGTTCTTCTTTGATTTTAATTATATGCATTTAAGAGTCTCCCATTAGCATACATAGTGATTTGCATTGGCTGTTAATTGATTTTAATATCCTGGTTTGATCCAAGATCATCAATGTTGAAACTCTATCTATGTTGATAAGGATAGAATAGCATTAAAGCCGAGTTTAATTAAGTTGGTTCATGTCATCTTCGAGCTCAAATCTTGTTTTGTTGACATTGTTTTGGTGAATTCTTTGATAACCAGAGAAACTGACACCTTATGATTTCGAAAAACATTCTGGGAAAGAAGGAACTAGGAAATGGAAGAACCATATTTGGGTGGTCATGAAAAATAAGAAGGTTCCTTTATGGAGGACTGTTCTTCTGAAATACTACAAACATGCATCAAATGGAGCCAATGAGCTAACAAGCACGCGAGCCAAGCGCCTTTTCCATCGTGACGAGTTTGTCCGTTGTTCGAGGTGCAAGAAAGAACGTCGGTTTCGACTCCGGACCGACGAGGAATGCCGGAGGTACCATGATGCTGCGAAGGCAAGAAAATGGAAGTGTGCTAACTGGCCATATGACAAGTAAGTTTCAACATCGCGTACTCGGTTTCGAGCTTGATAAAAATCCTAATCGGCTGTTTTGTTTTGTTTTTCGATTTCAGAATCACCTGCAAAGTTGATGAAGAACGAGCAAGCAGGAAGAGTTGCAGAGGCTGCCCTCGATCTCCATCGTGCAAAGGCTGCACTACTTGTGTGTGTTTCGGGTGCTTCAAGTGCCGATTTCTCGATTGCAAGTGTCGCACTTGCGTCGATTTCGTCCAAAATGCCGAGCCTTGAGCTGTAACAAGGCATCCAACATCGGCCCTTTCTAAGTTTCGATGTTCTGACTATCATTTCCCATCTGGAAAACTGTTCCAATGGTTGTTGTAGGATTGTTATGACTTTATTGTGTTTGGTTTGCTTTAGAATAATCTTAGCTGAAAACTGGAGACTAAGGTTGGAACTTTCAGTCCAACACAACTTTACAAACAGTTTAAAATGAACTAGTTTCTTTTATTACAGCTTGTTTCCTCATGTTGTTTTATGTTTTGTTTTAGATATTTCTTTGCTTAGAATCCATGGTACAGATTTATTTCCGATTGCATCATATTTATGCAATGCAATGCATATATGAACCATTTTTATAATGTCAATTAGATTGCATCATATTTATGCAATGAAATGCTTACATGAACCATTTTTATAATGTCATAATTCAGGCATTTCATCGAACACCATGTTTACAATTTGTGGTGTCTCCCTATTACTTTTTAAAGTCCCTGAAAAACTACAAAATTCAATTTTCATTTCATTTAAAATATTTAAGAAACAAGCATTTCCTTGTATCATAAGAATTTCACTTAATAAATAAACTGGACGGAATACCTAATAAATGAGATCGAGTGATAGTTGTATATATCACTTCCACTCAAATCATGTCAGGTAAGTCAGAGGTTATTACATCTTAATAGTGTCCCTCCCGTTGAATAGGCTACTCCATCTATAGATTTCAGTCACAAATGGGACAATTTTAAATTAAAGTTTGAGCCCTCAGGCTACCTGCATTTCATGCACTGGCTCTAGCCCTCAAACAAATCCTCTAATGGATTCATCAATGTCCGGCAATTATATTTGTCCCCCCCCCCAAAAAAAAAAAACTCTTTAAAATCCCAAATAAAAAAAGGTATTGGGTGAGTTGATAATTGATCTCTTAGTATATGTTTGTATTATAATGAATAGTTGTCATTAGAACATGGGATCTAAAGTATAAGATTGCAGTAAATTTGCTAATATTTGTCATTAGAACAAATATGATCACTTATTCTGCTTAAGCATTATACTGACGTGGTGCATTATGCAAATTGAGAAAAGTATAACAATCGACAGATATATTTGCATGTAGTGAAACATTTAAGATTAAGTTTACTTTGTTTATATAGGCTTCCCTTGCGTCAGACAAACAGAATCACCAATCAAACCAGCTGGAACATCTCTTAATCCACACCAATTCAAACTCAAACCAAATCCAAAGCTCCTCAAAAGTTTCTAAACATTTGAACATGACAAAAACTAGTGTATGCTGACATGAATATAAAATATTAAAAACTTAAAAATAGATTGGACCGTGTATGATTCGGGCCTTAAATGTTTAAACTCGAGTCTGATTCATATTTTAAACGAGTTTAATTTTCTTATCCAAACTTATTTTTTGGATCTAACATTTTTACCAAAATATTTTCAAGTTTTAACAAAGCCTGGATGAATAGTTTAGCCATGGATCATATTTGCTTGTGCTAACATGGACAATCACAACAGTACCGCAAACTTTGTATTTGTTGATAGGTTTTTTACGATGTTCATTTATTTAGAGTCGTGATGATGTATGCAGCAAAAAACATTGAGTTGAATGTTATTGTAAAAAAAAGTAAATTTGTTTCCATCTTCAGTGGAGATAAAATGATATAACATTTTGTTGATGGATATAGGCACTCTCAAAAAATTTCATGAACTCTTCGAACTTTTTTCGAAATAGGAAGACAATTCCTAAATTAAAATCGAGTATAAACACTTTTAATATAATACCCCATCATTCAAGATTTGGGTTGGGCAAAGTGTTGAGGGATTATTTTTGCTTCAATTAGATAATGTTGAAATAGTCTAACGGAGTCAATGTTTGTATCTTCCATTGAGACGAACTTTATAGTTTTCAACAGCTAAAGTCTTTGGCAGTAAGGAATTGATTTAAACAACAATTATTGTTTATTTACCTTCTAGAAAAATCTAGATGATGCATGTTTTGGAACATAGTTTTCATATCATTAATTAATTACAATCTAGTCAAGAAATTTGTGTTTTGTTTAGGACTAATGTGTTTTTCTAATGAGTGTTTTCAAAAAATTTGTCTAGATTTTATAAATAGGTTAAGAGTTTGATAACTGTATTATAAGATGTAGTAAAAAAAAATTCTATGTGATGATTTGATGGTTAAGGGTGTTTATTATTCTAAGCGTGATTTAAGTTCGAGTCACACTAGTCGCGTTGATTGTTTGAGTTTTGCCAATGTCATATTAGAGAATTTAACAGTAGAATTTTAATATCGGTGGTAACAACTGGAATTAAATTTTTAAATACAAAATTAGAAGGATTAAATTTTTAAAAATAAAAATAAGGGACTAAATTTAAATGTTCAAAGTATATAATTAAAAATACAAGCCTAAAATGGAGATTATTATGATTATGTGTAGTTAATTATCCAAAATGAAAGCATTATTTTTCATATTATGCATTCTCTTGGCTTCCATTTTGCCTTTTCCTACTTCCACCATGGGTCGACAACTTGCTGAGAAGGGTAAGAGGAATTATGGTTTTATAACATTTTATTTATTTCACTGAGCTATTAAGTTTTTTTTTAAAGTTCGGCTAACAAGCTTCAAGTACAATCCGACAATCAGTATAATAGATCAATACTCATCGATAAGTAAAAGAACATAACTTAGATCCAAATTGACACAGAAAATGTTGTTTTTGTGTATGTGGAATTCTTCTATACCGTTCTGCAAATATTTGAAATTTTATATGAAGTTTGTTTTTGGTTTAATTTATTTAATTCATCCAAAATTATGGTATTGGACATTGAATAAAATATAAATGTGTTATCTTCATATTGTTTTATATCATACAATCCATCCAAAATTATCACATGGAGCATTGAGAATATATAAAAAAAGAATATGAAAATGATATATGTATGCAAGCTTTTCTTTATTATTTTCATATCTCAAGCAATAGAAAATTACATCACAATCACATCGCCTGGAAAATTTACTGGAGATTTCATTTTTCCTACATAGGATCTATTAAGAATTGAACGTCGATAATGGTAATATAGAGAGATTGCAAAGAAAAAAATAGAACACAAATATTACGTGAAAACTCTTTTAGAAAAAAAATCACTAGCAGAGGAGAAGAGAATTCACTAATGGTGAATTTAAATGATGCAAGAGGAGTTTCGGCTCCATCTATTTATAGGTTGAAAAAGCCTAATTCTAATCAATGTCAAATATATTATGCTAATAAATGCTAAATATATTATAGTAATAAATACTAAATCTTCTAGAAAAAAATATATTTTGTTTAATTTGACTTGCAAGCAATCTCTTAAAATTTGGGTTACACAACTCTAACAATCTCCACCTTAACACAAATTCTCAACGAACAAGTTCTCCACTACCCCTTAAGTGTATTCTTCAACAATGAATACCAACCAAGTCCAAACAATGCTCGAACTTGATTATAGGAAGTGACTTAGTCTTCATATCTATAGGATTATCATGGGTTCTAACTTTGCTCTAATTTTCTTAATTTGCATCTATATCTTCAGCCACATTTAAAGCATAAGCAACTAGATCAGCCTCGACTTACCTCTTTGGAGGTTTAATTTCTCTTAGGTCTGTTCTTGGGAATAGAATATTGTGGTGAAGAAGTAGCTCTATTATGAATTTCTATACTAGCTTGAGGAGTAGACTCTATTGTAAATCTTAGATCGATCTAAAGCTCCACCTGCTTCACATGTGTGCTTGGGCTTTGTTGGTCTTTATTAATTGGAAGATTCTTTAAGAGATAAGTTAGGCAACATAACAGTTTCATAAAAAATAACTTCTCTGCTAATAAAAACTTTTCTATTTTCAGGACACCATAGCTTATATCCTTTAACACCAACCTTATAACCAAGAAAAACACATTTAATGAGTATACACAAGACACCCAAAAATCTTCAAATCAGAATAATTAATCAGCAAGATTACTAGACTATACCTCTTGGGGAGTCTTTTTCTCAATGGTAATATATGGAGACTGGTTAATCAAAAAAAAAGTAGAGGTCGCTTTAGCCCAAAAAGACTTCGGTAAACAAGCATTGGATAACATACATCGAACATTTTCCATGATTGTTGTATTCATCTGTTCTGTAACGTCATTTTTTTCTGGAGTATGATGAACTGTCAAGTGTCTTAGATTCCTTTCTGATTTGCTCAATTCATTAAACTTATCAAAATAGAATTTTGATCCATTATCTGTGCAAGTTATTTTATCTCTTTTTCCTGTCTGCTTCTTGATCATAGTTTTCCACGACTTTTCTGCTTTAGGAAGAATGCCCAAACATTTCTAGAAAAATCATCAGTGATCGTTAGCATCTAATTAGCGCCACCCCTCGAATGCACTCTAGATGATCTCCAAAGATCGAATGAATATAATCCAAGGTTCCTTTTGTGTTATGGATTCCTCTGGTGAATCAAACTCTCTTTTAACGTAGTGCTCACAGAACTTTAGTTTTCTAATGCCTTGTTAATCAAGAAGTCCTCTTTTGCTCAATTCTGCCATGTCCTTCTCACTTATATGCCATAAATGCATATGCCGAAGTCTAGTAACATCATCATTTGACAAGGAAGAGAAAGTGACGACTACATCACCAATAACAGTTGAACCTTACAAAACATATAACTTGGTAACCTTTCTTTGTCCTTTCATCAGAACGAGGGAACCCTTGCTAATCTTCAGAACCCCACTTTTAGTTGTGTACTTGTGCCCTTTAAATCAAAAGTACTCAACGAAATCAAATTCTTTTTCAATTCTGATACATGTCATACGCCACTAAGTGTTCTAACGACTCCATTGAATATCTTAACTTTGATCATGCCAATACTTGTGATTTTACATGAAGCATTATTTCTCATCAAAACAACACTTTCAAACACTGTTTCATATGCTGTAATCAATCCCGATTGGGACTCATAGGAAGGTGCAACAAGAATTAATGATCCACTCCTTACTCACTTTAGGGTTATTAGCAAAAGCAACTAAGAGTTCACCATCACTGTAGTCTTCTACAACATCAACTTCACCAGATTATTCTGGTTTTTCCCTTTTAATTTGCCTCCTCCCTTTTGATCTTATTCTACAACTTATGGCACACAAACTTAATGTGCCCTTTCTTCTTGTAGAACTTATAGGTTTTACCTCTATTTGCAAAACTTAATATATTTTCATATATATTATGGCACCAAAAAGGGGATTCTATTTTTTTAGGGAATATTAAATAAAAGGAAAGGAATCATAAAATAAAACCCTAGGGTGCAGAAGAGTGTTAACCAACATTAACTACGAAAAAATAACCTACGTCTAGTAGGCACATTTCTTTTTGGAAAAACTATTTGAAATGCTCAGTGAGAGTTTTTGTTCGTTAGTTTGCAACAGTTGGACTACGTAGAGGTCGGGATGATTTTGTTGCAGCTTTGAATCGGCAGTGCAAAAGGATTAAAACATCAATTGTTCCTTCCACTTTTTCAAAGTAACGAAAGGTATTTTTTCAAACCTTTTATTCCCAATTTGTTCCTCGTGCATGGATTCCTGGTTTGGATCACCAGAATAATTTTTTCGCTAAGCCACGGGGCATCCCGATAATGCACTAGCGACTGCACCATGTTGGATTAGAGACACCTCTGTCTTATCTTTCTCTAATGTTATTCTCTGGCAATCTTCCCTTTTCCCATGTGATCCATTGTCCTAAGAAACCTAAATCACTCAGTTCACATTCCTCTAAAACCTCTCTAAAGATTGTCATCTGACGTTCCTCTCTTGCTTGCCCTCCCTTTTTTCAAATGAGTACATGATTTCATTGAAATCACCCAATACCAACCATGGTAGATTACTTGCTTCTTTCAACTTTTTGATTAATTTCCATGACTCCTTTCTCAAATTTTGTATTAAGGAGCCATAGAACCTTGTAAACCTCCAATAATCATCTCCTCTTTCTACAACTACTTTTATATCTATATGAGCCTTTGAGAAACTCTTCAAATTGGCAACTAGGTCACATTCCATCCAAACGATAGTCCTCCTCTTGTCCCTTCAGCACTTACGTCTATTCCATTCTCGAATCCACACTTACTTCTTATTTTTTCCTTTTCCTTGCAATGACCTTTGTTTCTATAAGAAACAAAAGTTGAGGCTGAGACTATCTCATTTTGTTCTTGAGACATCTTACTATCCATGGTTGCCCCAAGCCACGGATATTCCAACTTAAGATTTTCATTGCGATTGGTCGACCTGCTTATTCGTGGCTACTGATATTTCATATTCAGAGTCTGTAATCATCAAAGTGTTGTTGTTTGCATTTCCTAATTGCTGTGTTATTTGTCTTTTCTTCCCATCCTTGAACCTTATTGGATTATCTTCTAGGCTTAGATTACATCTTTTGCATTCTCATGTTCCACATCAACAAATGTACTGTGTCTACCATTAGCACTCTCGGCACCTTCTTTCCTTACATTTCTAGTCGGATTTATTCGTGCTATTTTTCCTTTGCCTTGTGATCTTACTCAATCATCAACTCCTCAACCTTATTATTTCCTTTGAGATCCTCCCTACATGCTCTATTTCTTCCCACCACATTTGGTTCTTTTCTCAACCATCTACTCATCACTGGTATTGCCCTTTTGGGAAGAGCTCGTAAAGTACTATCCCATCCAAATTCTTTCTTCAGCCCCTAAAGTTAGTTAGATTGGACAAAAATTCTCTCCATGCCCTAAGCTCCCATAAAGAAAACAAAACAAAAATAGTTTCTCATACTGGAAAGTTGCGTACATTGTTTTGTCATGGCCATAGACTATTTGCTTCTTTTTTCTCGAAGGGGATCAAACATCTAGACGAACTTTTATCCGCATGTATTGTTTTGCCCTTTTATTGCAAGTAAAGCATCATAATCTAAGAAATCTTCGATGAAATTCACCAATTGTTGGGTCATTCCCTCCGACATAAAACCCGGAGGTAGGTTATGAATTTGAACCTAGAAGTTTGTATGATAAAGCAGTACCTGCACCAGATCTTCGCTCTTCAATAGCCTATGAAATATTATCAAGTGCCCGTTAAAAAACCAAGGTAAACCATCGACCACCCTCTGTACATCTATCTTATTGTAAAACCTGAATAAAAACCTTTTATCTTCGATTTCTGATCTTGTGACTCCCTCAATGGGATACCATAGCTCTACTAACACATTCTTTATTGATGGAAAGTGACTGCACTTTTTATAAACACCCTTCCTACCATAAAAAAATTGAATTCTTCTTCAACTTCCTCTTCTTCTTGACCATAAACCGCCTCTTCTTCTTCATCTGCCAGATTTAGGTTTGCTAGTTCATCTTCCATGTTTATTGATTATCTATAATAATTTATGTAATTGTAATAACCAAACTGCCCGGGCCCATTTACAACATTTCTAACCCAACAAACAAAACAGAAACCCATTTTTATAACCCTAAACCCAAACCCAACCAAAACCCAAACAAACCCATTTTTACAAATGGCCCAGAAGGCCCAAAAGTTAAATTTTTTTCAGACTGCTAGGGTTTCTGAAAACCCTAGCGCCGAGCCAGCCACCAACCCCCACCTACCCCAACTCTTCACTTGACACCACCGCCTCGCTCACCGCCACCGCCGCCTCCTCCACCTACTCCCATACCGCAAAAGGCAAGACAACACACGATGAAGCAAAGGCAAAGCAACAAATAAAAAAAACATATATTTTGGCTATTTAAGCCCGAAAATAATTTTGTAAAAGGGAGTTTTTTTTTTTTTGGGAAAAAATCAAAGAAACAGAGAGATTCAAGCAAAAGGGGCTTTTTATTATTTTCCTTTTCGAAATATACAAACAAAAAAAAAGAAACTTCAAGGTAGAAACAGTAGATCCAAACACAAGAAGAAAAACGCAAGGATTCGTTAAAATCAAAAAACCGAAACCAAAGGTGCTTTTTTTTCTTTTTTTTTCTTTTTTTCGAAAGTTGTTTTTTTTTTTGTAAGCTTACACATAACTGCGGTATTAAAATATACTTAGTTAAAAAATAAAAAAAACAAAAAAAATAAAGTTTTTTTACCTTTTTTCACCACTGTGGGTGGTGGCTTGAGTCTCACACGCAAGAATCAGAAGCGACCCCCCCTCCTCAGGAGTTCCCCACCGCAGAGAGAAAGAAGGAAACAAATAACCTTTTTTTTTTAGGGAAGCTGAGAAATGAAATTTTTGTAAAAAAATTGATTATATAGTCGAATCAAACGACGCTGCTTTGGTCGCGCCATAAGCCCCAAAACGACGTCGTTTCACCCTGGACCAACCCGACCCGATCCGACCCGCCTAGGATCCGCGTGTTTTTCTGGAAAAATGGGATATTTGCACGCGCCGTCCCTCCGCCTTTTTATAATTTTGCAATTAAGTCTTTGTAGTTTAAATTTAGCCCAATAATTTACTCGGATTCGCAATTAGGTCCCTTCTGCTGACTGAGCGCTTCGGCCAAAGGGGTTAATTGCCTCTTTGGTCCCTCCTTTCTTTTCACGCATACAAATAGCCCCCATTTCTTTTATTTATTTTCGAATTAATCCCAAAACTTTTATTTTTAATGCAATTTAATCTTGTTTTAATTATTTTGCAATATTTTTAGTCTTTTGTTATTATATTATTGTTATTATCATTATTATATTTTTATATTTTATTATTAATGCATTTCATCAACTTTATTATTATTATTATTTATTATTTTGTTTATATTTTCATTATTATTTCATTCTATTAATGTTATTCACTATAACACATTATTATTCATTATTTTGGTTATATTTCTACTATTATTCGCTTTGTTATTACTATTATTTATTATTATGATCGTATGTGCTTTTTTTTACCATTATTATGACCGAGATTGTTATTTTATTTATTATTGTTATTTGTTGTCTTCATCATCATTATTATTATCTATTTTTATCATTATTTTATCATTATTATTATTACTATCATATTTTTATATATGCATATATTTTTATTTGACATATATTATTTCATGTATTAATTGCAACAATTATTCTTTTTACGTATTATCATCATTATTTTATTTTCATTTCAAGTATCATCATTACTATCTTGTCATTGTTATTTCTTATTTTATTTATTTATTTAGTTATTCATTTTCATTACTACTTTGTATTACCATTGTCATTACTATTACTTGTATTTTTTATTTGTAACATTCACATCCCCTTTGTTATCTTCGTTTTGTATTATATTATTGAACAAAACATCATTCAGAAGATTATCGTATTTCATCTAAAAGATTTCAAAATGAGGCAATGTTTTGGTATTTAGAAACTCGAGAAATAGTGCCCTAACGTGCTGGGTTGCGATTTTTCGTTTGACTAAATAACTTAACATCCTTTTACGAAGTTTTTCGAATCACAAGATGACTTTGATTACGAGAGATTAAAACATCGTGTCCTAACGTCTTTGGATGTGATGTTTATATCTTTTCGGACAAAGAAATTTCAAATTTTGACTCAAGCCTTTTCTTAAATTCAATCTCATACGATGCTTTTGTAAAATTACTATACTCCACTTAAAGATTTTGAGATAAAGGCAATGTTTTGTATTTAGGAACTCGGGAATAGTGCCCTAACGTCTTTGGGTTACGATTTTTCGCTTGACTAAATAACTAAACATCCTTTTGGTAAACTTCGTAAAAGCATGAGATAGTTTTGATTACGAAGGTTTAGAATATCATGTCCTAACGTGCTGGATGTGATGTTTGTACCTCTCTAACCAAGATATCTTAAAAGTACCAATACTTTTTAAAAGACCCGTATTTTAAAACTCTTTCAAACCTCCGACGCTAAGACACTAATTAATCATTTTGGTACCAATTTTGGGCGTATTGAGGGTGCTAACCCTTCCTCGTCATGTAAACGACTCCGAACCCGATTTTTAAAACTTCATGACCAAAAACACTGCTTTTAGTAAAGCAAAATGTTTTATTAAAATAAAGGTGATCCGATCACACCAAATAATGGTCGGTGGCGACTCCCGTTTTATTCCCATTTTTAAAACCAAAGTCGAGCCCCGTTTTGTTTTCAAAAAAAAGGTTACGACAGCTTGGTGACTCCACTAGGGACTGATTTAGAGAGTCAAGCCATAAATTGATTATTTTCTGTCTTTTGTCGGAAGTTTGAAAGCTCGATTTGAAAATTACGATCTTTTTATTGCGTGTTGTTTCAATTTGCATTGCATGGCCGTTGTGGTCACACCTTTAGGTGAGAGTGAGAAACTACTCCTTCGTGAGGTTTTCACCTCCGTGCAGGATAGTGGATCGCTTTCGGGATACATCCGTACCTATGTCTTCGTGAGATTTTCATCTCCGTGCAGCCATAGGGAAATGTATCCCCCTGAACTAAACTCGCTCTATATGAGCCTATAATGGGTGAAGATCAAGGAATCTGCTGGTTCAGGTACCCCTCCTTAGAACCAAACCTCATATAGTAAGCCCTAAAGAACCCACCCTAGGTAGAGCCATGCCAAACCCTAGTGGTTAACAGATTAGGTATTTTTATTCTTTGCTTATTGTGTATGAAATACTGATTTGCTTTATTTTTATTTTTATTTTTGCATGGCATATTCATCAAAAAGGTGTTGATTCACGTTCAATTGCCCAAATAGATAGCTTGTCATGGAAAGGGGGTTTCTTGATAGAGTGGAGGACAATGCGTCCGTCCGGATATGGGCCGAGACGTGCAGCAAGAAAAAGGTGATAGCCTTGCGTAAGGGCACGACGTAATTATGGGACTTCACGCGTGTCGTTGTCATCCAAAATAATCTTCAAGAGATGAAAGAAATATGGAGTCAATGGGACGATGAGATCAAGCAATTATTCTCACATTACGAGATCTCGCCATATCGCGCCGACATCAAGGTAGACCAAGACCTATTCCGAGCTATAGCTCAATTTTGGAATCCCGCTTATAGTTGTTTTACTTTCGAAAAGTGGACCCGGTGCCTACTATAGAAGAATGCATGACTTTACTCGTTGCCCAAAAATCCAGACCGACAAAGTTTATACAAGACACATTAACGCTCCCACCTTGCCGATGAATATTACGGGAATGAGCGAGCAAAGGTTACAAAGACGATAAAACAAAAAGGAGATTGTAAGTGTATCCCCGGAGAAATTTAAGGATTTGATCATAGCACACCCGGGACGTGAAGAAAAGGGTTGACATTTTGCCTTGAGCATTTATAGATTGATTATTTTCCTAAAGCTCTAGGGCATGTAGACGAAGCGCTCTCGATTTATTTGATGATTGATAGAAGAGTTACACCGTCCCGCAATTACGGCGAAACTTTCGTGTCTCTAAACGCTGTCGAAGAGCGGGCGAAGGAAGATTCACCGTTGTGCACTGACTCTTGTTAGTATGGTTCAACATCATTCTTGAAAGCGAGAAAAGGTACCAGGTCGAATCTTTTCCGAGGACTATTCCCCGCTAAAGGAATTAGTAGCTACACCAAGGCGAGACGATCTTACTAAGAAAAATGGATGACGATTACGCAAAACCCGCAAGAGGAAGACGTAGAATGGAAAGCTCCTTTGATGATCCCTGATGAGATCCTATATCGGTGTGGAGATTTTGACTGGGTTCCTCTACTAGGAGTATGGGAAGCCGTCGGATATGCTCCTCTCCTCGTGTTGAGACAGTACAGATCGAGACAGTTTATACATGAACACAAGGTCTAATTCATGCGAATTGAATACAAAGGAGACAATTGTAAGAAAAGAGTTCGTGAAATAGCAAGCGCTTGGAGTCGGACTCATAGAATGAAAAGGTTTGCCACAAACCCGATGGCAACTCCCGAATACGACCGATGGAGGAGTTAGAGAATCAACGACAACATTTCCATACCAGGCCAGGAAGACGCTCGATCAATGGAGGAGCACTTACAGGTAATCCCATCAGAGCTCGAAATCATCAAACAATATTTTGAGAAAAGGAATGCGAAATTAGGGAAAAGGATAGAACGATTAGAAGAAGAGAAAATACAGCTAGGATTGGGCGTTGATATTGAAGCGGGAGGCCGAAAAGTTGAGAAAAGGAAAAATAAAGGTGAGGAAGATTTGGACAGGTTTGAAAATGTACTATAAGAAGTCTGCGAAGGTCAATGAAACTTGCTTTGGATTAGGAAAACATCGAGTAATGGAGTCAAGAACTCGGGGAGGAAAAAATAGAGCTAGTCAATGGGAAAGAGAACTCGAGATACTCAAGCTTGAGAAGATACTCGAAAAGAAGTCCGTAAAAACCCAAAGCGAGAAAGAGGAATTAAAGTCTCGGGTGGCAGAATTGGAAAGATCCTTGTATCAGTATCGTAGCCACAACTCTGCAGTTGAATTAAAAGCTAGTCAAAGTAAAATTGAAGAAATGAAAGCAAGAATCGAAGAGCTAGAATCTGCTTTACATGGTTGTGAGCTACGGGTGGAGCTTCTTGAAGTCAATGAGGAGCGTTGGAAGCAACAACTTCATCACTCTCAGAATCAAGTCAGAGATCGGGATTACATCATGGGGGAAGTCGTGGCTCAAGTGCGAGAAGTCGCGGATCACTTGCAAACCTTAGGAGTCCAAACTGATGTACTGAGTTTATTTTACGAATCAAAGTCAGAGCAAGGACAAGAGTTATCTAGGCTTCTTGAGGAAGTCAAGGCCTTAAGTATTAGGGCGAGGCCTTATATGTAATCCATTCTATGTAAAGAAATTTGTTTTTTAGAAAAGTTATTCTAATGAAAATTGAATCGGAATTAATGCCTTTTTTTTGCATACATTTCATGCATTAGCATTACATTGCATCATATGCATTAAATCTTACAAAAGAACCTTAAATTATGACAGTTACCCTGGAACATCGCTACAATACATGTGGCAAAACTAAAATCATGGATCAAAGGATAGAAAGACTAGAGCAAATGCAAAGGGAAATACAAGAACAGATGCAAGAACGATTAACCAAGATGCAACAAGATATGATAGAACGGATGCAAGAGTCCCAAAATAACATGATAAGCCACCGGCGCAACTATTGGCCAATGAACGAGGAAAGGCGCCATTGCTAGCTCGTGGAATAATGACGACCATAACTTACCCTCCGGATTTACCCCGCCAATACCCAAGCACCACCGAAATATGTCCCCAAAGGACGCTTTTGTTATCGAAGCCACAGTGCTGTGTTGAGATCGCAATGCCGCACTTCCCGATCGTTCGTGCACTAATCCCGGAGAAGGTCCGGCTAACCCTATAGTCCCCGATTTTGATAAAATGGCTGAAATGGATAAGGCAAAAGCGAACTTTCCCAAACAACTCGAGGATTGTTGCAAATGGTTAGAAGAAAAGTTTAAGGAAATAGAGACTGCTGACCATCGCTACGGGGTGGACGCTAAAGACTTGAGCCTAGTCCCAGACCTCATACTTCCGCCAAAGTTCAAGACCCCAGATTTTGAAAAATACAATGGGACCAGTTGCCCCGAAGCGCACATCACAATGTTCTATCGACGGATGGCGGGATATGTTAACAACGATCAACTGCTTATTCATTGTTTTCAGGATAGTTTGGTAGGTAGTGGCCAAATGGTACAATCACCACGGTAGTACCGGATCAAGTCGTAGAAGGACCTAGCACAGGCATTCCTGAAACAATACAAGCACGTAGTCGATATAGCTCCTAATCGAATCACGCTCCAAAATATGGAGAAAAAGCCAAACGAAAGTTTCAGGCAATATGCCTAGCGGTGGAGGGAAGTAGCCACACAAGTTCAGCCACCACTCCTAGAAAAGGAGACAACCATGCTGTTTGTCAATACGTTGAAAGCTCCCTTCATTAATCACATGCTTGGAAGTGCCACTAAAAGTTTTTCTGATATCGTGCTATCAGGGGAAATGATCGAAAATACAATCAAAAGTGGTAAAATAGAGGCTGGAGAAAGTACTAGAAAGAGGTCCCGAAGAAGAGGGAGAATGATATAAACAACATAGGCAAAAGTTATTCAAAGCCTATTACTGTGAACCAGCCAAGGACTGTGACCCCCGATCATCAGAGCCCCCTTAGACAGAAATCCAACACAAGGCAAAATACGGAGAAAATCCAATTCACGCCTATCCCAGTCCCAAACAAGGAAATGTACCAGAAATTATTTGACGCACACGTTGTCTCCCCCCATTACTTAAAACCCTTGCAACCCCCATACCCTAAGTGGTATGATGCGAACGCACAATACGAATACCATGCTGGAATCGTGGGGCATTCTATAGAGCACTGTCTCGCTTTTAAGAAATTAGTGGAAAGACTCATCCAGATGGGCGTTATAGAAGTCGATGACACCTCTAGCAAGGGACACCCGCTACCTAATCACGAGGTCAACATGATAGGCGACGATGCGAGAAGAAGAGTTAAGAGGGATATTTTCGATGTGAAAACCCCAATGAAACAGGTCTGGAACGAAATGATAAAAAGGGGATTGGTTGTGACATGTCCAAGGGGAAAACATGAAGAAACACGAAAGGGCTGTGAATTTCATAACTTGGAAGGGCATGAAATCCAAAGTTGCACTGAGTTCAGAATGCTGGTACAGGCGTTGATGGACAATAAAGAGTTAGAATTCTTTGAAAGTAATGAAGGCCAAAAAGAGGGAAACATCTGCACATTGGAGGATGAGTTAGCAGCAAAAGCCTCGGAGGTGAGCTATCCTCTAGTCACTATCTTACGATCAAAGGGCGACGGAGTAAAAATAAATCCAAAAATCGTGATTCGAAAGCCCACTGCTTTTTCATCTGAAGACAACCAAAAGACTCCCGGGGGTTATAACTGCAATGTGACGATTCTTGAAAAGGGGGTCCGTCCACAAAAGGGAGCCAGGAGTATCCTAAGATCGTGATCCGAAAACCTATAGCCTTTTCATACAAGGATGATAAGAAGGTCCCCTGGAACTATAACTGCAATGTAACGATTCCTGAGAGGGGAGATTTGCCCAACACTACAAAAGAAAACCAAGAGGAAGGCTCCTACACGCGCAGTGGAAAGCACTACGACTTGTCAAACACAAGAACGGAGCACTCAAAAGGGAAAAACTTGATGGGCGAGCAAAAGAAAGAAAAAGGGACCAAGCAAGAGACACATATAAACGAACCAGTGAAGGAGGAAGAAGCTAGAGAATTCTTAAAGTTTTTGAAGCATAGTGAATACAGTGTCGTAGAGCAGCTACATAAACAGTCGGCTCGCATATCAGTGCTAGATTTACTATTAAGCTCTGAAGCACATCGTAACGCGCTGATGAAGGTATTGAATGAAACCTATGTTGCAAATGATATAACAGTTAACAAGCTGGATCGCCTGGTTAGCAACATAAGTGCTGATAACTTCATTTTCTTTAACGATGATGAGATCCCTCCGGGAGGTACGGGTTCCATCAAGGCTCTCCACATTACCACGCGGTGCAAAGGATACACATTACCAGGGGTATTGGTCGATAATGGATCAGCCAATGTTCTACCACTATCGACCTTTGAATCGATTACCCGTTAATAGTTCTCACATGAAGGTCTGCCACAATGTAGTAAGGGCATTCGATGAAACTGAGAGGAAAGTCATGGGAAGAATCGAAGTACCTCTTTTAATCGGACCAAGCATATATGAGGTGGACTTTATCGTGATGGATATCGACCGTCTTATAACTGCTTGCTGGGGAGACCTTGGATACACTCAGCAGAGCGATTGCCTCATCGTTGCACCAAAAGTTAAAATTAATCTCGAGGGCCGTCGGTGACCATAAATGTTGAAGAGGACATCATCGCAACAATGAACCAATGATGCGCCATATTTAGAAGCAAATGACGAAGCAGTTGAGTGTTCCTTCTGTTCTTTGGAATTTATCAACGCAACATTCGTCGCCAAAGGGATTAAGGTCCCAGTACATCAATTATCCAAAACCACGAAAATGGGTCTACAACTGATGATCGGGAATAGAGCTGTGCCAGGGAAAGGACTTGGAAGGTACCTCCAAGGAGAAATCGAGGTCCCAAGACTAAAAGAAAAGCAAGACTTCTTCGGTCTAGGATTCAAGCCAAACGCAAAGCAAAAAAGAGAAGAGTCAGAAAAGAAACAAGAAAGAAGGAAGGCACGTCTGAGGGGAGATGAGATGAAATGGCAACCGATGATAGTTCCTCATATTCATGAGACCTTTATATCAGGAGGGGTTATCCATCCGAGACGAAAAACGCAAAATGAAGAAATCGTGCATGTCAACGCTATATCGGAGGGGAAAACTGAGGAAGAAAATTGGAATGGCATCCGCCTTATGAGCAGTGCAATGTTCTAAACAAGCGGATCATGGAGGAGATTCTGTAGCTTTAGAACTCATTCGAGTAATACTCGAACACACTTATTGCTTTAAGTCTAGAAGCAATAAGAGTTTCTTTTGAAACATCATTTTGTATAAGACATCGTTATTTTCAATAAAATACATCTCGCCATCTTTTGAGCAAATTTTCTTTTATGTTCATTTCATTCATTCATTATTCTTTCTCTAGATATTCTTCTAAACATTTCTATTCTTCATTTATCATACCAATAAACATGCCTAGATTCTATGATTCTATGAGCCTTTATTCATTTCCATAACAGGTCCCCAAATATCAATGATTTGAGTAACACTACCGATGACTCAGAATGTCCTTTTGAGCAAAATGTGGGTGCGAAAGATTTTCAGGATTTTGGAGATGACCAAGGTTGTGATTTAGCTCCTGAACTGTTAAGAATGGTAGAACAAGAGGAGAAACAAATTGTACCTCATAAAGAATCAGTGGAAATAGTGAACCTAGGAGATGGGCAAGAAAAGAAAGAAGTGAAGATTGGAGCCGGTATCACCGCAGAGACAAAGCAAGACCTCATTGAGTTACTCCAAGAATTCAAGGATGTCTTCGCATGGTCATATCAAGACATGCACGGCTAAGCGATATCGTGGTACACCGTTTGCCCATAAAAGAAGAATACAAGCCAGTCCAACAAAAACTTCGGAGGATGAGGCCAAATGTTTTACTGAAAATAAAGGAAGAGGTTAAGAAGCAATTTGACGCAGGGTTCTTGCAAGTGGTTAAGTACTCGGAATGGGTAGCCAATATCGTCCCCGTCCCTAAGAAAGATGGGAAAATACGAATGTGTGTAGACTACAGAGATCTAAACAAGGCTAGCCCGAAGGACAACTTTTCGTTACCTCATATCGACACCTTAGTGGATAATACGGCGGGTTATTCATTGTTCTCGTTCATGGATGGCTTCTCAGGATACAACCAGATAAAGATGCTTCCTGAAGACATGAATAAAACCACATTCATAACCATGTGGGGAACCTTTTGCTATAAGGTAATGCCATTTGGGTTGAAGAATCTGAGGGCAACATATCGAGAGCCATGGTGACCCTATTCCATGACATGATGCACAAGGAAATCGAGGTTTACGCCGACGATATGATTGCCAAGTCTCGGACCGAAAAGGAGCATATCCAAGTCTTAAGGAAATTATTTTGAGGTTGAGGAAAGTCCAATCAAGCTTAACCCTAACAAAGTGTACCTTTGGAGCCGGTCGTGAAGCTGCTAGGATTTATAGTTAGTGAAAAGAGGATTGAGGTTGACCCAGACAAAGTCAAGGCTATACAAGAATTGCCTCCGCCTCGCACGTAAAAAGAAGTTTGAGGTTTCTTAGGAAGATTAAATTACATTGCTCGGTTCATTTCACAACTGACTGAGAAATGTGACCCCATATTTTGTCTTCTTAAAAAACACAATCCAGGTGTGTGGAACGAGGAATGTCAGAAGACCTTCGACAAAGTAAAGCAATACTTGTCCAATCCTCCGGTATTGACACCGCCTAATCCAGAGAAGCCTTTGATCCTCTATTTGACGGTACTTGATAATTCAATGGGATGTGTGCTCGCGAAGATGATGAGTCGGAAAGAAAGAAAAAGCAATATACTACCTTAGCAAAAAGTTCACTGTGTGTGAAACAAGGTACTCACCGATTGAGAAAATGTGTTGTGCCTTGGTCTGGACAACTCGGAGACTGAGGCAGTACATGTTGTATCATACGACCTGGCTCATCTCGAAGCTAGACCCATTGAAATACCTAATGGAGTCGACTACTTTGAATGGACGGATGGCCCGATGGCAAATCTTACTTTCCGAGTTTGACATAGTTTATGTAAACCAGAAAGCGATAAAAGGAAGTGCAATAGCGGATTTTCTGGCTAGTAGAGCTCTGGCAGATTATGAGCCTCTGGACTTTGATTTCCCTAATGAAGACCTAATGTATATAGCAACCACTGAAGAGGGTACCCCGGAAAGTCATCCTTAGAAACTGAACTTCGACGGGGCATCAAATGCTATGGGCAATGGAATTGGGGCAGTTCTGGTGTCCCCAAACGGAGATCATTACCCATTTACTTGTAAGCTTAATTTTGATTGCACAAATAATATGGCAGAGTATGAAGCTTGCATCATGGGTATCTCGAAATGCTATTGAACATAAAATTAAGGTCTTTGGAAGTATCTGGAGACTCTGCATTGGTAATTTATCAACTTAAAGGAGAATGGGAGACGAGGGATCCGAAATTGGTTGAATACAAAAGATTGGTCCAAGAACTGATAAAAGAGTTCGAGGATATCACTTTCAGTTATCTACCAAGGGACGAAAATCAGATGGCTGATGCTCTAGCCACATTGGCTTCTATGGTACGAGCAAACAACAAGGAGGATATGAGGCCTATACAAATGAGCATTTATGAGGCCCTAGCCCATTGCTACAACGTGGAAGAAGAGGAGCAAAATGATCACCCGTGGTATCACGATATACTACAATACGTGAAAGATCATAAATACCCCGATCAAGCAACCGAAAATGACAAAAGGACGTTGAGAAGACTAGCTTGCGACTATGTCTTAGACGGAGAGATCCTATACAAAAGAGGAAAGGATCAAGTGCTATTGAGATGTGTGGATGGCGCCGAGGCTAAGCAGATCTTAAAAGAAGTCCATGAGGGTGTCTGTGGAACACATGCCAATGGGTTCGCAATGGCCAGACAAATCATGAGATTCGGGTATTATTGGTCTACCATGGAAAGAGATTGCATTGATTATGCTAAGAAATGTCATAAGTTCCAAATTTATGGGGACAAGATTCAGGTACCACCCTCACCTTTACATGTTATGACCTCACCATGGCCTTTTTCTATGTGGGGCATGGACGTCATTGGACCAATCTCACCAAAAGCTTCCAATGGACATCGGTTCATCTTCGTGGTAATTGATTACTTCACTAAATGGGTGGAGGCCACTTCATATGCCAATGTGACAAAATCAGCGGTCAGCAAGTTCCTAAAAAAGGAGATCATATGTCGATATGGAATGCCTGAGAGGATCATATCTGATAATGCGTTAAACTTGAACAACAGCATGATCACGTAAGTCTCAGAGGCAATTCAAGATCAGACATCACAATTCGTCACCGTATCGCCCAAAGATGAACGGTGCAGTTGAAGCAGCTAATAAGAACATCAAGAGGATAATAGGAAAAATGACTGAGACTTACAAAGATTGGCACGAGAAGCTACCATTTGCCCTTTTCGCCTATCGAACGTCAGTCAGAACCTCCACCGGGGCAACTCCTTTCTCATTGGTTTACGGAATGGAAGCGGTTCTACCCATCGAAGTTAAAATTTCGTCCCTTCGAGTATTGTCCGAATTGAAATTGGATGAAGCAGAATGGATACAAGCACGATATGATCAATTGAATCTGATCGAAGAAAAGAGGCTGAAAGCTATCCGCCATGGTCAGATGTACCAAAAGCGAATGATGCGAGCATACAACAAGAAAGTGCGTCAACGAGAATTCCACGAGGGAGACTTAGTTTTAAAAAGATTCTCCCCATACAAAAGGATTTCAGAGGGAAATGGATTCCGAATTGGGAATGACCTTATGTGGTGAAAAAGGCTTTCTCTGGAGAGGCACTAATCTTGGCCGAGATGGATGAGAAAAATCTACCCAATCCCATAAATTCAGATTCAGTTAAGAAGTATTATGCTTGAAGAAGGGAAAGGCTAAAGCGAAAACCCGAAAAGGGTACTTTAAGACCAAAAAAAAAAGAAAAGAAAAAGGAGAGGCCAAAGCGAAAACCCGTAAAGGGCGCTTTGAGACCAAAGGGGCTTTGAGTCGAAAACCAGATAAGGGCGGCTCAAATTTGCACGAAAAAGGAGGTATGTGACAATCTTTTTCCCCCAGAATTAGCAAAAGGAGGAATGTTACACCTCGAAACATCTACAAAGCACTGCAGATCTCCCAACGTCTATTCAGCTCAAATGATCTTCGGAAGGATCCAGTGGTGAAGCTCAGTCATATATCTGGGGCACCTACTTTTATTCATTTTTTGTACTCCAATAATGTTTACTTTTGTTAATTTAAATCCAATTCCATTCTTCATAAATTCCATTGTTATTTTAAATCTTTGAGTTGTTTGCAATTGAAAGTAACGACCCATTGACCCATAATGCTTCCATAAAAGGAGTCCCGCCTATTACTCCGGAAGCCTCTAAACAGAGGAACCTAAAACATGATGTTGTTTAGGAATCACCACACTTAGGGTTGGAAACATTCGAAGAAGAGGAGTCCAAAATTATGACCATTTCTTGATTAGCAGCATAGATATCGGACAAGATGTTGCGTCGTGTCGTGACCTTGACGAGTGAGCGAGCAATTACACACCTAAACTTTTAAAGAGATCATTCTCATGACATCCCGCATTCATGCAAATGTCCTCCGTAATATCATTTAGTTAGGAGCATTCGATTTATTACAATCATTGCATCTTAACGAAAATCATCATTCTCATGACATTACGCATTCATGCAAGTGTCATCCATATCCTACGTTAGTTAGGAGCATTGAGTCATTACGACCATAGCATCCTCACCATTTGGCATAAACACAAACACATCAAAATCGAGTCTACGGATATGTCCCTAGAGGACGGTGTAGCAACACTATTGAAGATTATCCTATTACCATCGACCAGCGGTGGAATGGGTGGTCCTATTGCCATCAACCAGTGGTGGAATATGTTGAAGATTGTCTTATTGCCACTGACCAGCAGTGGAATAAGTTGAAGATTACTTTATTGCCACTGACCAGCAGTGGAATAGGTGAAGATTGTCCTATTGCCATCAACCAGTGATAGAATAGGTTGAAGATTGTCCTATTGCCACTGACCAGCAGTGGAATGAGTCAAAAATTGTAGATCTTGTCACCATAACCAATAATGAGACAAGATCGAAGGCGAATCTTGGCTCTCTAACCAGTAGAGAACATGATTTTGGCCACCCTCCTATTGCCACTGACCAGCAGTGGAATAGGTTAAAAAATTGTAGATCTTGCCACCCTAATCAGTAGTGGGGCAAGATCGAAGGCAAATCTTGGTTCCTTAACCAGTAGGGAACATGATTTAAGCCACCGTCTTATTGCCACTGACCAGCAGTGGAATAGGTTGAAGACTATCCTATTTGCCATTGACCAGCAGTGGAATAGGTCAAAGAGTGTAGATCTTGTCGCCCTAACCAGTAGTGGGGCAAGGTCGAAGGCAAATCTTGTCTTCCTAAACAGTAGGAAACATGATTTAAGCCACCATCTTATTTCCACTAACCAGCGAAGGAATAGGTGAAGATTATCCTGTTGCTATTAACCAAGAGTGGAGCGGGTTGTAGATGACCTTATTGCCATTTACCGGTGGGAGTAAGTTGAAGACGATCCTATTTTCATTGACCAATAGTGGAATAGGTCAAAAATTGTAGGTCTTGTTGCCTTAAACAGTGGTGGAACATGCTCATCCCATCTTCTCGGCTAGTAGTAGGACAAGCTGAAGATACAAATCTTGTCTTAAAGCCACAGTAGAGCAAGTTAAAATAAATCTCATACCCTGAAGTTACAGTGGAGCAATAAAGCGAATCGAAGCTGCAAATCCTGTCTCTCTAAAGAGACGACAGAGTAAGATCAAAGCACGAGAGGAGATGGACTAGAACGAGGCTATTTGGAGAGGAGCGTATCAAGAAATCAAGGCTTAGCCAGGCCCAGGCAAAATTGGTTCTTTTATTGTCTTTGCTCTATTCTCGTTTCACGACAATAAGCAAAGAGGCGATAATCATTTAATTTTTAATGTATGAGATAATAAATTAAAAGAATTTCTTGAAGCACTCATAGAGAACAGATTTCTTCCACACATTAAAATTAACTAATGATAAATTGCTATGTTGAAATATATGCATTATGCAAATCTTTTAGAAGGAAAATTAACAACAATTATAGTTTACATCAACTTCTAATTTTCAAAACTTTAACTAGTAAAACTATGAAGGTCTTCCCAATGGAAGATACAAACACTGATCCCAATTTTTAAAAATAAATTTAGAGAGTGACATTACCATAAACAATTTCAATAGACTATTTCAAACTTATCTAAGTGAATCCAGAAAACTTTGGGTATTGATTACTATATAATTCTTCTCATTGGAAGATGAAATATTGACCCAAGTCTACCCGTGTAGTTAGGTTTGTTTTGACCATTTCAAGGGCATCTACAGCTAGTTCAAGTATGATTGCTAATGATTATGAAATTGTGTAAAAATAAAATGATTCACTCACTTTATTACCATCTTTTGACAATTGACCATTACAAAGTGAGATTAAAATATTACATTTGTTTATAGAAATTATGAGACTTTTTAAAAAAACACTCACTTATAGTCATTTAACAAAGAAAAACAAGATAGTGTAATAGATTTAAATCTAATATACATTTTTAACTATATTAATAATTCTTAAAATTCATTACGCATTTTAATCATAATAATATATTTAAATTCAGTATATTATAAAAGCCGATGTTTTAAATTATGTTAAAAATTAAAGTATAGGGATTAAATGATAAGGGAGAACGGATCATGATCATATACAAGTTATTAGGCATGAAGGGCTTGGATCGACTTGAAAGAAGAAATAAACAAATTAAGAAAACAAAGAAGAAATTCAAGAATTAAAAAAAAAACATAGATAAATAAAGAAACGAAAATTAAAAGGTGGAAGATGGATCGAATAAACCGATGGATATTGATAGAAGATAGTAGTCTAGCTGAACCCTTTGAAATATAAGCTCAAAAAATTAATTAATAAATCTAATTCTAATCAATCTTCCAAGAAATAATCATTGGAAAACTGAATGATTGAAGAATGAATTCTTATGACTCATTGGAGAAAATCGAGAACAAAAATCGCTTCTAAAAATTACAAGAAAACAATCTTGCATGAAGAAATTAACTCCGAGAGTTGAAAATTTTATAAATGAATGAATGCCTTTAATGAATAATGAAGAGGCTTGACTAGCTAATTACATCTAAATAAAACTCTCAAGTATAGTGAAATTCTAATTAATCTTGTTGACTGAGAAATATAAAATTCCTAAACAATTTAAAATACTTTAAAATATCTTAAAATTCAAAATAAATAAATAATAATAATATAAAACTAATAGATACAATATTAGACTCATATATAATTAAAATTAAGCCTAAAAATCATACCTAATACTTAAACTCGAATTAAAATAATATAAAAAACAAACAGATACAATATTATACTCATATATAATTAAAATTAAGCCTAAAAATCGTACCTAATAGGATTTCAACTCGAATTAAAACATGAAACTCGTAATTTCCCATAATGATCCTATCCAGAAATTCTGCTCGTATAGTCTTCACTAAAACGGTCATAACTTGAGCTCTCAGACTCGAAATCGAGTGATTCAAAATGCAACGCAAAGCTAAAAGGTTGATCTTCGATCATTATGAAGACATATTGACCCAGAAATGTCTGGATCCCTTTCAAAAAATTGTCACAAACAGACTAATCTTTCAAACTTAAAAATTGACAGCTCGGTTAAATTAATTTTAACAAATTTCACCTCATCTGTAAATGTATTATTAAATTTCATAATCAAGCATAATATTAAGACCAAACCTCAAATTTGAATTTTTTTATATAACCATAGAAAAGATAAAATGAAAAAGGGTGTCCATTTTGATAGATGTTAGATAAGAACGCCTTAGAACATTTTTTCTCTTTTAAAGAGCGGATTTGATAGCAATCTTAACTAATAATAAATAAATGTATGATTGAACACATTTAAAAATAGGGTAAAGTTCAAAAATAGTCATTAGAATATTGATTTCGTTTTATTTTGATCACTTAACTATTAATTTTTCTGATTTAGTCACTAAATTTTTCAAAATTAAATATTTTAGTCAATCTTCTATTAGTTGTCGTTAGATGAGCAATGAAAAGTTGACTAGGACCTTTTTATTGATATAATAATAAATTCAGCCATTTAATATTTACACCCCTATCGATTGATTCTAAATATAAAAATAAACAAATTTAGCAGCCATCAGATTCTAGCACTGGTAATAGTATGAACATATTCCTTTATTCTACAATCATATATATATGCATATATATATATATATATATAATATCACTTTCCATAAAAAACCCTGCTAGATTAGCTTTGCAAATCCCTACCACCCGATCTCTTTTTACTAATTACTGTTATTGTGCCAATAGAATTCTGGTTTTCTGGCAAATATAGGAAGAAAGTGAAAGAAGATGCCAGTGGCTCCTACAAGCACTAAATGCAGAAAGAAAGAATTCAAAAGAGGCGGTTCGACAGCTGAAGAAGACCAACAGCTTGCTCAAGTGGTCGAAATTCATGGCCCAAAGTGGTGGAAAACAGTTGCAGCAAAAGCAGGTTCATAAAGAATACATGTTCGAGCTCAATTGTTACAATGACCCTTTAGAATGATTAAAGGAAAACATGGGTTAAAATGATATTTGGACCCTTTACGATAAGAATTTCTCGAGTTAAAAATTTGGACCAAAAGCCATAGTGGAATAATACTTTAAGTTCCAAAAACAAAATTTAGCCCTAACATTTACTAAAGTTTTAAAATTTTGTAAATGTTGAGAGTTAAATTTGTAGAAGGCCCAAATTACCCGGGCCCATTTACAACATTTCAAACCCAATAACAGACCCAAACCCATTTTTACACCCAAACCCAAATTAACCTTAACCCATTAAAAACAGCCCAAACTAACCAGGCCCGATTAGCCCATATCCCTAAATTAACCCTAAAAAGAAAAAACAAAACAGAAGCCCTAGGTGCGCCGCACCTAGGGCCACTTGCCATGACTTCTGGCCCCTGTCCGTTCTGTCCCATCCACTGGCCACCGCCATCTGCAACACCAACTCCTCCACCTGCTCCACTTACTCCCCATGCCCTGCAAAAAAACGAAAAGAACACGCAAAGAAAACAGAGCAAAATATGCAAAAAAATATATACTTGTAAATGGCTATAAAAGCCAAGGTCAAACCAGTGTAAAGGGTTTTTTTTAAATCAATAAAAAAGAAACGGAGAGATTCAAACAAAAAAGGGGCTTTTCTTTGGAATCAAAAAGAGATTTCGAGCAAAAAATACAAACAGAGATTCAAAAAAAATAAAAAAACCGAAGTAGATCTGCTAGAAACAGAAAGCCGAAGAGGTGATTTCTTTTTTCACTTTCGAAACTTTATTTTATTTTTCTTTATTTTTTTTCTCACACAAATATACCTAAAATGCTTATAAACTGATAACAAAATAAAAAATAAAAAAAAACAAATAAGTTTTTTACCTTATCCAACCATCAGTGGTGGTCTGAGGCCTGCCGTGACGTCCGACCACGGAATCCTCCCGAGCTCCCCACCGCAGGGAGAAAGAAAAGGGAAATAGAAGTTTTTTTAAAGAGATGTGAAAATGAGATTTTTGGCAAAAAATTGGCTTATATAATAAACCAAAACGAGCTGTTTTGGTGGTATACCATAAGCCCCAAAACGACGTCGTTTTGCCTTGAGACCGAATCCAACCGACTTTGCCCGAGGATCCGCGTGTTTTGCGAAAAAATGGAATATTTATGTGCGCAGTCCTTCCGCATTTTTAGATTTTTACAATTAAGTCTTTCGCTATTGCTATTTTGCCCCAGAAACTTTATGCGATTACAATTCGGTCCTTTTAAAACGCTGCATTTGCTCTTTTGGGGAAATTTGCGCTCCTACTTCACTTTTTTATGCTGCGTTCTTTGTTTGGTCCTTTTATTGCTCATAATGTTTAATTTGGCCCTCTTACTTCTGTTTTAGTTCAAATTTGACCCATTTTTCAAATTATTTCACAATTTCTACTATTTCTACTATTATTTAGTGTTAACTATTTATTATTTATTATTATTATTATTATTATTATTATTATTGTTATTGTCATCTCTTTTGTATTATTGTTAGTCCTACTATTATTACTATTTCACTACCTTATTATTATTATTTATTACTCGTATAATGTATATATTTTTTTATCGTTTCGATTACCAATTGTTGCTATTATTATATTATTATTGTTATTATTATTATCGCCATTCTTTACATTATTATTACTATCATTACATTTTCTTTATAATATATATGTATTACTATTATTTTGTTTAATAATTAACATTTTATTATCATCATCGTTTTGTTATTATTATTATTTGAATGTTATTATTATTACTATTATTTATATTTTACTATTATTTGTTTACTATTATTTTATATTATTACCATTGTTATTACTGTTATTTTCATTGACATCACTATATTTTTTTTACCTATTATTATTTTTCCTTTATCATTATTATTGTCAATATCCTTATCGCTTGTCAAACTAATCTTCCTCGATGCCTCATTTCTATAACGACTAACATTCAGATAATGATCTCGAGAAAATCGAGCCCTAACTTCGGGTTCGATTTTCTCGTTTAAATTAAACAACGGGATATCTCTTTCAAAATCACAAATTCCAATTTTAAATTGACATTCGTATTAGCAATTCGGAGAATCGAGCCCTAACTTCATGGGTTCCGGTTTCTTCTCGCTTCAAAGCTAAACAACGGGATATCTCTTTGAAATCGCAATTTAAAAATAAAATACTTAATCTCGAAATTGAAATGTCGCATCCTAACTTCTGGACTCGACATCTAGATACTTGAGATAAGCTTCTTTCCTAAAATAGAGGCAATCTTAGTATTTGAAATCTCGAGAAATCTAGCCCTAACTTATCGGGTTCGATTTCTCATTTGACGAATAACGGAAGATCCTCTTCAAAAATGAAAATCAAGTTTTAAAAGACGAGCTTAGTTTGAGAGTCTAAAGTATTGCCCCTAACTTATCGGACATGATGCTTTATCTCTTCGATAATAAGAGAGTCTTAACGTCCCTTTCAATTCCATCAAATTTTGAAAATAAAAGCATTGTATTTTGAACCCTTTCAAAATTTTCAACAAACAGACGTCAATCAATCGGTTTGGTACCAATTTTGGGCGTGTCGAGGTGCTAATCCTTCCTCGCACGTAATCGACTTCAAACCCGTTTTCTCAAAGTTCGTGGACCAAAAAGCCTTTGTTTTAGTAAATTAAACAATTTATTAAAACAAAGGTGATCCGATCACACCAAATAAAGATCGGTGGCGACTCCTTCCTTTTCTTTTTTCAAAAATCGAATCGACCGGCGTTGCATCGCTTTCCCAAAAAATGGTTACGACAGCTTGGCGACTCCACTAGGGACTCAAGGTCAAGCCATAGATTGATTGATTTTTGTCCTTTTAATTAAAATGGTTTTGAAAAATCATGCTTCTTTTAATGCACCTTCAATATTGGTCTCGTAAATACTTTGGCATTGCATTGCATGACCGTTGTGGTCACACCTTTAAGTGGAAGCGAGAAGCTATGCCTTCGTGAGGTTTTCACCTCCGCATGGGCTAGTGGACTGCTTTCGAGATACATCCGTACTTATGTCTTCGTGAAGTTTTCACTTCCGTATGGCCATAGGGAAATGTATTCCCGAACCGAACTCGGTCCGTATGAGCCTATAATGGGTGAGGATCGAGGAATCTCTGCTGGTTCGGTACCTCGAACTTTAGAACTAAGTGCATATAGCAAACCCAAGGAGCCCACCTTAGTTAGAGCTATGGCAAACCTTAGTGGTCACCCAGATAGGCGTTTGCTTATTTTACTTGCTTTATATTCCATGGTACTAACTTGTTGTGTTTCTTTCTTTTTGTGCATATCATTTCATATTTTAAAGAGACATCGATTCACGATCCGTTTCTGAGTTAGGAAGCTGGTTATGGAAAGCGAATTCCTTGATAAAGTGGAAGACAATGCGGCCGTCCGCATATGGTCAGAGCAATGCCAAATAGAGAAAGGAGATAGCTTAGTCGAAGGGTATGTGTCGGAGCTACGGAACTTCACCAATATCAGTGTCACACAGAACGAGCTCCAGGAGTTGAAATGTAACACCCCTTACCCGTATTCGATGCCGGAACAGGGTACGAGGCATTACCGAGGAGTACGAAACACTTACAGATGATTTAAACCATTTATTGCTCAAATATCAAAATTGATTATAGAAGTTTCCTTTAACAGACCCTTAGAGTCCAAATCATGCATTGGGATTGGGTCGGGAATGAATCAGAATCGTATAAAATTTTTCGTAAAATCCCTAAGTTTATCTCATTTACAAAGCTCCCGCTACCAGTATGGCTCACATGACCGTGCATTTGGGCCATATAACTCTTTGACTTGCGTCTATGAAGGAACTTGAGTCACACGGCCTTAGTACACGCCTGTGTTGCTAGGCCGTGGGTAAAGTTAATTTTCACAAATTAGGCTATTTTCCAAGCCATATTTCTCACTCATTTGATCCTTATTCTTCACCCACATTTAATACATACAAAACCAATTTAAGATATTCAATGAGCCTTATACTTAATACCATTTGTTAGCCGTGCACTTCATATAAATAATAAGAAATGTATATGGGCTCAATTCTCATTAAATTTCTCTTGTACTTGTACTTTTCACACTATGTATTCATATAACATATAACAATCACACCTCTCATATTCCATATATATTTTATAACAAATTATCTTGGTTTCAAACTACTTCATATTTGAGTTTTACTTATCAAATCATTTGAAACATCATCTTTACACATATAATGCAAGAGAGATGCACAATTGTATAATTATGAATGAACACATTTATCAAACATATTCCATGTTTTTATATGTATAGTCTCATATTTCCATGTATCAATTACCATCATTTCCTCGTATTTTGACAAACACATGTAACAATTCATAAACATGCAATTCACTAACCCTTCCTTAATCACAATTTAAAGTGGCAAATCACTTATTGAGCCCAATTTCAATGTTCACTACAATCTATCATATAAATTTGGATGTACGTATCCACCAATAAATTCCATGTACAGTATCATCATCTCATATTTCCACATACATTACTTTACACATTATGAACTCAAATAACATATACAAGACATACCAATGTATTTCAAATATGTTTTCATAATATTCCATTTAAATTAAGATTATTTCATATTAGAACTCTTCTCATTAACTCAGTATTTCTTTATATCACATAATATATATATATATATCATGATTTCCATTCCCTTGATGTTTTCCATATTTATCCGTTGAATTTCTTGGAATTTTCGATGGATTTTCAGAGGTACACTTTAGTGTACAAATCCAGTCCGTCAATTCATGTTCATGTGGGCACATTTCCATTTCGAGAGCACACTCCTGAACCTCATCCTTACAATGGGATTACAGTCGAGCTAAATCCCAGAAGAGAGCACACTCATGAACCTCATCCTTACAATGGATTACCATCAGCTAAATCACATAATATAAACTCATAGAGTATTGTCGGGATTACCGGTCCAGGCTAAATCCTCGCAACGACAATTACTCTAATGAGCTTGGATCTGAATTACCATCCGAGCTAAATTCAGACCCTAATTGGATTACCGTCGGGCTAAATCCATTTTCCACATATTCTTGGAGGGCTATATCGAGATAGGATCACTCGTTCGGGCTAGATCCTTTTACCGTCAATTCCTTTTCGAGATCCATCAATTTTCCTTTCATTCAACCGGATTTCTTCCACTTTTTATCAAATATATCAATGTTTTGTCAACTTTCATGCAATGAACATTCAAATTATATTCATATCAATAACATACATTTCAAACATTTAAGAATATAATTCAAGTTACATGAACTTACAATTTGATTTTTATACCATAACGATAATCTTAGTTTCATAATAAATATTTGAAATAAAACATTATATCATTTCTACCTCAACGTTTATCAATTATAATCGAGCATGTGATCAATTTATACACAATTCATTCATTTATTATTTTCCTCCTCCTCCTCTCCATCCACATCCTTAGTATAAATAACACACTTGTAAGTAACATTATCTATAATTTTCACTATTTACTTATGTGAATATTTAAGTTGTCCATCCGTGTCATAGTCACTAATTTATTTTTATCTTGAGCTACAGAACTCCAAATTAAGATCCGTAAATTTTATTTGAAACTATACTCATATATCTTCTTACCATAATTTTTCCAGAATTTTTGGTGTGGCCAATTAGTACAGTCTATTAGTTAAGTTCTCCCCTGTTACACAGTCCTACTGCCCTGACCTCTCTTCACTAAAAATCAATTATCTCATAGTACAATTTTCATATAGTGTTTCCGATTATTTCTAATGAAAATAGGCTCACTAAGGAATACATACATATAAATTATAACTCATAATTATTTTTTACAATTTTAGTGAATTTCTAAAGTAAGAACAGGGGCTCACGAAGTTATTCTAAACCAGTTTTACCAAAATTTAAATATCTCAAAATGTAGACTTCCTTTGCTTGCTATGTTTCTTTTATATGAAAATATACTCAACAAGCTTTAATTCTATATCTCACTCAACTTCTAATTCAATTTCTACCATTTTTGGTGATTTTTCAAAGTTAGACAACTGCTGCTGTCCAAAACTACTTTAGTGTAACATGTTGATTTCTATTTTGTCTCAAATTCCACAATTCATACAATTCAGTCCTTGCTCAATTAACCCCTCAATTGAGCTAATTTTCTCATTTAATACTTTTCTATATCATTTTAAACTACTTCATAACCTTTGAAAATCAGAATTTTAACATTAGGCCTTAATTTCAACTCTTTCACAATTAGGTCCTAAAACCAATTTCCATCAATTTTACTTGATAAAATCACCATATATCAAAATTAAAGCTTCAATTCTATATTTATTCATCATATTATTCCAGCACTCATCCATAGAAACTTTAAAATTTTTCCATAGAATCAAAAACTAATGACATACTAAGTTGGACCCAATTGTAAAAGTTCAAAAACATAGAAATTTCAAGGAGAAAGCAAGAATTAAACTTACATGAAGCCAGAGTATGAAAACCAGCTTGAACCCTCTTCCATGACTATTTTTCAGCTGGTGAAAATGAAGAGAAATGAAGAGAATTCTAGATATTCCAATTTGGTCCCATATTTATTTAACTAATTTTGACAATTTTCCAATTTTACCCTTATTTCAGCCATTTCCTGATTTTTCTCAGCTATTGCCGCCCAAAATATCTCCTTTGGGCTTATTTTCACTTTAGGTCCTTCCACATTTGACAATTAAGCTATTTAATCCTTCAGCAACTTTTACACCTTTTTCAATTTAGTCCTTTTTATTTTATTAACCACTCAAACGTCAAAATTTCCTAACTAAATTTTTATACCACTTTATTGACATTCTTTAAATATTCATAAAATATTTTTGACTCGGTTTATAACACCGAGATCTCGATACCTCTTTTCTCGATTTCTTGATCGAATAAATCTTTATAAAACACAATTTACTATTTCAAAAATCTTTTAAAAGCTACATTTGGCTCGTAAATATTAAATAATACAATCTATGAGTTCATTTTTCAGATTTGATGGTCTCGAACCACTATTTTTAATATAACTGAAATTTGGGCTATTACATGAAAGAAATTTGGACACAAATGGGATGATGAAGCGAAGCGTTTCTATGATACTTACTACGACCGCCTTACCTTTGAGGTCAAAATAGACAAGCACCTGTTTGAGCAATGACCCGATTCGAATGCCGCTTATAGCTGTTTCTCCTTCGGGAAAGTGGATCTGGTTCCCATGGTAGAAGAGTATACGACCTTGCTACACCCAAGAATTCAAGTTGACAAAGCTTATTCCAAGGCGTTAATGGCCCAACCTTCGAAGAAGTTGATGAATATCACCGAATGAGCGAACAAAGGGTCTCAATAGAATGCAAAAGAAGGCGGAGGTAAATGCATACCACGGATATGTTTGAGAGACTGATCTGGCGCATCCGATGCAAAGAAAAAGATTGACATCTTAGCCTTGTGTATTTACGGCCTGGTAATCTTCCAGAAAGCTTTAAGGCACATTGATGAAGCAGTTATTGATCTCTTCAGCCGATTAGACAAAGGGGTCACACTGTTCCTGCCATCTTAGCCGAAACGTTCAGATCCTTGACTGCATGTCGAGAATGGGTGAAGGCAGGTTTATTGGATGTCGCAGCTGTTATTGGCTTGGTTCCATAGTCACTTTTGGAAAATAGAGAAAGTGTCCCGTCGGTTTATGTCGGAAAATTACTCCCGCTAGAAGAGATAGCAACTACGCCTAGAAGAGAGGATGTGTCCAAGAAAATTGGATCACTCTTTCAAAACCTTCAAGAGGACGACATCGAGTGGAAGGCTCCTTGGATGATTCCCAGGATCCTTTATCGCTATGGAAGCTTTGGTGGGTTCCCCACTGAATTTGGGGTGCCACTGCCTACGCCTTTGCTGGTCCTAAGATAGTATAGTTCAAGACAGTTTGTACCAACGACATACGGGCTAGCTCAATGCGAGTTCTCATATGAAGGGGGAAGCTATAAGAAAAGGGTTAAAGAGATTTCTAGTGCCTGGAATCAGATTCACAGAATGAGAAGATTATCTACAGGCCCGAGGACGACCCCGGAATACATTGAATGGAGGGTTAGGAGAGTCAATGATAACATTCTTGAGCCAAATCCAGAAGGCGCCCGATCGAGAGAAGAATGCATGCGAGTGGTCCCGTCAGAATTAGAGATTGTGAAGTAAGATTTTGAACGGATGAGTTCGGAACTCGAAAAAAAGATAGAAAGGTTGGAAGAAGAAAAGATGCTCCTCCAGTTAGAAGTGGACGGTAAAAATCGGAGGTCGAGAAACTCGTAAAAGAAAAATAGAAGGTAGAAGAAGACCGACATAACTTGAAGACGAGTACAAGAAGATGCGCTTGACGATAAAGAACGCGGATTAGGGAAAACTTGAGCAAAGGGCAACAAGAGGTCCGAGAGGAAAGAGCCAAAGTTAGCAGTTGGGAGAAAAAGTTTCATGAAATGCGACGCAAAAGGAAGACTTAGAAGGGCGGTGACGAAGACCAAAAGAGAAAAAGGGATTAAAAGCTAGAGTAGCTGAGCTTGGGCGGTCTCTACACCACTATCGAAGTCGAGACTCGGAAAGCCAACTAAAGTCAAGCCTGAACAGAATAGAAGAAATGAAAAGTAAGGTTGAAGAGCTAGAATCGGCATTACATAGTAGCGAGCTCCGAATTGAGCTTCTGGAAACGAGAGAAAGGCGTTGGGAGGAAGAGCTTCGCCATTCTTGCGAGCAAGTTCGAAGTCGGGACTACCTCATGGGTGAAGCAATAATCCAGATTCGAGAAGTAGCTAATCACCTACAGACTTTGGCTGAGGAGGCTGACATATTGAGCATGAGATATGGGCTACTACCGAGTCATGATGAAGAACTAATCTCCCTGCTTGGAAAAATCAAAACCTTAAGTCTTAGGGCGAAAACATATTTGTAATCTACTTTATGTAAAGGGTTTTGCCTTCTAATAAAGTTTTCTAAAATGAAGTTGATCAGAATCGATGTCTTCTTCCTGCATTCATGCATTTGCATTGCATCATATTACATGCATTAAAGTTTATAAAAAGAAGCCTAATTGGTTAAGATTAACAGAGAAACAAGAGAGGAAATTTGGGAACTGAACATTACTACGGGACTCGTGCTAAGACAAAAAAATGGATCAAAGATTTGAACAATTTGAAGGAAATGCAAGAACAGATCACGAGGAGCAAATGATGAAACTCCGAAGAAGAAATGAAGGACCAAATGCTTGGAGGCTCAAAGAAATATGATAATCAGATGGCCCAGATGATGAATGCGATAATGCACAAAGGAAAGGTCCAATGCCTCCGGTCGATAAGGATAGCGAAGGTGCTCCCGGGTTTTACCCGCACACATGCAAGGGCAAGACACGAGGAGTATGTCCTAAGGCCACCGATTCTGATTAGGCCCCAACAAGGCGGAGGACACTAGACCACCCACGAACTCCCATGTTGGCTCGAGATCCAATCCAGAGATAACCCGACTAATCTGTTGTACGATTTAGATTTGACAGAGAAAATGGGGGTAGAGAAGAATTTTCAAAGCAGTTAGAGGATCGTTGTAGGTGGTTGGAGGAAAAGTTCACGGCTTTGGAAAATCTGATCACCACCATGGAATTAACGCAGAAGACTTGAGCCTGGTTCCGGATTAGGTGCTCCCCCATAAGTTCAAAATGCCTGAATTTGAGAAATATAACGGGACTAGTTGTCCTGAGGCCCACATCACAATGTTCTGGCGGTGGATGGCGGGGCACCTTAATAATGACCGATTGTTGATTCACTTTGTTTTCAAGGCAGTCTCCGGGTCTGCCGCCAAATGGTATAATCACTTAGTCGTGCAGATTAAGACATGGAAGGACTCGCATGCCTTCATGAAACATTATGTCCATGTGGTGATATTGCTCTGATAGAATCACGCTCCAAAATATGGAGAAAAAGCCGCGAAAGTTTTAGAAGATGCCCGGTGATGGAGAGAGGTAGCAAGACAAGTTCACCACCACTTTTGGAAAAGGAGACAACCATGCTCTTTATAAATCGTTAAAAGCTCATTTCATTAATCATATCTTTGGGAGCGCCACTAAAAGCTTCTCGATATTGTGATGTCGGGGAGATGATAGAAAATGCAATCAGATGTGGCAAGATAGAAGTGGGGGAAAGTACCAGAAAAATAATCCCAAAGAAAAAAGAGAACGATGTAAATAACCTAAGTAAAGGTTATCCGAAGCCTATTACTGTAAATCAGCCCAAAGCCGTAATCACGGATCATCAGGGCTCATCTAGGAAGGAATTCAGTACAAAGCAGAACACGAAGAAAATCCAATTCACGCCAATCCCAGTCACATACAAGGAAATGTACCAGAACTTATTCGATGCACATGTTGTTTCTTTACATTACCTAAAACCCCTGCAACCCCCATTCCCTAAGTGGTATGACGCGAACGCACAGTGTGAGTACCACGCAGGGATTGTGGGGCATTCAATAGAGAACTATCTTGCTTTCAAAAACCTGGTAGAAAGACTCATCCAGATGGGCGTTATAAAGTAGACGATACCCCGTAAATACAGGCACCCTTGCCTAATCATGAAGTCGATATGATAGGTGAGGACATGGGAAAGAGAGTTAAAAGGGATGTTGACGAGGTAAAGACTCCGATGAAATAAGTTTGGAAAGAAATGATGAAGAGGGATTAATGCATCAAGTCCGGTAGGAAAGCTTTGAAAGAACAAGAAGAGGTTGCGAGTTTCATAACATGGAGGGCACGAAATCCGGGATCGCATTGAGTTTAGAATTACGGTACAAAGGTCGATGGACAATAAAGAGTGGAATTTTTTGAAATTAATGAAGGCCAAAAGGAAAGAAACATTTGCGTGTTGGAAGATGAATCAGCAACAAAAACCACGAAGGTTAGCTATCCTTTGGTCATCATCTCGCGGCGAAAGAACGACGGAACCGGGGTAAAGATAACTCCGAAGATTGTGATTCGTAAATCAACGGTCCTTTCAAATGAAGACAACAAAGAGGCTCCCGAACTCTAGTTGCAACCCCGACGATTCCTAAAATAGGATTCGACCCTTTCTGAAAGGAAACCAGAGCCTCGAAGATTGTGATCCGAAGACACGTGACCTTTTCGTATGAAGATGACAAAAAGGTTCCCTGGAACTACAACTGTAATATGACGATTCCTGGGAAAGGAGACTTGTCCAGCACTGCAAAGGGAAACCAGGAAGAAGGCTCCTATACACGAAGCGGGAAGCGTTACGACACGGCAAACCCATGAATCGAGCTTGCAAAAGAGAAAACCTCAGTGGGCGAACAAAAGAGGGAAAGTGCGACTAAACAGGGAGCTCTTATAAATAAGCTAGTGAAGGAAGACGAGGCTAAGGAATTCTTGAAGTTTTTAAAGCATAGTGAATACAGGGTCGTGGAGCAAAATTGCATAAGCAGTCGACTCGTATATCTGTGCTTGACTTATTATTAAGTTGAAGCGCATGCAATGCATCGATGAAAGTATTGAATCAAACTTATGTTGCTAATGACATCACCGATTAACAAACTGGATCATCTAATTAGCAATATAAGTGCTGATAATTTCATTTTCTTTAATGATGACGAGATTCCGCCAGGAGGTATGGGTTCCATCAAGGCCCTCCACATTACTACACGGTGCAAAGGATACACACTACCAAGGATACTAGTTGATAACGGATCGACGCTCAATGTCCTGCCATTATCAACGTTGAATCGGTTACCCATTGATAGCTCTCACATGAAGGCTTGCTACAATGTAGTAAGGGCATTCGATGGAACTGAAAGAAAAGTCATGGGAAGGATCAAAGTACCTCTTTTAATCGGCCCAAGTACATATGAAGTGGATTTCATAGTGATGGATATCGGTAGTCAGACACTATTTGTTGGGGAGACCTTGGATACAATCAACGGGAGCAGTCCCCTCATCCTTGCACCAAAAATTGAAATTAGTCACAGAAGGCCGTTTGGTAACAATAAACGCTGAAGAAGACATCATCGCAATAGTAACCAACGATGCGCCATATTTAGAAGCAAATGACGAAGTGACTGAATGTTCCTTTTGCTCTTTGGAATTCGTCAACGCAACGTTTTTCATTGAGGGAAACAAGATCCCAAAGCCTCAATTATCCAAAACTACAAAAATAGGTTTGCAATTAATGGTCAAAACGGTCAGTCCAGGAAAGGGATCGAAGGTGTCTCCAAGGAGGAATCGAAGTCCCAAGATTGAAAGAAAAAAGAGACCTCTTTGGCTTAGGATTCAAGTCGAATGCCAAGCAAAAGAAGAGAGAGTTAGAAAAGAAGCAAGAAAGAAGGAAATCGCGTTTGGGCGGAAATGAGATTAAATGGGAACCGATGATAATTCCTCATATTCGTGAGACCTTTATATCAGGAGGGGTTATCCATCCGGGACGAGAAACGCAAAATGAAGAAATCGTGCATGTCAACGCTATATCTGAGGGGGAAATTGAGGAAGAAAATCGGAATGGCATCCGCCCCTATGAGCCAGGCAGCGTTCTAAACAACTGGACTGCGGAGGAGATTCCTGTAGCTTTTGGAACTCATTCAGAGTAATACTCGGAACACACTTATTGCTTTAAGTCTAGAAGCAATAAGAGTCCCTTTTGTGAAACATTATTTTGTATAAGACATCGTTATTTTCAATAAAATACATCTCCGCCATCTTTTGAGCAAATTTTCTTTTACGTTCATTTCATTCATTCATTATTCTTTCTCTAGATATTCTTCTAAACATTTCTATTCTTCATTTATCATACCAATAAACATGCCTAGATTCTATGATACAATGAGCCTTTATTCATTTCCATAACAGGTCCTCAAATATCAATGATTTGAGTAACGCTACCGATGACTCAGAATGTCCTTTTGAGTAAGATATGGGTGTGGAAGATTTTCAGGATTTTGGAGATGACCAAGGCTGTGATTTAGCTCCTGAACTGTTAAGGATGGTAGAACAAGAGGAGAAACAAATCGTGCCTCACAAAGAATCAGTGGAAATAGTAAACCTAGGAGATGGGCAAGAAAAGAAAGAAGTGAAGATTGGAGCTAGCATCACCGTAGAGACAAAGCAAGACCTCATTGAGTTACTCCAAGAATTCAAGGATGTCTTCGCATGGTCATATTAAGACATGCCCAGGTTAAGCACTGATATCGTGGTACACTGTTTGCCCATAAAAGAAGAATACAAGCCAGTCTAACAGAAACTTGGAGGATGAGGCTAGATGTTTTACTGAAAATAAAAGAAGAGGTCAAGAAGGAATTTGACGCAGGGTTCTTGCAAGTGGTTAAGTACTCGGAATGGGTAACCAATATCGTCCCCGTCCCTAAGACAGATGGAAAAGTACGAATGTGTGTAGACTACAGTGATCTAAACAAGGCTAGCCCGAAGGACAATTTTTCGTTACCTCATATCGACACCTTAGTGGATAATACGGCGGGTTATTCATTATTTTCATTCATGGATGGCTTCTTCGGATACAACCAGATAAAGATGCTTCTTGAAGACATGAATAAAACCACATTCATAACCATGTAGGGAACCTTTTGCTATAAGGTAATGCCATTTGGGTTGAAGAATGCAGGAGCAATATATCAGAGAGCCATGGTGACCCTATTCCATGACATGATGCACAAGGAAATTGAGGTTTACGTCGACGATATGATTGCCAAGTCTTGAACCGAAAAGGAGCATATCCAAGTCTTAAGGAAATTATTTTGAGGTTGAGGAAAGTCCAATGAAGCTTAACCCGACAAAGTGTACCTTTGGAGCCGTCCTGGGAAGCTGCTAGGATTTATTGTCGAAAAGGGATTGAAGTTGACCAGACAAAGTCAAGGCTATACAAGAATTGCCTCGCCGCACGCAAAAAGAAGTTCGAGGTTTCTTAGGAAGATTAAATTACATTGCTCTTTTATTTCACAACTAACTGCGAAATGTGACCCCATATTTCGTCTTCTTAAAAAACACAATCTAGGTGTGTGGGACGAGGAATGTCGAAGACCTTCGACAAAGTAAAGCAATACTGTCCAATCCTCCCAGATTGACACCGCCTAATCCGAGAAGCCTTTGATCCTCTATTTGACGGTACTTGATAATTCAATGGGTGTGTACTCAAAGAAGCACAATGAGTCGGAAAGAAAGAAAAGGCAATATACTACCTTAGTAAAAGTTCACCGAGTGTGAAACAAGGTACTCACCAATTGAGAAAATATGTTGTGCCTTGGTGCGGACAACTCGGAGACCGAGGCAAGACATGTTGTATCATACGACATGGCTCATCTCGAAGCTAGACCCACTGAAATACCTAATGGAATCAACTACTTTGAATGGACGGATTGCCCGATGGCAAATTTTACTTTCTGAGTTTGACATAGTTTATGTAAACCAAAAGGCGATAAAAGGAAGTGCAATAGCAGATTTTACGGCGATGAGAGCTCTGCGATTATGAGCCTCTGGACTTTGATTTCCCTAATGAAGACCTAATGTACGTAGCAACCACTGAAGAAGATACTACGGAAAGTCGTCCTTGAAAACTGAACTTCGACGGGGTATCGAATGCTATGGGCAATGGAATTGGGGTAGTTCTGGTGTCCCCAAATAGAGATCATTACCCATTCACTTGTAAATTGAATTTTGATTGCACAAACAATATGGCAGAGTATGAAGCTTGCATCATGGGTATCCGTGCTGCTATTGAACACAAAATTAAGGTGCTGGAAGTATACGAAGACTCTGCATTGGTAATTTATCAACTTAAAGGAGAATGGGAGACGAGAGATCCCAAATTGGTCGAATACAAAAGATTGGTCCAAGAAGCGATCAAAGAGTTCGAGGACATCACTTTCGATTATCTACCAAGGGCGAAAATCGGATGGTGATGCTCTAGCCACATTGGCTTCTATGGTGCGATCAAACAACAAGGAGGATATGAGGCCTATACAAATGAGCATTTATGAGGCCCCAGCCCATTGCTACAATGTGGAAGAAGAGGAGCAAAATGATCACCCGTGGTATCACGATATACTTCAATACGTGAAAGATCATAAATACCCGATCAGCAATCGAAAATGACAAAAGGACATTAAGAAGACTAGCTTGCGACTATGTCTTAGATTTTAGAGAGATCCTATACAAAGGAGAAAGGATCAAGTGCTATTGAGATGTGTGGATGGCGCCGAGGCTAAGCAGATCCTAGAAGAAGTCCATGAGGGTGTCATGGAACACATGCTAATGGGTTCGCAATGGCGAGCAAATCATGAGATTCGGGTATTATTGGTCTACCATGGAAAGAGATTGCATTGACTATGCGAAGAAATGTCATAAGTGCCAAATTTATGGGGACAAGATTCATGTACCACCCTCACCTTTACATGTTATGACCTCCCATGGCCTTTTTTATGTGGGCATGGACGTCATTGGACCAATCTCACCAAAAGCTTCCAATAGACATCGGTTCATCTTCGTGGTAATTGATTACTTCACTAAATAGGTGGAGGCCACTTCATATGCCAATGTGACAAAATCAATGGTCAGCAAGTTCCTAAAAAGGAAATCATATGTCGATATAGAATGCCCGAGAGGATCATATCGATAATGCATTAAACTGAACAACGAGATGATCGCAGAAGTCATGAGGCAATTCAAGATCGACATCACAATTCGTCACCATATCGCCTAAAGATGAATGGTGCGATAGAAGCGACTAATAAGAACATCAAAAGGATAGTAGGAAGATGATGAGACTTACAAAGATTGGCACGAAAAGCTACCATTTGCCCTTTTCGCCTATCAAACGTCGGTTAGAACCTCCACCGGGGCAACTCCTTTCTCATTAGTTTACGGAATGGGCGGTGTTACCCATCGAAGTTAAAATTTTGTCCTTCGAGTATTGTCCGAATTGAAATTGGATGAAGTAGAATGGATCCAAGCGATATGATCAATTGAATCGATCGAAGAAAAGAGGTCGAAGCTATCCGTCATGGTCGATGTACCAAAAGCGAATGATGCGAGCATACAACAAGAAAGTCGCCCAAGAGAATTCCACGAGGAGACTTAGTTTTGAAAAAGATTCTCCCATACAAAAGGATTTCAGAGGAAATGGATGCCGAATTAGGAAGGACGTTATGTGGTGAAAAAGGCTTTCTCGGAGGCACTAATCTTATTTGAGATGGATGGGAAAAATCTACCCAATCCCATAAATTGATTCGCTTAGAAGTATTATGCTTGAAGAAGGAAAGGCTAAAGTGAAAACTCAAGAAAGGCGCTTTTACCAAAAAAAAAATAGAGAGGCCGAAGCGAAAACCCGTAAAGGGTGCTTTGAGACCAAAGGGGCTTTGAGTTGAAAACCCGATAAGGGCGGCTCAAATTGGCACGAAAGAGGAGGTATGTGACAATCTTTTTCCCCCAGAATTAGCAAAAGGAGGAATGTTACACCTCGGAACATCTACAAAGCACTGCAGATATCCCAACGTCTATTCAGCTCAAAATGATCTTCGGAAGGATTCGGTGGTGAAGCTCAGGCTGTAATATCTGGGGCACCTACTTTTTTCTTTTTACTCATTTTCTGTACTCCAATAATGTTTGCTTTTTTTGATTTAATCCAATTCCATTCTTCACAAATTCCATTGTTATTTTAAATCTTTAAGTTGTTTGCAATTGAAATAACGACCCATGGACCCATAATGCTTCCATAAAAGGAGTTTCACCTATTACTCTGGAAGCCTCTAAACAGCGTAGGAACCTAAAACAAGACTGTTGTTTAGGAACCACCACACTTAGGGGTTGGAAACGTTCGAGGAAGAGGAGTCCAAAATTATGACCATTTCTTGATTCGCAGTCATAGATATCAGACAAGATGTTGCGTGCATCTTGTGACCTCGGCGAGCGAGCGAGCAATTACAAACCTAAGCTTTAAAAAAAAGATATCATTCTCATGACGTCCCGCATTCATGCAAAGGTCCTCCATAATATCATTTAGTCAGGAGCATTCGATTTATTACAATCATTGTATATTAATGAAAAATCATCATTCTCATGACATTCTGCATTCATGTAAGTGTCATCCATATCACACATAGTCAGGAGCATTTGAGTCGTTCCGACCATAGCATCCGCATCCTTTGGCATAAACACAAACATATAAAATTGAGTCTACAGGAAATGTCCCTAGAGGATGGTGTAGTAACACTATTGAAGATTACATTATTGCCACTGACCAGCAGTGGAATAGATGTAAGATCATCTTATTGCCACTGACCAGCAGTGGAATAAGTTGAAGATTACCCTATTGCCATCGACCAGCAGTGGAATAGGTTAAAGATTGTCCTATTACCATCAACCAGTGATGGAATAGGTTGAAGATTGTCCTATTACCATCAACCAGTGATGGAATAGGTTGAAGATTGTCCTATTACCATCAACCAGTGATGGAATAGGTTGAAGATTGTCTTATTGCCATTGTCCAATGGTGGAATAGGTTGAAGATTGTCCTATTACCATCAACCAGTGATGGAATAGGTTGAAGATTGTCCTATTACCATCAACCAGTGATGGAATAGGTTGAAGATTGCCCTATTGCCATCGACCAGCTGTGGAATAGGTGGAAGATTATCTTATTGCCACTGACCAGCAGTGGAATAAGTTGAAGATTACCTTATTGCCACTGACCAGCAGTTGGAATAGGTGGACGATTGTCCTATTACCATCAACCAGTGATAGAATAGGTTGAAGATTGTCCTATTGCCATCAACCAGTGGTGGAATAGGTTGAAGATTGTCCTATTGCCACTGACCAGCAGTGGAATAGGTCAAAAAGTGTAGATCTTGTCACTCTGACCAGTAGTGGGGCAAGATCGAAGGCAAATCATGGCTCCCAACGATGGGGAACACGATTTAAGCCACCGATCCTATTGTCACCGACCAACAAAGGAATGGGTCAAAATTGTAGATCTTGTCACCATAACCAGTAGTGGGGCAAGATCGAAGATTTAATCTTGGCTCTCTAACCAGTAGAGAACATGATTTTGGCCACCCTCCTATTGCCACTGACCAACAGTGGAATAGGTCAAAAATTGTAGATCTTGTCACCCTAACTAGTAGTGGGGCAAGATCGAAGCTTAATCTTGGCTCTCTAACCAGAGAGAACATGATTTTGGCCACCCTCTTATTGCCATGACCGGTGAAAGGAACAGGTCAAAATTGTAGATCTTGTCGCCTACGATCAAGTAGTGGGGCAAGATCGAAGGCAAATCATGGCTCCCTAACCAAGAGGGAACACGATTTAGCCCACTGCTTATTGCCACTGCACCAGCAAAGGAATAGGTCAAAATTGTAGATCTTGTCCCTAACCGGTGAGTGGGGCAAGATCGAGGCAAATCTTGGATCCTCACCAAGAGAGAACATGATTTAGGCCATTGTCTTATGTCCACGACCAGCGATGGAATAGGTCAAAAATTGTAATTCCTGTCCCTAACCAGTAGGGAGCATGATTAAGCTTTAGTCCTATTGCCTTAACTAATAGTGGAATAGGCTGAAGACCAAAGACCACATCTCTCTAGAGATACAGCGGAGCAATCCAAAATAAAACAAGTCATATCCTATTGAAGTCACAGCAAGAGCAAATTGAAGCCACATAGCGGTGGAGTGGATTGAAGTAACAAGATGCGGTAGACTGGAATGAGGCTACATGAAGAAGAGAAGCACCAAAGAAGTCAGGACTCAGCAAGACCGGGCAAATTTGGTCCCTCTTTATGTCTTTGCTCTATTCCCGTTGAACGACAATGAGCAAAGAGGGGCAGCTGTAGAAAGCCCAAATTGCCCGGGCCCATTTACAACATTTCAAACCCAATAACAGACCCAAACCCATTTTTACAACCCAAACCCAAATTAACCTTAACCCATTAAAAACAGCCCAAACTAACCAGGCCCGATTAGCCCATATCCCTAAATTAACCCTAAACAGAAAAAACAAAACAGAAGCCCTAGGTGCACCGCACCTAGGGCCACTTGCCATGACTTCGGCCCTCGTCTGCTCTGTCCCATCCACTGCCACCGCCATCTGCAGCACCAACTCCTCCACCTGCTCCACTTACTCCCCATGCCCTGCAAAAAACGAAAAGAACACGCAAAGAAAACAGAGCCAAAATATGCAAAAAATATATACTTGTAAATGGCTATAAAAGCCAAGGTGAAACCGATGTAAAGGGTTTTTT